>JASDQU010737969.1:24514-42740 GCA_032191745.1 Picea mariana
CCATATACCAGGGTCCCATGGATAAGTGTGGACCATAGTGTTGAAGTAGACTAGAGAACCAGGGTCCCATGGAGAAATGAAAACCATCATGCTAAAATAGTCCAACATCAATTGTGAATTGGGGTCCCATGCCCAAGTGTTCATGTGAACTCCACACGAAATATATCTGAACTCAAGAACCAGTTGAAAATGATACTCCAAAGATCTACATTGATCATGCGGATCCAAATATGTAGATCCCTCCATATCCCCAAAATCATTTGAATAACATACTAGTACTGAAGAATACTGAAAAATAGTGTGCATAGAAGACACTAGACTTCTCTCCATAATGTGCTCTATCTGAGGTGAAGAAGAGTCATCAAATAGAAGATGGAAGTGGTTGTCATCCCAGAAATGACAACTATCCATATACCAATCATCACAACATCCTCCAAAGCATACCAAGAATACACTTCTTGATGATATTCATTCATGATATCCGCCATAAGAAATCTCTCCTGCATGCTATCCAATGAATCTTGAATACTACGAAAACTATCATTGAGGCCATCTGCAAGGTCATGGAATCTGTCATGCAATGTGCCACACCATTGGGCTTTGAATGCTTCAGTAATATGTAGAATTTATTTGAGGGTTTGAGAAGAAATAACCATCTGAGCACCCTATGAAATCTGCAGTCCCGCTGCCATCATGAAAAAACCCAAAAAATAGAACAATAAATTACTGCAGAAAATTACGACGTTTTCCGGAAAAACCATGAAAAATTACAGATTTTAAAACTTCAATATCTTGACTTCTCGGACTTTGTTTTGGATGATTTGTTTTTCAACTTGGGTGTTTTTCTGAGAGGAACTCAGATCTACAACCTGTTTCTACAATTTTTTCACAGAAATATACCGAAAATTTTTGGAATGTCGTGACCCTCTTTTTTCTTCAAATAATCTGCAAAAATAAAAAATATTTGCCCACAATGCCTGCCAAGGAAAGTTCTCTAATACCACTTGTTAAGTACCAAAGAACTGAATACAAAATCACCACAATAGATATAGAAGAACAATATGCAAAATCTCTTGTATTACTATCAAAACCCTTGGGGTAGGGCAACACCATACAATGGATCTTATTATGGAAGGGATCTTCTCCTATTCACTTGCCTTTTCGAGGGGGCATCCTCCTATTGATCCACTGCTCCAAATACAATAATTCTCTTCTTATCCCATTAAATTGCTTGAACCCCTTTATATAGAGCTACCATCACCTAAGAACATTCTAGAGGAGGAATCTTTTAGAAGTATAACCTTCTAAGAAGTCCTCTTACATTTATTATATCTAACTATCCATTTATTATGTCTAACTACCATAGTTAGCTTTATTTAATAGTATAGTGGACCTAGTCCACCTTACATTGAATGGCCTCCACTATTATAACTATGGGCCCTTCGGGCTCCCCCACTACCTCTCTAGCTACCTAACATTCCATCCCCCTTATGAAGGCGTTGTCCTCAACGCTTGATGTACAACCATATACCAGGGTCCCATGGATAAGTGTGGACCATAGTGTTGAAGTAGACTAGAGAACCAGGGTCCCATGGAGAAAGGAAAACCATCATGCTGAAATAGTCCAACATCGATTGTGAATTGGGGTCCCATGCCCAAGTGTTCATGTGAACTCCACACGAAATATATATGAACTCAAGAACCAACTGAAAATGATACTCCAAAGATCTACATTGATCATGGGGATCCAAATATGTAGATCCCTCCATATCCCTCTACCTCTCTAGCTACCTAACAAAAAAATCTTCTAGATGATATGGCTTAACACCTTGGAGATCAATACAAGTACTCACAGATGATAAACTTATCATAACTATATTATAACGTGTGAAGAAATGTGTTAAAAAGTAAGTTTGTTAAGTTATTTTTATTTATGTTAGGACAAGAAAAGTAATTTTTTTTTTTCAGTTTAACATATCAATGTTCTAAGTATTTTTTTTATATATATCATTATAACATTATTTTTTTTATTTAGTCACAAGGTGTATGTGAGAATACAAGACGAAATGGTCAAGATGTTGAATGAAGAAAGTTGGGATGATGTTAAACTCAACTATCCAGATTCAAGCTCTACAACAATATTGAAACATTTTTTTGTTGCATTTAAAAAGGTATGTTGATTTATTACATTCATATTATTCGTGTGTAAGTTAATTTATTTATATTTTAATAGTTATAGATATATANTAATGCAGATGGAGTACCTGAAACTTTCAAAAGTTTAATTCAAAAAGCCAAGTTTGAAAGAGAAAGAAGGAGACATGTTCAAAATGTTCAACTTGATGACACCCTTGATCACTACATTTGGAATGGGCTCGACACTACTCAATATAAAGTGATAGTAGGTGATTATGAACAACTTGCAAATATTGTTCCTAAAAAATAATACTCCCTAGTTATCATGGATATCCCTCATGGTTATAATATCCAAAACATTGGATATGATACTGAGCCTTATACTTACCAAGCTTTGAATAAAGTGGTTATGGGATTTATGGAAGTTACAACATCACCATTTTGGATATTTCTAGTATTTCATTCAGACACACAACAAGGATTAGTACAATCAAGCTTCAAGGGGAAAGAAAAGACAAGGATGCAGTTTATTTGGTAAGATATTGAAAGTGTATGTTTAGCAATTAAGATTAGAAAACAATTTTATTAATTCACAAGTCAATTGAATTTGCACTTATTTATGTTACAGGCACAAGACTAATATTTAGAGATCCAATAGAGAATCATTTAAAGGTGATTTTGAGAGTATACATCTTGCAACCTAGACAAAAGATGATTCTTATAATTCTATTATTGTCAATGCAAAGTATGGAGAGACTCCTAGTAGTATATCGGTATACAATGTTGTGGTTAGAAAGCTAACATACGAGGAAAAATATTTGAAATGAGAGGTGGTTAACATTTATCAAAAACCACAAGCATTAATTAATTATCTTATAGATACATTTTCAAATGAAGGAGATTGGGTTTTGGATTTGTTCTCGGGTTTAGGTAAGAATTCTGATCTAATATTTATGAAATCATATTTCAATCTTATATTATTTTTAATTTATGTCTTTTTACAGTATCCAACTTCATTATTTATTTTGTATTTGGTGATTAGGTACAACATTGGTGTGTTGCTTACAAAAAGGAAGGAATTGCATAGCCATTGAAAGTGACCCATTGCAATGCAGTTTTATTCAACAAAGAATTAATGTTATTCCAGCTCTTCTAGATGAAATGCAAAAAGTTGGCTTGAGGAAGGGAAATTTTAGTGAATCAAAGGTGGAAAAAATTTCAAAGGAACCACAAGTACCATTAGGAAGAATGATTGGAAATGATCACTTTGGAGAACTTGTGGATATCAAAGAGCCAATGGAAGAACAAAATGACACAATGGAAGCACAAAATGACATCGAAGAAGATGATGTGTTTGTTGAGAATGATGAATTTGGGATATATGATATTGTTGATTAGTTTTAATATGCCCTTGAAGACGATGCTCAATTTTGCAAATTTTTTATGAGCTATAGCTGTAATGTTTTGACCTTCAAATTTTAAAATAAGAATGAATATGTATCTATTGTTGTTTTGTGATGAATCTTTTTATTATTATTTCTTTTTTTAATTTTATTTGTATGTGAATCACTATACATTGGAAAATTGTATTAAATGTTGTCATTTTTTACTTCAAATGGTATAAAAATATGAAAGAAATTATATATATATATATTTTATAAAATTTGACTTCTTTTGTTCAATTATGTCCATAAAAATGTTTTATTTGACATGTTTTAAAGGAATAGGTACCAAAATGTATAGGTTTTTTATTATATATGGCTATAAAATATATATGTTTTCGTTAATTATTCAAAAATAGTGTTATTTAACTACAATTTTTTTCTATGTATTGAAGTAAAGGTAAAAGGTAAACAATGTGTTAAAAATGATGTTTTCCTCTATATTTAAAAAGTATGGAACAATAAATTAATTAAGGAGACAAAATTATATGAAAAACCGTAACTTAAAAAAAAAAGGTAAAAAAAAAAATTTAAGATTGAAAGAAGCATGAAAAAATGACTAAAAACACCATTGAAAAAAAATTGAAAATAGATGAAAAATAAGCATTTAAAAAAATAATGTGGAAACATTGTGGATCAAAAAATTTAAAATATCGAAAAAACCACCTAAAAATAGAGGGGGGTGTTACCAGTAGCACCATTTTTAAAAACGGGGTAAACAATTGGACCCCCCCAAAAATGAGAACTTTGTAGTGTTGAAATATACACTAACACTGAGAGGAGGGGGTGAGAACTTTTGACTGTTTTTCACACTTTCATAGATTAACTGAATTAACTTAATAAGTTATATGCAACTCAATTAATTATTCATAAACATGTATAACAAAAACTGTATGAAGTAGATAAAATATTATTCTTTTATTTATTTAACTTGAATGAATACAAATAAAATAAATCCTTTAATATCTTCAACTTCAACTGAATATGATAGATCCAACTCTATGATACAAGACCTGGCTTGTAGTTCTCATATCCAACTGAGAAATGAGGAATCCAACCCTCATAATAAGACCCAACTTGTTGATCTCAGATCCAATTGAGCTGTGAGGAATCCAACCCTCATAACAAGACTCAGCTTGTAAACAAGCACCAACCTGATAGAATGAACTTTCATTCAATCCATTATATATATATATATATATATCCACCAAGACACTTTTAGATTCACCACCATTTCGAGTTTATATATTATTTCAATAGGTATAGGATTGAACCATCGTGTCTATTGACATGAACCATTCCACCTCTTTATTTAATTTTAACATAAATAATCTTCTCCTTTTTTTGTGTAAGTTTCTCAATTAATTAGAAGACTGATCTTGATTCAAATTTCGTTTGCATGAGTTGATCACACGTATGGATCGAATCTTTATATCGTTCACATGATTCTGTTGCATCCCTAGTTCTTCAACAAACCAGATTTAAGCGTTTACCAGCTCTCTATACTGATATGGTGTTAATCTTGTCAAATTACAGGCCTTTAACTGTTTTACATAAATTGTATTTTGCAAAGGTGTTGTCTTCAACCCAATGTTCAAATGACTGTGGACTCAAAACCATGGACTTATCCATTTAAACGTTGTCACAAGATCAGCGTTGGAACCAAGTCCTCCGGACTTCGGCCTTATTGCATTTTATCAAAGTAACACTTCCCAAAGTAAACTTCGTTGAAGTACATGTAAGCACTCCCTATTGACATTATTCATCATATTTCCTTCATCTAAGAACCAAAGGCTTAACTCATTTTTTTCATGTGTTTATTGAACTTGGCCCTCGAGTTTCTTAATAACCTTCACATGACCATGAGCTAGGACTGGCTCTCCAGGTATTCATCTCTCTGGGCATTCAGGATTATTAAACTTTGCAAACCTTGTATTCATTTGGATTTTGACCTACCGAAGTGGTCATCAAGAGTGGGCAACCGTTTGTTGTCGGTTGTTAGTACTCCTTATGCTATCCTTCCATTGTACTTGATCAAAGGATCACGAATTCTCTCAAAGCAGATCAATGGTTAGTGTTACTTCATGATTCATTCTTACTCTATCCTTCCATTTCGTTTAATCAATGTTCAAGAATGATCTCGAAGTAGATCAACTATTAGCGTTACTTTGTGATTATGACCTTTGTCGATTTAGCTGATAAAGGAAGCTTGGATATCCTCGAAATTAGTCATCCTGGAGTGATGTGGCTTGCTAACATCACTATTGACGTGGCACTGGCTGAGTGGCTACCACATGTCACCTTGATTCGTGACTTTCATATACCTAATGTGCCAACTATACCTTGACACTTGTCATCTATTGATTGAGACAAGTGTCATATTTTTCTTACTACGTGTCTCGTCCAAGCTCAAAAGGAATATTCTTTGATTCTTTGTCTTCGAAGGGATGCCACTTCCACATTCTTTAGTTCTCCAAATGGATGGTATCGAATGGAATATTATTTTTCGATACTATTATTTTGAAGTGCTATAACAACTTTTCTCCACTAGACTTCGAACAACAATTAATAGTTGCCACATGTTACGACCTTTCTAGACATCGAATAAAAGGTATCGATGAGGAATATTTTATTTCGATACTCCGATTTCGGAGTGTTAAAAAAAAATTTCTCCACTGGACTCTGAATATCTTCCTCTGAACATAAATCAATACTTGTCATGTGTTACCTTTATGTACATTGAATAAAGGGTATCGAAGAGGAATATTATGTTTTGATACTCCGATTTCAGAGTGTTAAAACAAATTTTCTCCACAGGACTCTAAATACCTTCCTTTGAACACCAATCAATAATCACCACGTGTTACCTTTCTGGACATTGAATAAAGGGTATAGAAAAGGAATATTTCATTTCGATACTCCAATTTCGGAGTGTTAAAACAACTCTTCTCCACTGAACTTTGAATAGCTTCCTACGAACACCAATCAGTAGTGGCCACATGTTACCTCCAAATTCATCAATCGGGATCACCCTGAGTTGATCTCCACCATTGGTTTAGTCCTAATTGATCTAATGGTTCGTATTGCTCCCAAATTTTTTCCCTCGATCTAATGGTTGGTTGGATTTCAAAACTTCGTGCCTTTGGTCCCACTTATCCTATCCTTCCACTTCATCATCAAAGGTTGAGAACTGACCTGAATTTTCTCCACAAGATTTGATGGTTGGTGTTCACTTCACGACTTCATAGATTTCAAGACTTTGTGTCTTATGGGGTCTGTTTATCCTGTGCTTCCACTTGGTTCTATATAAAAATCAGGATATATCTCGATGTAACATCCCGCTCTTGCGCGCACTGAGAAAAATTATTCTTTGAGGACACTTTCTTACAAGTGATCCAGATTATTATTCTATTGGTCCTTTGATTATGATTATGAGGCATTATGGATATGATGATATGTTAATTTGTGTGTTTACATAGACAGGTGCTATTGAATGGGTTCTCCTGAGTGTTTAGGACTTTGGACCTCGAGGATGCAGAGGCATCGATGAAACCCCTTGGACTCTGGATTGAGTCAGGGAGTGTACTATTGGGGTTGATTGTTGTTGATATGACATATGTACATCTGATTAGATTTTATGATGATTGATTATTATTTTTGACATGATTTTTTGATGATGCAGGCTGACAATATATTTTCGACCAGGCTCACATGTGGAGTAGAGGGGTCATGCACGATAACCAAATACTTTGAGGGAGAGGTGTGGACAACAACCCTGCCACAACCTACTAGCACTTCTGCCGTGTATTGAATTGTAGGTTAACGATTACGTAGTTTGAGAAGACCCATGATACTGTGAGGGAATATTGTGGTAGTCGCTCACGATGATTCTAAGGGGCGTACAATAAGGCATGGGCCTTATTCCTTAGAGACCCTTAGTCTCCCACAAGATCACCTGACGTAGTATTGACTCTAGGGGTTTTTGATGTCTACCAAGTCAATCAAGAGGCGAGTGGCACCCTTAGAGCACGTAGTGCGTCTTGAAGGGCACATCGCACAATGAAAACGGAAAGAGGCAAGTGGCACCCTTGAAGAACGTAGTGCGTCTTGAAGGGCACGTCGCACAATGGAAACAGAAAGAGGTGAGTGGCACCCTTGGAGCACGTAGTGCATTCTGAAGGGAACATTGCCCAATGAAAATGGAAAGAGGCGAGTGGCACCCTTGGAGCACCTAGTGCGTCCTAAAGGGAACATCATGTTTTTAAATGATAAGTGAATAAAACTAGACAACCTTAGAACAAATGATGTGTCAAGTAAGATTTAAAAATAAATTTTCCCTATTAAAAATGTCGCCCAACCTAGTGAAATTAAAAATCTAGGTCTAAGTGACACTTGTGGTCAAAAATCATAATCACAATTAAACATGTGATGAGAAGGGGGTAAGAAATTCAATTAATTTATTAAAATCAAATTACTTTGGGGGATTAAAATTTTAAAAGGGAAATGATTATTTTTTTTTCATATGCTAATTAAATTTTATTAATTAAAAAGAAAAAAGGGGTAAAAGGTGGTTTTTCTACACTTGCTAATTTGAGATTTAGATAAAAAGGGAAAAGAGGGAAACTTAAAGGAAATAGGAAACTAAGGGAAAAAGGGGAAACATAAAGAAAAAGGGAAATGTAAGAAAAAAGATGAATGACTAACTTAGTAAGGAATCTTGCCTTTAAGAAATTTCTAATTATGAACTGAACTAGGAATTTAGTAAAGGCATAAGTCATTTAAAATGTGTAAGTGAATATGGGGATACTAAGGAGCATTTTTAAGAATGATTTTTGGTGGGTGAGGGAAATAGGAATAATTAAATAAATAATGAATTTATTTTCTGGTGCAACTAGGGGGATGGATGACGTGTATGGGGGAGGTTTTATGCTGATTAAAATAATGAAAAATAAATTAAATGAGAATTTAGGAAAGAAATCACTTAAAACCTCTATAAAAAGGATGGAGGAGGAGGAGTATGGACCTGATATTTATGCGTAACATTACGCTGCAGAATTTTTTCCTTGACTGACTTATCTTGTGGGAGTTGGGATACCCATCTCAGGTAATGAGTGGTATCTCGACTTTGCGAGGCGAGCTGGGTGCTAGTTGTTCTCTGGTATAGTGTGCATGGCCCCTTTGTGGCTTTGGGGGCTTATGGGGAATAAGAGTACCCTTAGAATTAGCTGGGAGGTATCGGTGAAGTCACATCGATCGACAAGCGGGAGTTGGACAGAGCGCGCGTGAGACAACGAATCGAATTTTTTGCCTTGGGATACGGTACGCATGTGTTTATTTTGAATGGTAGATTAATATTGTTCTTGCACTGTCATTACTATACTTATATTGTGTAAATAAATGTGTTTTACTCAGCATTTTTAATCAAGAACTTAAAGTCATCATAGCTTTATGCGTGTTGCATTTGAATTGATTTCCTTGGAAACTCGATCCATGATCGCTATGACTGTTCTGTTTTGTTTTATTGATTACTATGAAGAGATTTTTATTTATCTTTTGTCCTTATCCCTAGATCATTATTCCATGCATGTGCAATCGGCTAGGAGCCAAATCGGCGATCGTCACTTCGGTGTTCATAGACCTATAGATTCTAATTCCCTGCTTTTCTGTGCATGGATGATGAGAAAAGGATAATTGTTGCCCAACCATATACCTTACTTCTCTCGGTGTTGATTGATTCCTAGCTGAATGATTGGTATTGAGATTTCTTGTGATTGATTTCTTCTGTGTTTTGGATGGCAAAACTATGTGTTTTGATTCATGAATCCCAGCGCCTTGATCGGTAAATCTCAACATTTTAATATGTTAATGTTTGTGCTTATTTATGTTTTTGTGCGAATTTACTATGTCTGCGATTGGATATTTGTTGATAGCGAATTGAATGTTTATTGATGACTGTGTTTTAACCTTGTCGAATGCGAATTTAATATATATTAAGGATTGCGCTTTGTATGGAATGTGTGTCTGCATTTTTTTCTACCTTTAATTGACAGCGAAATATTATGTGTAAATACAACATTATCATAGATGTAAATGACATCAATTTATTAGACTATGTTTCCAACACATATTGACTGTGTTTATTTCCCTTCTCTCTGTGTTTGGGTACTCAAAAACAATTTCGGATTTTTAAAACCAGTGAAATTTCTTGCCTCTGTGTGGAACCTTCACCCTTAATTTCTATTGATATCTGTATTTTTTGTAAGAGAAGGGTGACCTGCATTATGCATGTTCTCCCAACAAATTGGTGTTCTTGATCTCTGCAATTTACTTCTTCATTTGTACATCATTTTCATCCTTCTACACAACAAATTTCGCCCAGTTTTTCACTCCGCATATATCATGTTTTTAACGTCAACGATTAATACAGTAAACATTCTATGGACATCAAATTCATACTTGAATGGGAGCGACTATGTACAATTTATTTTAATGGTTGTATGTCAGTAATTATTTTTAGACTGCAAATTAATTATAATGCCCTATGCCAACGACATATACATGACCAACTCCTTTACTTAGACAACGATCTATTTACTTCTACGTTTTTATTGACTGCCCCACCTGTGTATTAATCAATCACAAATTCTTACCCAACGCCTTTCATTCACTGCTCCACCTGTGTTTCATTCAATCACAAATTTTTACCAGCAATTTAATAAATGGGTATGACAGTGAAAATTTTAATGATAATGGGTAGTGATTGGGTAATGGTAGCGAATTTATAGGTATTTAATGGATAAGTATGGCATAACGATTTAATGGATGCATTTGGATAGCATATTTCTCTGCGTTTGAATATCAATTTATGCATTTATTTAAGACAATGAATTGAACTATCTAACAAACAACGAATCAAAACATAAAATAGCCACAGAAATGGATTTACTAGACAACGATTTCTTTTTTATAGAGACAACAAATTTAGAAAAATCAATGTGTAATTGTTGACTATGTAATTAGTGACTATGAATTGGCATTTAAAATACAACGATTATGTTTTGGTGATGGTGTAATATTTGTAGTGGTAATCATGATGGTTAGGATATGAACCAACAACCTATGTGTAAAGAATGTGAAGTGAATGCAAAGTTTCACATGAACTAGGAAGTAATTAATGATGAAAGATAAGGTTATTCTTAGGGTAGGAATCCCCAATGAGAATGCTAATAAGTTATTAAGAATTGGATGGAATTTGAGGGAACATCAAATTAATGTAAAAGATATCTACTCCAAGGAATTGAGCAAGACCAAGAGATAGACCTAGCCAATAGTATAATTATCACTAATTATTACCATAAAGGGAGTTTCTTACCTTAACCTTTTACTATTATTTTAGAAAGGATATTTTCTATTTGAAGTAGAATATTTATATGCATATAAAAATGATGAATGCTACTTAGTTGAGAAAACTAAAATTGTTGTTTTTGATGTGGGTGATTTGTATTATGTCCAAGAATTGGATCAACTCTAAATCATTGAAACCCTTGCCAAGTGTAGGAATTGAAAGGGAGTTTCTATGATCTCATCTATTTCCATGTGTTTTGATTTCTCAAGCATGAGTGATGAGATAATTTGAAAATAAATACGACATATTAATGTTCATAAATGTAAGGAGAAGAATTGTTAAATGCATATGAACTTGTTAAGATATTGATGAATAAATGTGTGGTATTGTGCATGTAGGAATGCATAGAGATGTATATTGATACATACGTATTGAATGTGGCATGAAAAAACAAAACATATGGTTGTTTTTGGTTTGTATCCAAGAGTGATTATGGAAAATATAATTTTCAAGAGATTGGTAAAGAAATGTTGTATGTTGCGCTAGGGTTATTATCACACCTATCACCTAGCGACGACATGACTCCTGATGAGGGGATCATTGCACACCCTAATGGATAGAGGTGAATGATAACTTGGGGGGAGTATGTGCATTCCGTTGTGGGAGTTTGTTCGTTGTAGTTGATGTGGGTGCTTGGGTGGTAATGCCTTCATGCGTTGGTTCGGCACGCCATAGAGGTTTCTAGTTACTAGTCGTTGAGGTCATTGTGTCGGGATTGTGGATGATGTCCTTTATCTTGTAGGCATTGTCGTGTTTGTGTCGGGCGGGTAGTCATTTCTATCTATCTTGATTTCTGCCTGTTTTGCCCAGTTGCTCGATGTGCTAGTGTGTTGAGTCATTGTGGGTTGTTTCCTGATCTACATCCGTGATGTTTGTTGTTAGGTTGTATGGTTTAACTGTTGTTTTCATTGCCTTCTTGCCTAAAAAAAAAAACAATTGCACTTTTTGCTTTGCTTGTAGTCGTAATGATTGGGGTCGTTACACTCGAACTGATATAACAGTTGTGATTACTCCCGAATATTGAATGGAATATTAGGATTCCAGGATCCTTCAAGAAGGGTTCTTCTTTGTAGACTCTGGCTTCTACGTGATCTGATGGTTTTGGATTTTCCTGAGAACTACATCAATAAACAACATTATTTTGGAGTTTTACTGTGGGGATTTAAATTTTGATAGCATTTATGTAATGCACTCTCTCCTCTGAGATTTCCTTCATCCTTTCCATTCTATGATTCTGTTTATGTATCCTTTACTTGCTATATCTCATGATATTTTGGAACATAGGATCATTGTTGATCCTATCGTGATCAACATTGATCACGAATTGCTTTTGTTGCAAGGTAATCTTCCTCTTCCCTTAGGTGAACTTCATTTTTCTCTGATTATTGTATATGTTTGACTCATATTTCCATCAATGACAACACACAATCAATAATTTCAATAATCTCTCCCTTTGGCATTGAGGGAAACATATTTTTACAAAAAAATATGTTTTCTCCCCCTATCATTGATCTCATTTTTAAGTTGGAGGATTGAGCTTTTATTTATACCAAATTTGTTTTATTTTTTTTCTGCCCCTTTGACATTAATGACAAAGAGTTAAAAAAGTTTACTTCTTTTCTCCCCATGTGAATGTGTCATTTGTTATCTCATTCTCTTGGTATTTTTTTGTTCAAATAGGCAGTCTTTTTTATACAATTTTTTTTGTAGTGATCAAGTATTTTAAACCTAATCCAATGAATTCTTCATTTGATTACCAAATTAAATACTCCCTCTGATTTTTTACTGTTTTATAGGGTTTTATTGTCTTCTCCTTTGTCATAAAGGACAAGGGTGTGAATCTTACTCATCTTATTGATATGTTTCTTTATTATTCTTGATATTCTGATCTTTCACAGGAATACCATTGATCGATACCAATTAATTTAATTTCCATTCTTTAACCAATATAATATCTTATTCATAGTCCTTCGACTTTGTAGAAACTAACTTCAACTTACGTGCCTTAGAAATAAGATTGAATTGGTCCTTTCATATTTTGTTTGTACTACTTCCTCAAATACTTGAAACATGCTTTACTTTGTCGTGATACTTAGGCTATAATCCTCTTCTAACCAGGCCGATGCACTCCATATTATTAATCATGTTTTCCCTTCCTCATTTAAAGAGTGTGCCAATATGTATACAAATGTTTGTTCAAGAACTACTTTGACTTCCTTCAGACTGCTTCCAATTTATTCATGAGGCTATCCCTCTTCATAAGTTTTTCATTCTTTTGAAATACCTCATTGGATTTAGATCATACCATACTTTAGTATTATTTTGTAGTACTTACACCAAATCATGTTGTAAAATCCATCCTCCTTCCTTTTATTCATATTTTCTGTTGAGGGGAAATTTAGTAGTTCATGAAAATAGCATTAGAAAACTTCCAAGATTTTCGTTGTTCAATTCTTATGGTTGATATGCTATTGAAGATTAATCATTATCATCATTGTTTTGTGTAAGTAAAACTTATTCATTTTCTTCTTTGGGATTTTTTGTTTGCATTTTTCTTCGATCGATTAATGTTCTCTTGATCTGCATGATATCGTCAGGATATGCTATTGTGTCATATTCTTCTTTAGGAACTGTCATTTCCTGGATTTGATCCATTTCATATTCAAATATCTGAATTTCACATTCCTTATTAGAAACTTCACCCATCATTTTCTTGTTATCAATTTCTTCATTTTCAGGTGCCAAATCATCTTTCTTGCTTTCTATTTCATATTTTCTTCTCCATACCTTTTCATGATATATTTTGTTTGTTGGATATTTCTTTTCTAAATTTTTCATTTGAGATTTGCCATTTCTTTTGTTCTTCCAACCTTCATTATATTTTCCTCTTGAATTGTATGAATTATTTCTCATGGATTGACTTCTTGATTTTCTATAGTTTTTGGATTTGTTACCAAACCTATACAGTTGTAACATCTCATTGTATGAAAAAACTTTGTTGTGTGGCCAACATAATTGTATCTCCAACATAATATCATCAAAAATGAAAAGGTAAGGCCTTAAGACACCCTCATAAGCTTTGATGTAGTCTCCCTTTTCACTAAAATCCCCTTAGATGAAGTTATCCAAATTGTCAAAGAATTCATCGATCCCTAAACAACTAAACTAGTCGAGGTCTGCTTGCGCTCCACTTTCTTTAGTTACCAAGGAGAGTTCTATGAACAAACCAACAGTGTAGCAATGGTGCTCCCCACTGTCCCCCATTGTTTCCAACCTTTTCATGGAGAATTTTGAAAAGAGATCCCTGGACTCCTTTGCCCTAAAACCTTCGAGGTGGAAAAGATATGTTGATGATACAAATGTTCTCTGGCCCCACGGGAAAGTTGAAATAAAATTCACCATGGAACTCAAAGAGAACGATAACATCCCCTTTCTAGACGTTCTTATCAAAATGAAAAGTAATGGGGATCTTGGACATGTTGTGTATATAAAGAAGACCCACACTGAGAACTATCTTCACACAAATTCCCATCACCCACCCAACCAGAAACTAGGTGTCCTAAAAACTTTAGCTACTAGAGCCATAAGAATATCCGATGAAACATGCATAGATAAAGAAATAGATCACCTTACCAAGACTTTTAGGAACATAGGTTATAAACAAAAAGACATTAAGAATGCAATAAACAAAGCCCTAGAAAAAACCCACAATAATCCTTATGCCCCTAAAGACCAGAACTCTAATAGAAGTGCCCGCCTTCCTTACATCCAAGGAGTGACCGACATGATTGAAAAATTCCTCAGCAGAAAAGAGATTAAGACCTCCTTCAAACCACTTGAAACCATCAAACAAAGTATGAGATCTGTCAAAGACAAACTTGAACCTCACAATGGCAAAGGAATCTACAAAATAGAGTGCTCATGCAGTAAATGCTACATTGGTGAAACTGGTTGCTCCTTCCAAGTTAGGATAAAAGAGCATGGAGCTGACGTTAATAATGATGCATCCACACCTCTACCCTAACTGAACACTCCCTTAAAAAGAGACACCATGTTCACCTAGAAGACACCAATATCCTCACCAAAGAAAATCGCCTCTTCAAACGTCGTATTAGAGAAGCTATTGAAATCCGAAAACATCCTAGTAACCTAAACAGAGACAGTGGGTTAGAACTAAGCGAAAATTGGCTCCCCTTGATCCATAAAAAACAAAAATAATCATTGGTAATTTGTATACATTATTATAAATTAATTTATTCATTAAAACCCCTCTTAATCATATTTTTAACATTAATATTAGTATCAGAATTCTAAGACAACTTATTAACCTCTTAAATAACTTAACCCTATTATGAACATAATTGATTAATATCTAAAATTAACCTTGAGTTAATAAACATTTCGAATACATAATAACATAAGGGCAAACCCTAATAACTTAATAATTACTTAATACCTATAATTAAACCCTATAACATAGTAATTAAAATGAAGACATAAACAACATTAAATTAATAATAATTCATTATATACCTTATAACCAAAACAACCAAATTAAGAAACCCTAATATTAACTCACACAAACAATTAATTTTATTAAATATTTAGTTTATACCTCGACCTTAGATTAGTTAGAATATACCTTTACCCTAAAATAACTTAAATAATTCACTTAATACCTATTAACTAAACCCTAGAACATAAATAAAGATTAAAAACCTTAAATTAATAATAAATTATTAAAAACCTTAAATAAAAAAATAGGAAACCCTAAAAATCTTAACAAATAATAATTTAATTTATTAAATAATTCTAAAAAAACCTAGCCGACACCTAAATCTTTCCCACACTTCCAGTATTTATACCAACTCTTCCCATGTTCTTAACCCAGGGTCATTGTCCTGAAGATGGATCCTGATTTGGATCTGAAATGTCGACAGTCTATTGACAAAACTGTGGCTCTTCCGATCAAAACAAAAAATCCCAACCACATAAATCTCACTAATCATCTCATTAAGTTATTGGACCTTCCTGAATTTTTCTTTTCAAGACTCTCGCATTCCAATGCTTTGTGATGAAAGTTATTACAAAAAAATCAATAACCAAGGTGTTTCCATACTTGTATATGTTGTGACATGAGAAGTCTATCTTTTGATATGTTTCTTGTTTTTTACTTTTATAGCTTCCTCCCTTGACAAAATTCATGGTTTGTTTTATGTTTGTGAATGTTCCTTTTTCTTTTGAGGAGTATGATCCTTTATCATGTTTTTGAATGGTGCTCCATTTGCCACTTTCTTCTTTCTTATTGTATCCAAGACCAGTTTTGTCATCAATGGGTCTTTGACTGTTCCATATCCTATCTAGGATAGTTGAGTTGTTCTAGAATTTGACAATTGCTTTTGTATTTTCATTCTTCTTTTTGAGGTTGATAACTTCCATTTCTAACATGTGACATATTTCTTCCTTTTTAGTCAATTGAATCTTCAAGGATTCTTCTTTTTCCTTAGCTTCTTCAAGTTGAGTCTTTAGATTGATGACCATTTCTTCTGTATCATCCAAGACTTTCATGCAATTATTGGTTTTTTCATATGTCTTTAATTCTTCTATATCTTTTGTTAGATCAACAACTTCATTCTTCAATCTTTTGATTTCTTCCTTGTTTTCTAACTGAATCCTTTTGAGGTTGATGGCTTCCAATTCCAACATGTGGCATGATTCTTCCTTTTTTGTTAATTGGATCTTCTGTGTTTATTCATTTTTCTTAGCTTCTTCAACTTGAGTTTTTAGACATATGATCATTTATTTTGTCTCTTCTAGTACTTCTTTGCTTTTATTGTCATGTGTCTTTAATTATTCCATTTCTTATGTTAGATTAGAAACTTCGGTCTTCAATCTTTTGATTTCTTCTTCTTTGTCTTCTAGTTGAATCTTTTGTTCATGCTCTTCATGGTTAGATTGATCTAATTATTGTAGTAGAAAATATCTCTCTTTTGAAATTTCTCCAACTCCTCTAGAGTGCACATAGTTGTGTATTCGATATTGTCAAGAGTATCCCCAAGAATTTTAAAATGTATACCATTTCCTAGTTCCATACAAATATATTTTATTGCAGTTGTAATATGAATCCTAAGATTACATAGTTTTTCTTTAGTGATTGCTAAGGTATGCATCAATTCCTTAATGGAGTTGTCTTCTTTGATGACAGTGGATTGCTTTAAATCCTTGATGGTATTGTGTTCTTTGGTTGTCTTCACTTCGA
Source organism: Picea mariana (assembly GCA_032191745.1). Classification (NCBI taxonomy): domain Eukaryota; kingdom Viridiplantae; phylum Streptophyta; class Pinopsida; order Pinales; family Pinaceae; genus Picea; species Picea mariana. Next base: position 41,757 of record JASDQU010737969.1, read on the forward strand.
TTTGATAGGAATTCTCTTTTTCTGTGTCTTGTTCTTTATTTTGATATAAGTTCTCCATTTGTGAGCTTTTTTCTTTAATTTGATTGGATTTCTCTGTTTCTTTGTTATGTTTTATAAACTAATTGGAATTCTTCATTTCTAAGTTTTGTTCTTTAATCTGCTTGGATTTCTTTGTTTCTTTGTTTTGTTCTATAAACTGATTGGAATTCACCATTTCTTTGTTTTCTTATTTATTTTGATAATAATTCTCTAGCTGGAGCCATACTATTTTAGTAGAGGTGTAGTGTCCCATCTTTTCTTTGACTTGGTTTGACAGTCCATTCTGGATTACCTTTAATTCTATTGAATTATTTTTCTTTTCTTCTTTTGCAGTTTTGGATTTGTTCTTTGAGGTAGTTGAGTACTAAGGTTTAGATACTATTGAATCCAAAACACCAAATCCTCTTGACTTCAGATATCATTTTATTCCTTCCCTCCATGAAGTGTAGACCATTCCATCAAATAAAGGGCTTCATTTGTGGAGAGAGCCATTTGTCCACCCATTTCTTCATAATATACCTTCCAGTGTTAAAACTGTGTTGAAGGCACCCGCTTTGATAACAATTTTTTTCTTCGGAACAATTGGGTGGTTAAATTGTAGTGAAGGAACCTTCTCTGATACCAATTGTTGAAACATACATTGACACTGAGAGGGGGGGGTTGAATCAGTTTTGGAACTTTTGACTGTTTTTCACACTTTAATAGGTTAACTGAATTAACTGAATTAACTGAATAAGATATATGCAACTCAATTAATTATTCATAAACATGTATAACACAAATTGTATGAAGTAGATAAAATTTCATTCTTTTATTCATTTAACTTGAATGAATACAACTAAAATCAATCCTTTAATATCTTCAACTTCAACTGAATATGAGAGATCCAACTCTATGATACAAGACCCAACTTGTAGTTCTCATATCCAACTGAGAAATGAGGAA
>JASDQU010737969.1:43113-64172 GCA_032191745.1 Picea mariana
ATAAATAATATTTTCCTTTTATTGTGTAAGTTTCTCAATTAATTATAAGACCGATCTTGATTTGAATTTCGTCCACATGATTTGATCATAGGTATGGATCGAATCTTTATATCATTCCCATGCTTTTGTTGCATCCCTAGTTCTTCAACAAACCAGATTCAAGATTTTACTGGCTCTATGTATTGATATGGTGTTAATCTTGTAAAATTATAGGCCTTTAACTGTTTTACATAAATTGTATTCTACAAAGGCGCTTCCTTCAACCCAATTTTCAAATGACTACAAGATCAAAACCACAGGCTTATCCATTCAAGCGTTGTCATGAGACCATTGTTGGAACCAAGTCCTTTGGACTTCATCTTTCTTGCATTTTATCAGAGTAATACTTCCCAAAGTAAAAAATTTCGAAGTACATATAAACACTCCCTATTGAAATTATTAGTCATATTCCCTTCGGCTAAGAACCAAAGGCTTAAATCATTTTTGTCATGTAGCTATTGAACTTGGCCCTCGATTTTCTTAAGAACCTTCACATGACCAGGAGCTAGGACCAGATCTCCAAGTATTCAGGATTATTGAACTTTGCAAACCTTTTATTCATCCGAAGTTTGACCTACCGAAGTGGTCATCAAGAGTCGGCAACTAGTTGTTGTCCGTTGTTAGTACTCCTTACACTATCCTTCCACTGTACTTGATCGAACGATCAAGAATGCTCCCGAAATATATCAATAGTTAGTGTTACTTCGTGATTCACACTTACTCTATCATTCCATTACATTTAATCAATGGTAAAGAATAATCCTGAAGTAAATCAACTATTAGTGTTACTTCGCGATTCCATCCTTCGGTGATTTAGCTGATAAAGGAAGCTTGGATATCCCTGAAGTTAGTCATCATGGAGTGACATGGCTTGTTGATGTCACTGTTGATGTAGCACCAACTGAGTGGCTGCCACATGTCACCTTGATTTGTGACTTTCATATACCTAATGTGTCAACTAGACCTTGACACTTGTCATCTGTTGATTGAGCCACGTGTCATATTTTTCTTACTACGTGTCTTGTCCAAGCTCAAAAGAAATATTCTTTGATTGTTTGTCTTCGGAGGGATGCCACTTCCACTTTCTTTAGTTCTCTGAACAGATGGTATGGAATGGAATATTATTTTTCAATACTCTGATTTTAGAGTGTTATAACAACTCTTCTCCACTAGACTCCAAACACTTTCCTCTGAACACTAATTAATAGTTGCCACATGTTACATCCTTTCTAGAAATCGAATAAAAAATATCGATGATGATTATTTTTTTTCGATACTCTGATTTCGGAGTGTTAAAACAACTTTTCTCCACTGGACTCTGAATGTAGAAATATTGTAATTGTGAAAAATATTATAATTATAATTGAGTTATTTTTATATTGATCAAATCCCCTTTTGTGGATTGGTCAAACCATATTTATATGGTGGTATTTGAGAATTCGGCCCCTAGGGTTTAATAAAGTGGTTTTAACCATTATTGGAAGAAGTTGGCCCTACTTAGTGAAGAGCCATAACCCTAGCACCCCCTCACCTAGTATAAATAAGTGAGTATGGCACCTCATTCACACACACACTCAGTCACTCAACAAGTGCGCATATTTTGGAGGTAGTTGGAATTACAAGAAGGAGAAGAGAGGTGCATGCTCAGTCCTGGATATTCTTTAGTGTTTCGGTCTAAGTCTTGGAATTGTATTGGCAATCTATTATTGAGGAAGTTTTTGTTGGGTTTTCTCCCCCATGAGGGTTTCCCGGGATAAAATGTTATGTACCTTGTGATTGTGTTTCTTTCAGTGATCCTTCTTATGATATTATTTCTTTAGTAAATTGAAAAGAACGTAATAACATCTCTAAAATTAACATGGTTTCAAAGATTGACTGAATAGAGCACCTTCCACTGGGTAACCAAAAATGTCATTGTTGTCGTACAATAAAATTAGGGATTCTTATTGGAAGGGAATTTCTAACTAAAAACCATATAGGGAAGTGCACCCTACCCTAGCACATCACTTGGCAGCTTGAGTGCACCTTTTCAATGGCCAGAGCCTCCATAAATTCAAACCCTAGTTTTGACTGGTACCAGAAAACCATAACCAATACTAGATGTACCATTCCATATTTGCGTAGGTCAAGTTTCAAGGAGTAAAACCTGAAATGTTTCAAAACAGACAACTCCAGCCTACTCGCCTCAACCTAGCACATCTTCTGGTAAGTTTAGATTCAATTTATGAGCACTTTCATTTTCTGGTCATTTTCTTAGCTCTAGTTCAAGATGTCTACAAGCACCAAGCTTGTTTACAATTTAGAAGGTGTGGAAAACTTTCGTTCCTGGAAGTACAAAATTGGACTCATTCTTGAAGAGAATGACCTTGCAAAATTCATAAAAGAAAATGTATCGGAACCTGAAGAAGATGCAGCCAAAGCAAAGTACACGAAGGATATGGTTAGGGACAAAAGGATCATTGCAGACTCCATTAAATATCACTTGATCCCTCAAGTGTCTTCTAAGAATACTCAAAAATATATGTTTGATGCCCTAACTAGAATGGATGAAGGAAAGAACATCAACCAAAAGATGAACTTGAGAACCCAACTCTAGAATACAAAGATGTAGAAAGGAGAACAATTCATGACTATTTATCTAGGGTTTATCAATTCAAGGAACATTTAGAAGAAATTGGAGACAACCTAGATGAATATGAACTCATAATGACAGCTCTTAATGGTCTCACAAGACCTTGGGATGCCTTCATCCAAACTATCTGTTCAAGGAAATAGAAACTCCAATTTGACAGTCTATGGGAAGAATGTGTTCAAGAAGAAGAAAGAGTAGCCAACTGAGAAGCCATACTTTTAAGGAATAAAGATCAAGCCATATATGCTCATACTAAAGGAGGAAAGAAAAGGTCTTATTTCCAAAAGGAGACCTATCTTCACAAGGAATCTCACTCCCCAAAGAGATTCGCCCACTTCCATAAAGAATCTCACCCTCCAAGGAATTTTTAGAAATATTAGAAGGGGCAAAGAAAATAAAAGTAAAAGTATTTATCCTCTTATCAATGTTATAATTGTGATAATATGTGACACATTACTAAGAATTTTCCTACCAGAAGGGAATAATAAAATAAGATAAATAAAAAAATACATCATGCCCATGCAGTTGAAGATGATGAGCCACCCACAAAGTTGACTAAAGAAAAGATTGAAGATTATATTTTATTTTCTTCCCTCTCAGGATCTGTGACACTTGGAGAGGCTACTTGGCTCATAGACAGTGGTGCCTCTAAGCACATGACAGAGAAACATTCTCTCTAGCCTTACAGAAAAGTACTTTCCCCAGAAAGTTTCACTTGGATATTATTAACAATATCCTATCAAAGAAATGGGAGATTCCACCCTACAAACTTGATTCATGGACTCCTATGACAACAAAGGATGTACTTTATGTACCAAGTTTTTACAAATAACTTACTTTCTATCTCAGCTCTAGATAAGAAAGGTTTCAGGGTTGCATTCATATATGGTGAAGTTCTTATTTTTCCTAAAGGAAAAACCATAGAATATGCAATTGTTATTGGAACAGAGGAAGGTGGTCTATATAAGTTAAAAGGTCACTCAGATACATCCTTGAATCACTCCACTGAGAGTCCATGTGAACTTTGGAATAGAAGAATACCTCACATCAACTACAAATCCTTACCATATGTAAGCAAGGTATTTATTGGTTTACTAGAATTCAAGGTTGATCATGAAGGTGTATGCAAGGGATGTGCACAAGGAAAGAACATAAAGAATCATTTCCCAAAGCGTGACAGCAAAATATAAGGAATCTTGGAGATCATCCACTCAAATGTATGTGGTCCAATGCCATCAACCTCTCTAAGTTTGTATGTATATTATGTATCATTTATTAATGATTATTCTCGCAATACTTGGGTTTATTTATTGAAATCAAAAGATGAAGTACTCGAAAAATTCAAGGAATTCAAAGCCTTGGTAGAAAATATCTTTGAAAGAAAAATCAAGATACTCAGGTCAGATAATGGAGGAGAATACACCTCAAATGAAATTGGAATCTTTTGTAGAGATGTCAAGATTAAGAGGGAGCTCACCACTCCCTATAATCCTCAACAAAATGATGTAGAAAAAATAAAGAATAGAACAATAATGGAAGTATTGAAGACTATGATCCACGATCAATATGTTTCAATGCACTCATGGGTTGAAGCAGCAAGAACAATAGTTTATGTCCAAAACAGATTATGCCATGGTGCACTTAGATTCAAAACCGCCAAAGAAATGTTCTCCGAAAAGAAGCCAGAAGTAATCCATCTCAAAATATTTGGTTGTCCAGTGTTTGTACAGATTCTGAAAGAAAGGAGAACTAAGTTGAATCCTTCAGGAAAGAAGGGAATATTTGTTGGATACTGTGAGGTCTCTAAGGCCATCAAAATTTACATACCAGGTTACCATCATATTGAGATCAATAGAGATGTAACCTTTGATGAAGATGAAACACTCAAAACATCAAGAAAATGCCATCTTGAAGAAGTATATGAAGAAGAACCTATGAAGGAAGTTACAGTTACCCCTGATGATGAGATTCCAGAAAATCATGATATGATAGAATCTCAATAACCTCCCTAGATGACGATCTCTCACAAGAGAAATCCATATTGGGCAAGAGAACTTATTCAATATGAAGAGAAGTATGGTGCCCAAGAAGGAACCATGAGACAAAGCAATAAATCTAAGCCATACTCCAGTTATATGGCCTTGATGGGTGATCTCATGGAAAAGGAACCCACTTGCTTTGAAGAATCCATTCATAAGAAAGAATGGGTCGATGCCATGATGGAAGAATACCAGTCCATTATAAATAATGATGTATGGGAAATAGTTCTCATACCAAAGAACAAAGATGGCATATCTTACAAATGGATATACAAGATAAAACATGTTTCAGATGGAAGTATTGAAAAACATAAAGCAATATTTGTAGCTCATGGATTTTATCAAAAGGAAGGCATTGATTATGAAGAGACATTTGCTCTTGTAGCCACATACACTTCTATTATAACAATCATAGCTCTTGTAGCCAAGATGAAGTAGAAGTTACACTAGATGGATGTGAAAACAACCTTCTTAAATGGTGTTATTGAAGAATAAGTGTATATGGCACAACCACAAGGGTTTGAAGTTGAATATAGAAAGACTCATGTGTGCAATTTGAAGAAAGTTTTGTACAAGTTAAAACAAGCTCCTAGAGCTTGGTATGGAAGAATTGACAGATTCCTGACGAGCTTGGGATTCACCAAGAGTAAATTTGATTCTAACCTTTACTTCAAGGTTATGAATGATGTGTCAGTTATATGGCTACTATATGTGGATTACATATTCTTAACATGAGAAGAAAATATCATCACAAATTGTAAGAAGAAGCTCGCTGCAGAATTTGAGATGAAATATCTAGGCCTGATGCATTATTTCTTAGGTCTTGAAGCTTGGAAGAGCCCAGAGAAGATCTTCCTTAACTAAGATAAGTATGCAGTTGAAATACTAAATAGGTTTGACATGTTGGAATGTAAATCCATGAACACACCCAGGGAAACAAAGTTGAAGCTCCTGGTAGATACTTCACCAGAATTGGTTGATGTTACTTTGTATAAACAAATTATTGGTTTATTGATGTATCTAATGAATACCATGCCAAATATATGTTTTGTTGTGAACACCTTGAGTCGGTATCTGGTAGATCCAAGATGTGTTCACATTGTAGTTGCAAAACATGTTATTAGATACCTTAAGGGTACGTTGGAATATGGTCTCTGTTATACTAGAGATCATGAATTCAGACTGTATGAATATACTGATTCAGATTGGGCTGGAAGTGTCTCTGATAAAAAGAGAACTTCAGGATGTTGTTTTAGTCTGGGGTCATCCATGAATTCATGGAAAAGAAGGAATAAATCTAGTATTTGTCTCACCACGGAAGAAACGGAATACATTCCAGCATGTTCCGTGAGTTGTGAAGCCATATGGTTTTAGAAGTTGTTGAAAGGTCCACTCCATATGGAGATGGAGGCCACCATGATTATATGTGATAACCAGAGTTGCATAAATATGAAGGAGAACCTTGTGTTCCATGATAAGTCGAATCACATATAGATTCGAGATCACTACATTTGTGATATGGTGCAGAGGGGAGCTATAAAGCTCCAATGTGTTGGCAAAGATGAGCAAGTTGCAAATGTGTTGAAAAATCCTCTATCTCGTGAGGAGTTTGAGCACTTCTGAGACAAGCTTGGTGTTTTCCAAAAGGACCTCCTTCGAAAGTGGGAGTGATGTTCATGATACTATAGTATCCTGACCAACATTGGGTAGCTCCGTTGGGATTTTATATCGTAGGGGATTTATCATCCTTGGGAATATCCCAAAGGTCTAGTAAGGACGATATGTCATAGTAGTTGTGCATGTATATGACCATTGTGGTTAGTAGTGGTAGCTTCATTAGGATTTTATATCCTAGGGACTCTTATGATTCCTGGGCAAATCACGAAGATTCGGTAAGGACAGTCTATTAGAGTACCACAAAATGTTGTTGTTGCACCTGCCTTATTTTGTTGCCATATGATGATGATGTTGTTATCTCAGCCTTGTGTTGACGATGTTGTTGTTTCAGCCTCGTGTTGTTGTTGATAATGTTGTATCAGCCTCATGTTGTTGATGATGTTGTATCAGCCTCATGATGTTGATGATGACGTTGTAATAGATTTATACTAATTGATGTTGATGCAGATGATGATGATGATGCTACTCCAGATCCATGATGTGAACGATGATGTTATTGATGATGAGAAAAAATTTCGATGATTTGTAGATGTGTCAATCAGTGTTCCAGATGTTGATGATGTTGTTTCCCTCTCTCTCTCCTAATGGTGTTGTACTGGGTTATGTCAGTAGAGTACCCTTTTGGTTAAGGGGGAGTGTTGAAATATTGTAACTGCAAAGAAGGTTCTAATTATAATTGAGTTATTTTTATATAGATCAAATCCCCTTTTGTGGATTGATCATGTCGGGTCTTGTATAAGACTAAATCCCCTTTTGTGTATTGGTCAAACCATATTTATATGGTAGTATTTGATAAGTCATCCCCTAGGGTTTAATGAAGTCGTTTTAACCACTATTGGAAGAATTCGTCCCTGCTTGGTGAAGAGACATAACCCTAGTGCCCCCTAAACTAGTATAAATAAGTGAGGATGGCACCTCATTCATACACACACTTAGTCACTCAACAAGTGTGCCTCTTTTGCAGGTAGCTGCAATTACAAGAAGGAGAAGAGAGACGCATGCTCATTCTGGACTTTGAATACCTTCCTCTGAACACCAATCAATAGTCACCATGTGTTACCTTTCTGGACATTGAATAAAGGGTATCGAAAAGGAATATTATGTTTCGATACTCCAATTTTGGAGTGTTAAAAAAACTCTTCTCCAACGGACTCTTAATAGCTTCCTACGAACAACAATTAGTAGTGGCCACATGTTACTTCTAGATTCATCAATTAGGATCACCTCGAGTTGATCTCCACCATTGGTCTAGTTTTGCTTGATCTAATGGTTCGTATTGTTCCAAAAAAAATTCCCTCGATCTGACAGTTGGTTGGATTTCAGAACTTTGTGCCTTTGGTCTCACTTATCCTATCCTTCCACTTCATCATCAATGGTTGAGAAATGACCTGAATTTTCTTGACGAGATCTGATGGTCAGCATTCACTTCACGACTTCGGATATTTCAAGACTTTGTGTCTTATGGGGTCTTCTTATCTTGTCCTTCCACTTGGTTCTATCTGATGATCAGGATAGATCTTGAAATGATCTAATTATTGTGATTACTCCAAAATATTGAATGGACAATTAGGATTCCATGATCCTTCATGAAGGGGTCTTCTTTATAGGCTTTATTTTCTACGTGATTTGATGGTTTTGGATTTCCCCAAAAACTACATCTATGGACAAAATTCTTTTGGAGTTTTACTGTGGGGATTTCAATCCCGATAGAATTTCTGTAATGTGCTCTCTCCTTTGAGATTTCCTTCATCCTTTACATGCTTTGATTTTGTGTGTGTATCCTTTCCCCACTATCGCTCCTGAGCTTTAGGAACATAGGATCATTGTTGATCCCATCGTGATGAACTTTGATCATGAATTGCTTCTGCTGCAAGGTGATCTTCCTCTGCCCCGAGGTGATCTTCCTTTTTCTCTGATTACTATATATTTTTTACTCATGTTGTCATCAATGACAACACACAATCAATAATGCCAGCATGTATATTTCTCATTAAATTGGTAACTATGTTCCTATCCTATCCTCCTCATGGAAGTGAGTATTTCCCCCATTGAGAGCACAATTATGATTAGGTACTTAATGTACTAAACAACATGGATGACAAGAGGCTCTCCAAAATTTCTTTAGACTCTATCCAAAACCACCAAAGGCTCAAGGGGGGATGCCATAATGATGCCAAGTCTTGGATAAATCAATGGGGAATAAAAGAAGAAGTTATTCTATAGAATATCGATGATATTAAAAATATTGTACAAGCTAAATTTAAGGAGAATCTATGGTGTGATAAAGAATTAGAGGATAAAATAAAATTAAGACATTAGAAGGAGGTGGTTAACCCTAACCTTGAAGATAAAAAAAAATATCTCTTTGTTTTGACTAGTGTAAAGAATATAATCAATATTGCTAAAATAAGAACTAATTCTCATGAGATGCATAGTGAAACTAGGCATTGGGAAATCCCCTAAACACCACGGAAATAAATAATTTGTCACCTTTGTGACACCAAGAGGGATGAAGATGAAAAGCACTTTCTACTAGACTGCCCTATCTATACCCAAATTAGATCCCAATTCAAAATATGTGTCACAATTCTGACCTTCCTAACCTTCTAAGTCATCAAAATTTTAGTGATCTTGGAGCGCTTATCTTAATGATTTTCAAGCATCGAAAAACATATTTAAAGAAATCCAAGTAATATCTTACTTTTCTTAAGGTCTAATAGATCGATTGTGGTCTCATTGGACGTAACTTAACCATCATGATCATTAATATTAGTTACTATATATATCTTTATAGATCATGTATTAATTATATTAAAACATAAAATTATGATTTTATGTGATTTCATAATATAAAAAATAATATTTTAATTTTATATATAATTTATAATATGTATCTTGATGTGATTTACTATATTTTTTTATAAATGATAAATGGTATTATAATATTATCTAGTTTAATTACATATTATAATATGTTAGTTGATGTAGGAGCATCGTCAGCAAGAATGCTTGGCAGGACAACTCAGTTCCTGGGAATCATTTTGAAATCTTAAAATGCTTGCAGTTACTGTGAATCTTTCGGAGCTGATCGAAAAATGGAAGAAGATCAAACGCTTGGAAGGGAATGATCACGAGTGATCTGGGAGTTTCAGTCCTAGTCTTGAATGTAACTGAACTTAGATATTAGTTAGGTTTTTTTTTTCCAGTAGACGAGCAGTCGAGGGGGGGGAACCCTAAGAACCCTCTTAGATAAATAAAGGTTTTGTATGCCCAAATGAGGCTGCCACGAGTTAGTAGGAAAATTCTAAGTTTTTAGTTGTTGTTGTTTGATCATAGTTGTAGCCATTTTATTTATGAATGAATATAAGAGAGGAAAATTGATCCAATGCGGGATGTTGTTATTGTTTTGCAATTCCATGTTATTATTGTTTTCATGAATGAATGAATCTCGTTACGAGTATATGAAACTGTGGATGTTAGAATAAACTTTAGTTGTTTTCTCTTCGTCGAGTCCGTGTAAGGTGTGCACACAATTCGCAAGGAGTGCGTTGACAGATTATGTTTCGACTCATAAGCTCAGAAGAGATAGCGTGAAGTGCAAAGTGACTACTGCAAGGCGTGCATAGTCATTCGTAAGAACTCAAATATTGCATAAGAATCTGCTACAAGGAGTGCACAGATCCAAAATTTGACTAAGTATCGAAGTGACTCTTTAGTAAGTCAAGAGACCAGAAGGAGATAAATATCAAAAGGGATAGAGCTTTTCAGAAGTGCAGGCGAGGTCCAAGAGACAGATTCATAGGAGGAACAAAGGCTGAGGCCTTTGAATACTTAGAAATATTCTAAGTCGGAGGAAGTCAGAAGCTTAGGAGGAAGAGCGACAACGGTCGTTGGATCACAAATCATAGGACCAACCATCATCTGATCAAAGCAAGGTGTGCGAGCCTTAGTGCTTTGCACATGCAGGAGGGGGAGATTACCAAAGTTCCGAAGTCCTGAAGAAATTTGGGATCATCCATCGTTAAGGAGGGACAGGTGGCACGAGATCCAGAACTTCAAAAGTTTGTGGACAAGGAAGAGGAAAAATCGCCGAAGGAGATCTCGACCATTGATCGAGAAGAGAGTCGAAGGACCGTTGATATGGTTGAAAGGACCAAAGTCTCGAAGTGGGAGCAGAACCGTTGATCGAGGAGGACACGTGGAAGACGATCTTCCATTTTGGAGAAATCCCTCCAGAAGAAATGAGAGTTTGAGAATTGAAACTCACGAAGCCCAGAGAGTCGGAGAGCCGAAGTGAATCTCAATCGTTAGATCCAGAGGACAAGTGGCATGGATTTGGAGATTCCGGGTAAAGACCTGAAGTAAACGTCGGACATCAGATTGTCTGAAGTAGATTTGAACCGTTAGATCTGGAGAACAGATGGCATGAATTTGTGGATTTCGGGTAAAGACTTGAAGCAAATGATGATCATCGGATCATTCGAAGTAAATCCCCACCATCTGATTCAAGAGGGTGCGTGGCAGAACTCCGTGCATTTCGAGGGGAGTAAAGTTTGAGACTTGAAAAAACCAAAGTCCTAAGACCCGTAGAGATCACAGTCGTTGATTGAAAGGGACAGTTGTCAGCAGATATTCCACTCTGGAAGATTTCCCTGCGAAGGAAAACAAAGTTTGAGATTTGAGAATTCTGAAGTCTGGAATTCTGAAACGATCACAGTCGTCAATCTAGGAGAGGTAGATCTAGATTGTTGGTTTCCAATACGGAAATATTGGTCGTCCGTTTAGAAGCACGGTCAATATCGTGAGATTGACAGTCACCTCACATTATGGGGACAAAAGGTGCATGAGTTTTAAAAATTTGAGGGCGGGTTGCAATCGAGACCATGGTTTTGGAAAAAGGACACGTGGCATCTCAAGGTGAATTGTGGGGCTAAAAGTAGTTTTATCCCAAAACACTCTTGGGTGCACTTGCAATCATGTGTTTACGCAAGGACATATCCCAAGGTCATATGCAGGAAGGGGCTAATGGGAGAGGATCTTGCGCCTAAAACCTATGAGTTTAGCTGCGTGAAGAAAGGGGTCACGGTTGCCATAGAACCTGCACCAGAGGACAAGAAGGGCCTGTGTTAATTTCGTAATGGATACCATTAAGGTCTCAGAGAGCCAATTCATCTCGGAATTGAAGTTCCTTGATCGGGAGGTCGTGTAGCCCTTAGGAGAGAAGGGGGTCTGCATCAAGTGGTATCGAAGAAGAATTTTGCTTAAAGAAAATAGGAAAAGGAGAGGAGACAAAAGAACTTGAAGGTGTACTCTGTGTGTGAGAGATAGTCAATGCAATTCCACTGAGGAAATGAGTGGAGCCACCTTTAGCCAATTGTACTATAGAAATATAAATGCAAGAACTTCGTGCAAGATTAGAGGTGATGGAGGTAGCGCAGAGGAGGGCACCTGATGCTGGAGACATCAGCGATGCAGAGAGTGAAGAAGTAGAAGTCGAAGAAGCTGCGGGAGAAATTGTTTCCGAAGAACACTTGCTGAGAGAAGTTGTTATATTGGGGGCTAGAGACAAGATAGAGGTCCCAATGTATGAAGGAAATTTGGATGTTGAAGAGCTATTGGATTGGATAATATCCATGGACAAATATTTCGACTATGAAGATGTCGATGAGGAGAAAAGGGTGAGACATGTTGTCACCAGCCTAAATGGTGGGATGAACTACAGGCTGAGAGAAGAAGTAAGGGAAAACATAAGATAAATAATTGGGACAGAATGGTGGCCAAGTTAAAGGCTAAATTCATGTCCAAATATTATCAAATCAATACGTTCAGGAAGCTTTAGAACCTGAGATAGAAGGGTATGACATTTAAAGAATACACATATGAGTTCTACAAGATAAACATCAGAACTGGACAAAGAGAGAAAGATGAAGAAAAGGTTTCCAGGTATATAAATGGCGTGAGGTATGAAATCCAGGATGAGATCAACATGATGTCAGTGAGGACAGTGGAGGATGCTTATCAGTTTTCACTGAAGGAAAAGAAGAAGTTGGCCAGAAAAAAAAACCAGCGAGGAAGAGGTAGAAGCCCATCCCCAAACAAAGGCAAGGGATTTGCCCATGATAAGGCACATAAATCCAAAGACGAGACTGAGAAACTACACAATCACTCAAAAAGAGGAGGAAGTTCTTGAGGAAGACAGGGTGGTGGAAGAAGTTCTTATAGAGGAAGAGGAAGAAGCAGAGGAGAAGAAGTAAGGTGTTATGCATGTGGAAAGACAGGGCATATGTCTTGGGAATGTCTGGATAAAAATAAACAAGGAGGAGGTGAAGCTCATATTTCAGAAGCACAGCGAAGGAATGTTGAAGCAGAAGGGGCAGAGGATGGAACATCCCTGATGTTGAGAAAGGTTCTCTTAAAACCGGAGGAAAATTGTTGAAAAGCCAGTACAGAGGAACAGTCTATTCGGGACAGATTGCAAGAATAAAGACAGAGTATGCAAGGTGATAATTGACAGTGGGAGCACTGATAACTTAATATCCATAGAGATGGTGGAGAAATTGGAACTGGAGACAACTGCACATCCAAATCCATACAAAGTCTCATGGTTGCAGAAATGACACCAGGTAATGGTTACTAAACAATGCATTGTTGTATTTAAGATAGGAGGATATAGAGATGAAATTCTATGTGATGTAATTCCCATGGATGTATGTCATATCTTGTTGGGAAGACCATGGCATTTTGACAGGAATGTCATTCAGGATGGGAAGAAGAATACATACACCTTGGAGAAGAATGGTAGGACACACATGTTGCTGCCAATAGAAGAGAATAAAGTGAAAGAGGAAGCCAACACAAGCATACTTCTGATGAGTGGGAAGGAAATCCTGAAAAAAGTCAAGAAAGAACAGGAGATCTAGTTTTTTGTGGTGAGGAAACCCATAGTTATATTTACAAGTACTTCGATGGATGATTTACCTGAAGAAGTTTAGGAATTGTTGGATAATTTTGCTGACATAGTGGTGGATGAGCTGCCTAACTCATTGCCACCCATTATAAGTATCAACCATCATATTTATTTGATACCAGGAGCAAGTCTACCAACAATGTACAGACTGACACCCCGAGAGAATGAGGAGGTAAAGAACCAATTCCAGGTATTGTTGTACAAGGGTTTGGTCAGAGAGAGCTTGATTCCATGCGTAGTGCCAACTGTGTTGAGCCCAAAGAAGGATGGAGGATGGAGAATGTGTATAGACTCAAGAGACATTAACAAGATTACCATCATGTATAGGTTCCCTTTGCCAAGGATGGATGATTTAATGGACTGTTTAAGTGGAGAAAATTTCTTTTCTAAGATAGATTTGAAAAGTGGATATCACCATATACGAATGAGAGAAGGTGATGAGTGGAAGACAACCTTTAAGACAAATGAAGGTTTGTATGAGTGGCTTGTTATGTGATTTGGCTTAACAAATGCCCAGAGTACTTTTATGAGGCTGATGAATGAAATACTGAAAGATTTCATTGGCAAGTTTGTGGTTGTATATCTGGATGATATACTAGTCTTTAGCAGGACTAAAGAGGAGCATTTGAGACACCTGACACTAGTGATGAGGAGACTACAACAAGAGAAGTTGTTGATAAACCTGAAGAAGTCCTCTTTTATGAAGACAAAGCTCATTTAGTTGGGTTTTTTGATCTCTTCAAATGAACTAAAGATGGGTCCAGAGAAGGTGAAAGCAATCAAAGAATGGCCATCACCAAGGAGTATGTTTGAGGTAAGAAGATTCCATGGATTAGCAAGTTTCTATAGGAATTTCATTAGATATTTCAGTGGGATTTGTGCACCAGTGATGGATACAATGAAGAAGAAACACAAGTCTTTTAAATGGACAGAGGAGGCCGAGAGAAGCTTCAATATACTGAAGGAGAAAATAACAGAACGACCAATTTTATTCTTACCAAATTTTGGAAAGACATTTCAAGTAAGATGTGATGCAAGTGGAGTTGTAATTGGAGCAGTTTTGAGCCAGGATAATAGGCCTGTTTCCTATTTCAGTGAGAAGTTGAATGATACTAAGAGAAAGTACTCCACATATGATAAGGATTTTTATGCCATAATTCAATCCCTAAAGAAATGGAGGCACTACCTTGTTCCATAGGAATTTGTCTTGTATAGCGACAACCAAGCTTTAAAATTTATAACCAAATAGGAAAAACTGAATCAGAGGCATCCAAAGTGGATTGAGTTATGCAGAACTTTACTTTTTTCATAAAACATATTGATGGGACTAACAAAGTTGTTGATGCATTAAGAAAGAGATGTTTGATTCTGCAGGAGTTTCAGGTGAAGACCTTGGGGTTTGAACACCTAAAGGATATGTATTGTGATGGTCTAGATTTCAAGGAAGCATATGAAGCATGTACAAATCCTGTGCTGAGAGACAGGAGCTAGTGGACAGAGTATATGATTCAAGAGGGATTGATGTTCAAGGGAAACCAGTTGTTCATACCAAAATGCTCAATGAGGGATAGCCTTTTGAAGGAAAATCATAGTAGAGGATTGGTTGGACATTTCGGCCATGATAAAACATTTGAACAGATGAGCAGTTCATACTATTGGCCAGGTATGAGAACATAAGTGATAAAATTTTTGAACAGATGTAGAATCTGCCAACATGCAAAGGGTAAAAGATAGAACATTGGATTGTATCAACCATTTCCAATACCAGAGAGGCATTGGGATGAAATAACCGTGGATTTTGTGTTGGGACTTCCAAGAATGCAAAGAGGATGTGATTCCATATTTGTGGTGGTGGATAGATTTTCAAAGATGGGACACTTTATCCCATGCCAGAAGACTAGTGATGCAACACAAGTTGCAAATTTGTTTTTCAAGGAAGTTGTAAGACTTCATGGACTACCCAGGAGCATCGTCTCGGACATAGAAACTAAATTTGTTGGTCATTTCTGGAGAACACTGTGGAAGAAGTTAGGGACAAAGTTATCCTTCAGCTCAGCTTATCACCCTCAGAAAGATGGACAGACTGAGGTGGAAACATAATTTTGGGAAACATATCAAGAGGAGTCTGGTCACTGAGCATCATAACCAGTGGGATCAGATTTTGCCACAAGAAGAATTTGCATACAATGACTCACCAAATAGGAGCACTGGAAAGAGCCCATTTCAAATATTGTATGGAATGCAACCAAGGGGAGTATCTGTGTTGAGAGACTTGGAACAGAGTGATATCAAAAGCGTTGGAGCAGAATATTTTGTTGTAGAAATGCAAAAGCTTCATAGCCAGATCAGAGGACAGTTGCAAAGCTCTAGCCAAGAGTACAAGCACAGAGTTGATCAACACCGCAAGGAACTTCAATTTGAAGTAGGAGATCAGGTTCTAGCACATATCGGGAAAGAAAGGTTCCCTAGGGAGACGTATAAAAAATTAAATATGAAGAAGATAGGGCCATGTAAGATCTTAAGGATGTTTGATGTGAACGCCTATGAGATTGAGCTACCAGATGATGTGGGCATATCACTATATTCAACGTTTTAGACCTGTATCCTTACAGGAAATATGCATAGATGGATCAGAAGATCAAGAGAAGGTTCAGTGGGAGAAACAAATGCCTATAGTAGAAAAACCACAGATGGAGAAGATCATTGATCAGAGGATTAGCAAGAAGACCAGGAGAAAGACCTATTTTGAATATTTGTTGAAGTGGAAGGGACACCCAATAGAAGATGCCAGTTGGAAAAATGAAATTGATATCTAGAAGCATGGAAAGTCGGTGTAGGAGCTCATGGACAGGAGTCCATGATTTTTTTTTTTCTAGGGGATTATGATGCAATACCATCGTCAGTAAGAATGTGTCATAGAACAACTTAATGTCTGGGAATCATTTCAGAATCTTAAAATGCTGGCAGTTACTGTGAATCTTTCGAAGTTGATTGAAAAATGGAAGAAGATAAAACTCTTGGAAGGGAATGATCACGAGTGATCTGGGAGTTTCACTCCTAGTCTTGAATGTAACTGAACTTATATAGAAGATAGGTTTTTTTTTTTCGGGTAGAAGAGTAGTCGAGGGGGACCCTAAGAATCCTTTGAGATAAATAAAGGTTTAGTACGCCCAAATGAGGCTGTTGTGAGTTAGTAGAAAAATTCTGAGTTTTTAGTTCTTGTTGTTTGATCATAGTTGTATCCATTTTATTTCTGAATGAATATAAGAGAGGAAAATTTATCTAACGTGGGATGTTTTTATTGTTTTGCAATTCTCTGTTATTATTGTTTTCATGAATTAATGAATATCATTATGAGTATATGAAATTGTGGATGTTAGAATAAACTTTAATTGTTTTCTCTTCGTCGAGTTTGTGCAAGGTGTGTATATAGTCCACAAGGAGTGCATTGACAAATTCAGTTTCGACTCATAAGCTCAGAAGAGATAGCATGAAGTTTCCTTTGCAAGGAGTGCAAAGTGACTGTTGCAAGGCGTGCACAGTCGTCTGCAAGAACTCAAATCTTGCGTAAGAATCTGCTACAAGGAGTGCACAGATCCAAAATTCAACTAAGTGTCGAAGTGACTCTTTAATAAGTCAAGAGAGAAAAAGGAGAGAAAGCTCAGAAGGGATAGTTCTTTTCAGAAGTGCAGGCGAGGTCCAAGAGATGGATTCGTAGGAGGAACAAAGGTCAAGACCTTTGAATACCTAGAAATCTTCTAAGTCGAAGGAAGTCAGAAGCTCAGGAGGAAGAGCGACAGCGGCCGTTGGATCACAACTCAAAGGACCAACTGTTGTCTGATCAAAGCAAGGTGTGCAAGCCTTAAGTATTTTCACACGCAGGAGGAGGAGCTTACCAAATTTATGAAGTCCCGAATAAATTTGGGACTGTCCATCATCAAGGAGGGACAGGTGGCACAAGATCCACAACTTCAAAAGTTTGTGGACAAGAAGGAGGAAAAATCGTGGAAGGAGATCTTGACCGTTGATCGAGAAGAGAGCTGAAGGAATGTTGATCTCGTTAAAAGGACCAAAGTCCTGAAGTAGGAGTAGAATCATTGATTGAGGAGGAAACACGACAGACGATCTTCCATTTCAAAGAAATCCCTCTGGAAGAAACAAAATTTTGAGAATTGAAACTCCCAAAGCCCGTATTACCGGAGAGCCGAAGTGAATCTCAATCGTTAGATCCAGAGGACAGGTGGTGTGGATCTAGGGATTCTGGGTAAAGCCCCTAAGTAAACACCGGTCATCGGATTGTCCGAAGTTGATCTAAACCGTCAGATATGGAGAAAAGGTGGTGTGAATATTTGGATTCTGAGTAAAGACCTGAAGCAAACGACGATCATCGGATCATCCGAAGTAAATCCCCTCTGTTTGATTCAAGAGGGCACGTGGAAAAACTCCATGCATTTTGAAGGGAGTAAAGTTTGAGACTTGAAAAACCCAAAGTCCTAATATCCCCAGAGATCACAGTCATTGATTTTAAGGGACAGGTGTTAGCAAATCTTCCTCTCTAGAATATTTCCCTGTGAAGGAAAACAAAGTTTGAGAATTGAGAATTCTGAAGTCTAGAATTCTGAAACAATCAAATTCGTCGATCTGGGAGAGGTAGATCTGAACTATTGGTTTCCAAGAGGGATATCACGGTCGTCCATTTAGAAGAACCGTCAAGATCGTGAGATCGACAGTCACCTCACATTGCGGGGACAAAACTTCAAAGAAGGTGCATGAGTTTTAAAAAGTTGAGGGCGGGCCACAATCGAGACCACGATTTTGTTAAAAGGACATCTGGCGGCTCGAGGTGAACTGCGGGGAGAAAAGTAGTTTGATCCCAAACCACTCTTGGGTGAACCTACAATCGTGTGTTTACGCAAGGACATAGCCCAAGGTCATATGTGGGAAGGGGCTAATGGGATAGAAGCTTTCCCCTAAAACCTGTGAGTTCAACAACATGAAGCAAGGGGTCATGGTTGCCATAGAACCTGCACCAGAGGACAAGAAGGGCCTGTGTTAATTTGTAAGGGAGACCATTAAGGTATTAGAGAGCCAATTAGGCTTGGAATTCAAGATCCTTGACCGAGAGGTCGCACAACCCTTAGGAGAGAAGGGGTTCTGCATCATTA
Source organism: Picea mariana (assembly GCA_032191745.1). Classification (NCBI taxonomy): domain Eukaryota; kingdom Viridiplantae; phylum Streptophyta; class Pinopsida; order Pinales; family Pinaceae; genus Picea; species Picea mariana. The sequence goes on from JASDQU010737969.1 coordinate 61,633, forward strand.
GTATACTTTAATTATACATTGTATTAGTTTAGTATATTAATGTGATTCATATTAATAGTAATTATTATATATTATTATTGTATATGTTTTTTGGTGTCACGTGTTAATTATATTAATATATGGTGGAATATAGTTGTATTAAATTTTAATCTTTTATAATAATAATAATAATAATAATAATAATAATAATAATAATAATAATATGTGATTCCATGATATAATAATAATATTTTGGGTTTGTTATCTTTACTTGTTGGTCATGATTGATCGATTCATATTGTTGCATGTGAATTCATAGATTATACTTTTCGAAAGATGTGTTTTTGTAATTGGAAGCTTGGACTCCTCTTAATTGCATGCCTAGATTACCTAGGGCATTTACCCACCCATTTTGGGTTCTCAACACCTGAAAAAATCATATCTCCTCAAAGAACAAGTTTAGATTAATAATCATGTGTATCATGCAAGAGAGCTTGAGATTTATTGGAGAACACTTATGAGAAAGAGCTCAAACAACAATGGATGAACCATTGATTACTCTGATTTGTGACATCACTTATTCATTTAATATCGTGAGTCCTTGAAACATTACAAAATCCTCTACCTTTTTATTTGTTGGCATCCCTAAATCCCATGTAAATTCAATTTCTTTTATTCTTCGAAATTAAATATATCCCCTCATATCTTTGCATTTATCAACCTTATGTTTATTTAACTTATTAATACCCACAACCAAAACAATGTTTAGTTTGACTGAATGAATTCAAACACAATACAAGAGATTTAAAATCACGACTCTAATATTCCTACTCCATAAGTTATGATTAAAATTATTTGCATGCCCTAATTATATGACTTTAGGTTATTGTGGTCAATTTTCATCCATGAACTTGGCTTAGTCCCAAAAATTCATCCAAATGGTGTTTGGATTTGTTATCATCTGGGATATAAATGATTTTACCTATCACCACATTTGGAATGGCACTATCCCATGGAATTGATGCATGTTAAATAATATATAATTATTGAAGGCTTATACCAAATCTACGTAAATGAGACACTTTTAAGACAAAATTTGATGTAGTTCAATAATTTTATCAACTAGCATACCCCTATACCCCCATACGAGAAAATGAAAATGACGAAATAATTTAAGGATATTCTCATTTTTGTAAAGGATCGAAATTTTGTAGTTAAAGTTGCATTTTTTCATTCTACTTGAATGATCACTCAACAATTAATTAGAAACTTGTAAAAGAAAAAAGAAAGACCTTTAAGAGGAAAAAAAATTAAAGTCTGAATTTATCATTTCATTTACCAATACAAAGAGTCTCACTATCAACGAGTTGTAGGCCACACAAAATAAGATATAGGGACTTTTTTTATTATTTTTTTTGGAAAATTCCATTTTCATGGTTAATACTTATTCCAATACCACTCCTAATTGTGACGTATATAGTCTTATGATGTCTTTACTATAATATTGTCGAGTCAACCTTTTCCACCATGTTCACTCTAGGTTATGAAAAAAATGCAAGATAGTGCATTAATTGCATTGAGAAAGAAATAAGAAGCATGCTTAAATGTTATTCCGCATGATGTAGAGAAGTCGATAAGGGAGTGCGTTGTCAAGGCACTCCGTAAGTGAAGTCATTGGTTCAAAACCTATGGGGACATCTCAAATCCATCCATGTTAAGAGCTAGTGTGGTCTAGGCCAGATGTGATCCCCGGGTGATTTTGATGAATTAGATGCCCCTAGGTCATGGCAACTCAGCCATAGGCCAATCCCGCGAGTCAGGGATATTTAGCTAGCCAAAAAAAAAAACATGTTTTTAAATGCTTACTCAATATAACCCTTTTTAACTCTTCCCAAATCAATAAAATTCTTTAAAATACAGTACCATACCTACATATTCCATCTATGAATGTCCTCCATACTTGTGTTCTATGCACTACATCAATTTGTCTTCCATATGTCATGGATTCCTCTTGTTTCGTACAGTGTTCGTGTTGGTCTCCAATTACAACCTTTTTCTTAATATATTTACAACATGTTCTCATACTTTGTTATATTGATTCAAGATCTTCCAAAAAACATGTACGCATTCCACATCTTATGGGTGTTTGCAACAAAAAAAAATGCAACAATTTACCTACATAAAACCTCTCTCTTATCCTTTCTCTTACATTTCTTCACACCACCCTTTCATTACTTTGGAATTCCCATTTTCCATTTTGGGAGTATGCTAGTTATAATAAATTAATTTAAACTTAAAAATTAAAAGTTGAAAAAAATAAAAATGAAAAAATCATAAAAAATAAATTAAAGAAACAAAAAATTATCTCAAAAGGACATACAAGTTTGGTGTATGAACACTCATTAGAAAGTGAAGAAAATACAAGTTTGGTGTACGAACACTCATCAGAAAGTGAAGAGAATCCAAGGCTCCATGCATCAACATATTTGGACATTGATTATGTATGCAGAAAATATGTCCAAAATACGCAAATGCCTTTGAGGTTATAGTAAAATTGAAAA
>JASDQU010737969.1:64394-93578 GCA_032191745.1 Picea mariana
ATGTCCCATAGAAACATGGGTTCATAAAAAATGCAAGGAAAAATTCTTACCACCATACAAGTGTGGTGTTTGAACACTCGTTGGAAAGTGAAGAGAAGGCAAGGCTCTATGCAACTCATTAACAAAATTGAACATTGATTATGTATGCAGACAATATGGCCAAAATACTGCAAATGCCTTTGAGGTTACAATAAAATTGAAAATAAATTTCCAATAAATGATGGGGGAAATGAAAAATAATTTCCATTTCTATAACCAATTAGATATGGTCACATAATGTCCCATAGAAGCATGAGTTGATAAAAAAATACAAGGACAAATGCATACTACCATTTCTTAACAAATTAATCCCGACCACACGGTGTTTCCAATTAAGGAGGGGGGAAATGAAAAATGATTTCCATTACTCTAACCAAATTATCCCCAAACATAGATGTTTCCAATAAAGGTGGGGGGGAATGACAAATGATTTCCATTACTCTAACCAATTGGATGTCCTATAGAAACATGGGTTCATAAAAAATACAAGGAAAAATGCTTACCACCATTTCTTTCAAAATGTCTTAGCTCAAACCACTCATACAAACTCTTAGATTCCCTTTATAAGTGTTTCTATCACATGGAGGAAATCAAAATACAATATAAAGGAAGAAAGAAAGTATTGAACTTATGCATCTGGCATCAAGAAGTAGAAAACTTCACAAATCATGCAGAAGCAACAAAATTAGTTCATATTTTGAGTTGTTGAAAAAAATGTGTCTACAACCAAGAAGAGATCGATGAAAAGGTGAAGGTGAATTTCAAAAAAATGCTTGTGCTCTATTCCACTAAAACAACCATGCAAATTTTGCAGCAAATGCTCATTTTTCTTATGAAATTCAATCATCTAATCCTCTATAAAGGTTGGTTGAGAATTGATTTGACCATTCAAAGGCTAGATCTGAGCAAACAACAGTTTCATTGCAGCATGCAAAGGACATGGTGGTCATACATTTCCGTACAACATAGGTTCATTCAGACACTGCTCTATTGAAGGATTCATACAACACGTGGGAGAGGACATTGAACATAGCATGGGATACAAGACCATCATATCGCCCCATTATTGTAGTGGTTTTTCCTTCATAATCCAATCAAAATATGGTTGGAAGTTTCAATCCGATGCAAAACTACGATTTCAACAATTGCAAACTACAATATTGGACTAATTTTGGGGCTTTGAATCTACCCAGATGATCAAGATTTCAATTTGAGCAATGGAAACTGACATTTCACCAATTCTTCATCTACTAGATTCCAGTGGGTGCAGGGTGATTTTAGTTCCCTCTATCAAACGCCCATCTAACATTGTGTGTTGTGTGGGTGAGTGTCCTGCTGTGAAGTAGCCATATCGATAAGAATGAAACTTATAAAAATGGCCAAATAGATAAGGTTGAAACATTGTGGAACCTTTAGTAGGGTTAAGCTCAATATAATGTTCCATACCTCATCAAGGGGGGATTTATATGGGCATCTCATGGAAGACAAATTTTATTTATGGAGTAGGGTGGAGAGGCCTCGAATATATGTTTGATGAGAAGGAACTACCTTCATACACACAAACAAACTATGAAGCCAAAGTGGCCCTCCTTTACCAGTTTGGACATGTTTGTGGAATCAATGGTGTTGATAGTTGTAGGTGGAATTCCTTAGATAGCGTAATCATCAATATCTTGGTGAAATGAGAGGACCTTCTCCTAGAGGTTAATGGAGTTGGTCCCCATGGAAATAAGCTATTGGATACCAAAAACATCTACTATTGTGTTTGTGACATAAAATTCATGTTTGAGGTTATAATCATCCATTGTTTCTTCCACCTTGTGCACCACACCTTCACATAAATATGTTTATGGCCTCTAATGATAATGGAAAAGTGTCCATAAGTATTCAAAACATATCTAATTCACTTAACATGTTTATTTTTAAGAATTTTTAGTGTAGCTCCAAGATCAATTAGAACAAGGAGCCTTTGTTTTAACGTAGGCACAAAACTTGAAGGTATCAAGACTACCTAACCCAATCATTACAAAAAGGGCCACTACAAGTTCCCTTCTTTATAATGGTGGACGAGAATGTTCTTGTGTGTCAAAATCATGATCTGGTTGTTCAAAGAGAGTATCCACCTTAGGTTTAGATTCAAACTCATATCGGTGCAGATCTTCAGCCATAGCATGTTTTTTAGGGTTACAAACATGTCCCTTAAACCAAGGATCATAGCATTTATGATAGAGGTTTAGGTTTGAGAGATTATGTTTTTGGGAAAAAAAAACTAGGGGATTTGAGTTGTGGAATTTCAAACTTTCACTAATCCTTGGCCCTCCAATCATATGCATTACCCTTTTTATTAGAGCCAAGTACCTTTATCTACATAGCTTCAACATGAGTCTTTATTATTCTAACTACATTAATGTCATTTACTAAATAATTTGGTTCAAACATTGTTACCTCAAGGTGGATTTGTGACTTTGTATTTGAGATGTATATCTTTCACCCCAAATTTGTCAAGAGATTGGCCTTTGACTCCGAAACTTGGAACTTCTCAATGTATTTCCCAGTTTTCAAGTTGTTATAAAATAGGTGTATGAGTTGAACATCATGGGGATCAACCCGATTTTAATATGCACTCTGAGCTAATGCATTTGTAAACTTGTGAATTTCCCCTTTAGGATTTCTAAAAATCCATCCCTCGACCAAAGTAGTATTTATTACCCCATCCAAACATTGTAAGACACATTTAATTTATCCTCATGGGTGTGAATGTGTTTCACCTTAAATTTTAAGGTTATCTTGATTAACCATGTATGCACCTTTGTTACTTCACCTCAAGTGGGTATGGGATACTTCTTCATGTTGATGTTTCTCTAGCTAGCAGCATTGAGCAGACATTCTCCCATATTGTTCATGTTGATTTGACCAAGGGAGAATGATACATTCACTCACGGGGCCATGTTGATTTTGCCAGTGGTGAATGTACCAAGGAAAACAATTCTCCCATATTGGTCATGTTTATTTGACCAAGGGAGAATGATACATTCACTCATGGGACTATAAATATTTGGTTAGTGATGAATGGCCCAGGGGTAGGCATTCTCCCATATTGTTCATGTTGATTTGAACAAGGGAGAATGATACATTCACTCATGGGGCCATGCTGATTTGGATAGTGGTGAATGGCCTAGTGGCATTATTTCTCCTATTAGTCATGTTGTTTTGACAAGGAATCAAAAATACTCGAGATGCTCTCACACTTCCTGCTCCAGGATGGAGTGATATATTTTTATAGGGCATGTTTGACTTGTTTACAAGTCTAATCTAATGTTGAAGATGTAGGCTCAAGAGACTTCTTGTGATGAGGGGCTTCTCGTTGGGCTTACTCAACATTAGAGCCCTATATTAATTAGATGAGCATGTTAGGAGATGATAAATCAACAAGGCCCATGGACAAATTTTCTAGTGAAGAAGAAGTGCAAGAAGACAAGACAAACCATTAAAGAAACCTCAGAAAGCATTAAAGAATATATTGAATACAAAAGTACAAGTCGACCCCACAAGTAAATTAAAGATTAATCAAATGATATAAATAAATGCTTTATCATTTCATTTTACACATCACAATACCTCTTCTCATCAAGTGTGCATAAGCCAGTGGCATTGCATGAGCATCTTAGAATATCTTTTGGGGGTGCACTATCTTTGTCTAAGGTTCACTATATTTGAGGGATATTCCTCATGTAAGGGGGAATTGTGCTATGGTTTCTTTATACTGATGGTGATGAACTTGGATTGATTCATTCTTAAGAAAATTTGTTGGGTTTTCTCCCAAGGTTGGGTTACCCAGGGTAAAAATATTGTGTCGATTGTGCATGACTATATTTCTATGATTTTTTTGTTTCCATTGCATTCTTTTCGGATATGATTTTCAGTGTGTAATTATTCTATGATAATAGTAGCACAAATTATGATTGAAATCATAAGGAAATAATTATAAGATCTGAAAATAGAAAATTAAACATGGTATTAGAACTTTGTTGAAATCTGCCACTGCATAGTTTTTCTACTACTGCACATTTTTTTTCTGTCGTTGCATAGTTTTTCTGTCATTGCATAGTTTTCTGCCAATGCACATCTTTTCTGTCACTGCACAGTCTCAGATCTAAAGTTTCTATGAAGTACATTGGGCATTTATTGGATAACGTTGGGAATAATTTTGCTACAGATCAACTCACCTTTCCCTAACGCGTCTACTAGTGCTCTCAAATTGACATTTCCTGAAAGTTGAAATTTCAGGGTTTCATGCTTGGTGACATTCTTCATGTCATTGAAAATTTTGATTTAGATTTCGTCCTTCTGAAGAATATCAAGGTTTTAAGGTTAGATAATGGAGGAGAGTATACTTCCAATGACTTCAATTATTTCTACAAGGAAGTAGGGATCAAGAGGGAGTTGATAGTTCCTCACAAACCTCAACAGAATGGTGTTGTGGAAAGGAATAATAGTTCCATTGTGGAGGATTTCAAGGAAATGATTCATAATCAACATCTACCCATGTTCTTATGGGCATAGGAATCTAGCACAATATTTTATGTTCAAAACAAGAGTCCTCACCGGACATTGGGAAATAAGACTCTTGAGGTGGCATTTACAGAAGTGAAGTCAGAGGTCAGTCATTTGAGGATCTTTGGTTGTCCAATATACATCCATGTGCCCAAGGAGAAAAGGACAAAGTTATAACCTTCTGGAAAGAAGGGTACTTTTGTGGGATACAATGAGACTTCGAAGGCCTACAGAATATACATTCCAGGACAACGTCAGATTGAGGTTAGTCGAGATGTTACTTTTAATGAATAGGTTGCCTTCAGGAGGTCTAGAGAGTCTCATATGGAGATTGATAGTAAGAAGCAGGAGGCTCCAAAGAATGAGGGTACAGATCCCTCTAGTCTAGTTTTTCATCCTTCAAACTAACAAGAAGAGTCAGTAGAGCCAACAGAACTAGTGGATCTACCTAGAGATGTTGCAGTGACTAGGAAGAGGCGAACATGGCTTCATGACACTTTGCAAGTGTAATGTTCCCCTATTCTTGACAAGAACATTGGAAGTTAGTAGTCTAGTCACCCCTCTAGACTATAGTCTCATGGGAAAAAGGGGTTAAGAGGCACAACATGGTCACTAAGGAGCTAAATGTTATATTATTAAAGTGACTTTGGTAAAAGCAGAAAAAAGGTTAATTAACTTAGAGGAGAAAATAAAGTAATGACCTTAGGAATCAATAAATCCATTTGTCCACCCATTTCTTCATAATCTACCTTCTAGTGTTAACACTGTGTTGAAGGCACCCTCTCTGATACCAATTGTTCTCTTCAGAACAATTGAGTGGTTAAACTGTAGTGAAGGAACCTGCTCTTATACCAATTGTTGAAACATACATTGACACTTGGGGGGGGGGTGAATCAGTGTCTGGAACTTTTTACTACTTTTCACACTTTCATATATTAACTAAATTAATTGAATAAGATACATGTAGCTCAATTAATTATTCATAAACATGTATACCACAAATTGTATGAAGTAGATAAAATATCATTCTTTTATTTATTTAACTTGAATGAATACAAATAAAATCAATCTTGTAATATCTTCAACTTCAACTGAATATGAGAGATTAAACTCTATGATACAAGAATCAGCTTGTAGTTATTATATCCAACTGAGAAATGAGGAATCCAACCCTTGTAATAATACCTCGCTTGTTGATCTCATATCCAACTGAGATATGAGGAATCCAACCCTCATAACAAAACTCATCTTGTAAAAATGCACCAACTTGATAGAATGAACTTTCATTCAATCCATTATATATATATATATATATATATATATATATATCCATCCACCAAGACACTTTTAGATTCACCACCATTTCTAGTTTATATATTATTTCAATAGGTATAGGATTGAACCATCATGTCTATTTTTTTTTTTTGTTAATTTGGTTGAACCTGTTTGGCTATGGCATTAACTTGTGGCTTGAGAAATTGTGACTCAAGGGCATCTAAGCCATCAAAGTCACCCGGGGATCGCACCCGGCCTGAGCCACACCAACCCTTAACATGGTTGGATTGTTTTGTCCCTGCAGGTTTCGAACTGGTGACCTTAACAACACACTCCGTCACCGACTGTCCTACACCTCGGGGACATCGAACCATCATTTCTATTGACATGAACCATTGCACCTCTTTATTTAATTTTAACATAAATAATCTTCTCCTTTTATTGTGAAAGTTTCTCAATTAATTAGAAGATCGATCTTGATTTGAATTTTGTCCACATGAGTTGATCATAAGTATGGATCGACTCTTTATATCATTCCCATGCTTCTGTTGCATCCATATTTCTTCAACAAACCATATTCAAGATTTTACCAACTCTATGTATTGATATGGTGTTAATCTTGTCAAATTACAGCCCTTTAACTGTTCTACATAAATTGTATTCTGCAAAGGTTCTTTCTTCAACCCAATGTTCAAATGAATGTGGGATCAAAACCACAGCATTATCCATTTAAGCGTTGTCATGAGACAACTGTTGGAACCAAGTCCTTTGGACTTCGACTTTCTTTCATTTTATTAGAGTAATACTTCCCAAAGTAAACTTCATCAAAGTACACATAAACACTCCCTGATGACATTATTCGTCATATGCCCTTCGTCTAAGAGCCAAAGGCTTAACTTATTTTTCTCATGTAGTTATTGAACTTGGCCCTCGATTTGCTTAAGAACCTTCACATGACCAGGAGCTAGGACCGACTCTCTGGTTATTTAGGATTATTGAAATTTGCAAACCTTGTATTCATTTGGAGTTTGACCTACCAAAGTGGTCATCAAGAGTGGGAAACCGGTTGTTGTCAGTTGTTAGTACTCTTTATGCTATCCTTCCACTATACTTGATCAAACGATCAAGAATTATCCCAAAGTAGATCAATGGTTAGTGCTACTTTGTGACTGACGCTTACTCTATCATTCCATTATGTTTAATCAATGGAAAAGACTAATCCCGAAGTAGATCAACTATTAGCATTACTTTGTGATTCCAACCTTCGTTGATTTAGCTGATAAAAGAAGCTTGTATATCCCTGAAGTTAGTCATCTTGGAGTGACATGGTTTGTTAACGTCACTATTGACGTGGCACTGGTTGAGTGGCTGCCACGTGTCACCTTGATTCATGGCTTTCATATACCTAACGTGCCAACTAGATCGTGACACTTGTCATATGTTGATTGATCCACGTGTCATATTTTTCTTACTATGTGTCTTGTCCAAGCTCAAAAGGAATATTCTTTGATTCTTTGTCTTATGAGGGATGCCACTTCCACTTTCTTCAGTTCTCCGAACGGATGGTATTGAATGGAATATTATTTTTCGATACTTTGATTTTGGAGTGTTATAACAACTCTTCTCCACTGGACTCTGAACACTTTCCTTCGAACACTAATTTATAGATTCCACATGTTACGTCCTTTCTAGACATCAAATAAAGAGTATCGATGAGAAATATTTTGTTTCAATACTCCGACTTCAGAGTGTTAAAAAAAATTTTCTCCACTGGACTCCGAATGTTGAAATATTGTAACTACAAAGAATATTCTAATTATAATTGAGTTATTTTTATATAGATCAAATCCCCTTTTGTGGGTTGATCATGTCGAGTCTTGTATAAGACCAAATCCCTTTTTGTGGATTGGTCAAACCATATTTATATGGTGGTATTTGAAAATTCGTCCCCTAGGGTTTAATAAAGTGGTTTTAACCATTATTGGAAGAAGTCATACCTTCTTGGTGAAGAGACATAAACCTAGAACCCCCTCAACTAGTATAAATAAGTGAGGATGGCGCCTCATTCACACACACACACACTCAATCACTCAAAAAGTGTGCATATTTTGGAGTTACTTGCAATTACAAGAAGGAGAAGAGAGGTGCATGCTCAGTCTTGGATATTCTTTAGTGATTTGGTCTAAGTCTTGGCACTGTATTGGAAATCTATTATTGACAAAGTTTTTGTTGGGTTTTCTCCCCCATGAGGGTTTCCTGGGATAAACTGTTGTGTACCTTGTGATTTTGTTTTTTTCAGTGATCCTGCTTATGTTATTATTTCTGTAGTAAATTGAAAAGAACTTAATAGAAGATCTAAAATTAACATGGTTTTAAAGCTTGACTGAATAAAGCACCTTTCATTGGGTAACAAAAAACGTCATTGTTGTCGTACAAAAAAATTAGGTATTTTTATTGGAGGGGATTTTTTAACTAAAAACCATCTAGGGAAGTGCACCCTACCCTAGTGCATCACTTGGTAGCTTGAGCGCACCTTTTCAGTGGCTAGAGCCTCCGAAAAGTTAAGCCCTAGTTTTTCCTGGTACCAAAAAACCATCTCTGTACTAGAAGTACCATTCCATATTTGTGCAGGTCAAGTTTCAATGGGTAAAACTTGGATTTTTTAAAAATAGAAAGCTCCAGCCTACTCACCTCAGACCAACACATCTTCTGGTAAGTTCAGATTCACTTTCTGAGCACTTTCATTTTCTAGTCATTTTCTTAGCTCCAGGTCAAGATGTCTGCAAGCACCAAGCTTGTTGACAAGTTAGAAGGTGTGGAAATTTTTCATGCTAAAAGTACATAATTGGACTCATTCCTGAAGAGAATGACATTGAAAAATTCATAAAATAAAATGTGTCGGAACCCGAAGAAGATGCAGCCAAAGCAAAGTATAAGAAGTATATGGTTAGGGACAAAAGGATCATTGAAAAATCCATTAAATATCACTTGATCCCTCAAGTGTCTTCTAATAGTAATCCAAAAGAGATGTTTGATGCCCTAACCATAATTTATGAAGGAAAGAACATCAACCAGAAGATGAACTTGAGAACCCAACTCAAGAATACAAAGATGCAGAAAGGAGAAACCATTCATGACTATTTCTCTAGAGTTTATCAATTCAGGGAACAGTTAGAAGAAATTGGAGACAACCTAGATGAATATGAACTCATAATGACAACTCTTAATGGTCTCACAAGACCTTGGGATGCCTTCATCTAAACTATCTGTGCAAGAAAAGAGAAACTCCAATTTGACAGTCTATGGGAAGAATTTGTTCAAGAAGAAGCAAGAGTAGCCAACCGAGAAGCTGTACTTTTAAGGGATGAAGATAAATCCCTAGTTAGTCATACTAAAGGAGGAAACAAAAGGTCTCATTTCCAAAAGGATACCCATCTTCATAAGGACTCTCACTCCTCAAAGAGATTCACCCACTTCGATAAAGAATCTCATCCTCCAAGGAGATTCCAGAAATATCAGAAGGGGAAAAGAAATAAAAGGATTTATCCTCTTATCAATGTTATCATTGTGATAAGATGGGACACATTGCTAAGAATTGTCCTGCTAGAAGGGAATAATAAAAGAAGAAAAATAACAAAAGACAGCATGCCCATGCAATTGAATATGATGAGCCAACCACAAAGTTGAATAAAGAAAATATTGAATATTATATTTTATTTTTTGCCCTCTCAGGATCTGTGACACCTAAATAGGATACTTGGCTCATAGACAATGGTGCCTCTAAGCACATGACAGGTCAAAGAGACATTCTCTCTAGCCTTACAGAAAAGTACTTTGCCCATAAAGTTTCACTTGGAGATGATTATCAATATCCTATCAAAGGAATGGGAGAATCCACCCACAAACTTGATTTAATGACTCTTATGAGAATGAATGATGTACTTTATGTACCAGGTATGAAAAATAACTTACTTTCTATCTCAGCTATAGATAAGAAAGGTTTCAGGTTTGCATTCATAGATGGTGAAGTTCTTATGTGGCCTAAAGGAAAAACCATAGAATATGCAATTGTTATTGGAACATAAGAAGGTGGTCTATATAAGTTAAAAGGTCACTCAGATACATCCTTGACTCACTCCACTGAGAGTCTATGTGAACTTTGGCATAGAATTCTAGCTCACATCAACTAGAAAAAATTACCATATGTAAGCAAGGTAGTTACTGGTTTACCAGAATTCAAGGTTGATCATGAAGGTGTATGCAAGGGATGTGCACAAGGAAAGAACATAAATAATCCTTTCCCAAAGAGTGACAGCAAAGCAAAAGCAATCTTGGAGCTCATCCACTCAGATGTATGTGGTCCAATGCCATCAACCTCTCTAAGTGGGTATATATACTATGTATCATTTATTGATGATTATTCTCACAAGACTTGGGTTTATTTATTGAAATAGAAAGATGAATTACTCAGAAAGTTCAAGGAATTCAAAGCCTTGGTAGAAAATCTCTTTGAAAGAAAAATCAAGATACTCGGGTCAGATAATGGAGGAGAATACATCTCAAATGAATTTGGAATCTTTTGCAAAGATGTCAGGATTAAGAGGGAGCTCATATCTCCCTATAATCTTCAACAAAATGGTGTAGAAGAAAGAAAGAATAGAACAATAATGGAAGTAGTGAAGACTATGATCCACAATCAAGATCTTCCAATGCACTTATGGGTTGAAGCAGCAAGAACATCAGTTTATGTCCAAAACAGATTATCCCATAGTCCACTTGGATTCAAAACCCCCGAAGAAATGTTCTTTGGGAAGAAGATAGAAGTAAGCCATCTCAAAATATTTGTACGTCCAGTGTTTATAGAAATTCCAAAAGAAAGGATAACTAAGTTGAATCCTTCAGGAAAGAAGGGAATATTTGTTGGATACTGTGAGGTCTCTAAGGCCTTCAAAATTTACATACCAGGTTACCATCAGATTGAGATTAGCAGATATGTAACCTTTGATGAAGATGCATCACTCAAAAGATCAAGAAAATTCTAGTTTGAAGAAGTATATGAAGAAGAACCTGTGAAGGAAGTTACAGTTACCTCTAATGAGGAGATTCCAAAAAACCATGATATGATAGAATCTCAAGAACCTCCCTAGATGAAGATATCTCACAAGAGAAATTCAGCTTGGGAAAGAGAACTTATTCAAGATGGAGAGAAGTATGGTGCCCCAGAAGGAACCATGAGACAAAGCAAGAAACCTAATCCATACTCCAGTTATATGGCCTTGATATGTGAACTCATAGAAAAGGAACCCACTTGCTTTGAAGAAGCAATTCAGAAGAAAGAATGGGTGGATGCCATGATGAAAGAATACCATTCCATTATAAAGAATGATGTATGGAAAATAGTTCCCAGACCAAAGAACAAATACGTGGAATATTACAAATGGATGTACAATATAAAACATGTTGCAGATGAAAGTATTGAAAAACATAAAGCAAGATTTGTAGCTCCTGGATTTTCTCAGAATGAAGGCATTGATCATGAAGAGAATTTTTTTCATGTAGCCACATACACCTCTATCAGAAAAATCATAGCTCTTGCAGCCAATATGAAGTGGAAGTTACACTAGATGGATGTGAAAACAACCTTCTTAAATGGTGTTATTTAAGAATAACTGTATATGGAACAACCACAAGGGTGGGAAGTTGAAGATAGAAATACTCATGTATGCAGGTTGAAGTAAGATCTGTATGGGTTAAAGCAAGCTCTTAGAGCTTGGTATGGAAGAATTAACAGTTTCCTGACGAGATTGGGCTTCACCAAGAGTAAAGTTGATTCTAACCTTTACTTCAAGGTTATGAATGATGAGCCAGTTATATTGCTATTGTATGTGGATGACTTATTCTTAATAGGAGAAGAAAATATCATCACGGATTATAAGAATAAGCTCGCTGCAGAATTTGAGATGAAATACCTAGGCCTAATGCATTATTTCTTCGCTCTTGAAGTTAGGAAGATCCCAGACAAGATCTTCCTTAACCAAGGGAAGTATGAAATTGAAATACTGAATAGGTTTGACATGTTGGAATGTAAATCCATGAACACACCCATGGAAACAAAGTTGAATCTCCTAGTAGATACTTCGTCAGAATTGGTTGATGCTACTTTGTACAGACACATTATTGGTTTATTGATGTATCTGATGAATACTAGGCCATATATGTGTTTTTTTGTGAACATCTTGAGTCGGTATCTGGTAGATCCAAGACACATTCACCTTGTAGTTGCAAAACATGTGATGAGATACCTTAAGGGTACGTTGGAATATGGTCTCTATTATACTGGAGATCATGAATTCATACTGTATGGATATACTAATTCAGATTGAGCTGGAAGTGTCTCTGATAGAAAGAGAACTTCAATATGTTGTTTCAGTCTGGGGTCAGCCATGACTTCATGGAAGAGCAATAAGCAATCCATTATTTCTCTTACCATGGCAGAAGCGGAATACATTCCAACATGTTCCGCCAGTTGTGAATCCATATGGATTTGGAAGTTGTTGACAAGTCCATTCAATCTGGAGATGGAGGCCATCGTGATTCTATGTGATAACCAGAGTTGCATAAATATTAAGGAGAGCCAGGTGTTCCATGATAAGTCGAATCACATAGAGATCCATTATCACTACATTCATGATATGGTGTAGAGGTGAGCTATAAAACTCCAATATGTTGGCACAAATGAGAAAGTTACAGATGTGTTGACCAAGCCTCTGTCTCGTGTGAAGTTTGAGCACTTCCGAGACAATATTGGTGTTATCCGAAAGGACCTCCCTTGAAAGGAGGAGTGATGTTGATGATACTATAGTATCCTGACCAACAGTGGGTAGCTCCATTAGGATTTTATATCCTAGGGGATTGATCATCCATGGGAAGATCCCTAAGGTCTAGTATGGATGGTCTGTCAGAATACATGTTCATGTATATGACATGTGTGGTCAGTAGTGGTAGCTTCATTAGGATTTTATATCATATGGAATCTTATGATTCGTGGGATGATATCGAAGGTCCGATAAGGATAGTATGTCAAAGTGCCACGTGGTAGCTTTTTTAGGATTTTATATCCTAGGGAATATTATGATTCCTGGGGAAATCCCGAAGGTCTAGTAAGGACGGTCTGTCAAAGTACCACAAAATGTTGTTGTTGAACCTGGCTCATTTTGTTGCCATATTATGATGATGTTGTTATCACAGCCTCGTGTTGATGATGTTGTTGTTTCAGCCTCATTTTATTGGTGATGATGTTATATCAACCTTGTGTTGTTGATGATGTTGTATCAGCCTCATGGTGTTGATGATGATGTTGTACTAGCTTTATACTAATTGATGTTGATCTAGATGATGATTATGATGCTACTCCAGCTCCATGATGTGAACGATGATGTTATTGATTATGAGAAAAACTTTTGATGATTTGTAGATGTGCCAATCAATGTTCCAGATGTTGATGATGTCATTTCCCTCTCTCTCTCCTGATGATGTTGTATTGGGTTATGTCAGTAGAATACCCATCTGGTTAAGGGGGAGTGTTGAAATATTGTAACTGCGAAGAATATTCTAATTATAATTGAGTTATTTTTATATAGATCAAATCCCCTTTGTGGATTGATCATGCCGGGACTTGTATAAGACCAAATTCCATTTTGTGGATTGGTCAAACAATATTTATATGGTGGTATTTGATAAGTCAACCCCTAGGATTTAATAAAGTGGTTTTAACCACTATTGGGAGAAGTCGGCCTTGCTTGGTGAAGAGACATAACCCTAGTGCCCCCTTAGCTAGTATAAATAAGTGAGGATGGCACCTCATTCATACACACACTCAGTCACTCAACAAGTGCACATCTTTTGGAGGTAGTTGCAATTAAAAGAAGGAGAAGAGAGACGCATACTCAGTCTTAGATATTATTTAGTGTTTTGGTCTAAGTCTTGGAATTGTATTGGCAATCTATTATTGAGGAATTTTTTGCTGGGTTTTATCCCCCATGAGGGTTTCCAAGGATAAAATGTTGTGTACCTTGTGATTGTGTTTCTTTTAGTAATCCTACTTATGTTATTATTTCTCTAGTAAATTGAAAAGAACTTAATAGTAGCTCTAAAATTAACACCGAATAACTTCCTTCGAACATAAATCAATAGTCGCCACGTGTTACCTTTATGGAAATTGAATAAAGGGTATTGAAGAGGAATATTCTCTTTCGATACTCTGATTTTGGAGTGTTAAAACAACCTTTTTCCATTGAACTCTGAATACCTTCCTCCGAACACCAATCAATAGTCACCATGTGTTACCTTTCTGGACATTGAATAAAGGGTATCGAAAAGGAATATTATGTTTTGATACTCTGATTTTGGAGTTTTAAAACAAATCTTCTCCACTGGAATTTGAATAGCTTCCTACGAAAACCAATCAGTAGTGGCCACATGTTACCTCTAGATTCATCAATCAAGATCACCCTGAGTTTATCTCCACAATTGGTCTAGTCCTTCTTGATCTAATGGTTTGTATTGCTCCCAAATGTTTTCCCTCGATCTAACAGTTGTTTGGATTTCAGAACTTTGTGCCTTTGGTCTCGCTTATCCTATCCTTCCACTTCATCATCAATAGTTGAGAACTAACCTGAATTTTCTCCATGAGATATGATGGTCGACGCTCACTTCACGACTTTAGATATTTCAAGACTTCGTGTATTATGGGGTCTGCTTATCCTTCCTTCCACTTGGTTCTATATGATGATCAGGATAGATACCGAACTAATTTAATGGTTGTGATTAGTCCTAAATATTGAATGGAATATTAGGATTCCAGGATCCTTCATGAAGGGTTCTTCTTTGCAGGCTCTAGCTTCTACGTGATGTGATGGTTTTGGATTGTCATGAGAACTACATTAATGGAAACGATTCTTTTGGAGTTTTACTATGGGGATTTCAATCCCGATAGTATTTCTATAATGTGATCTCTCCTCTGAGATTTCCTTCATGCTTTGATTTTGTGTGTTTATCCTTTCCCCACTATCTCTCCTGATATTTAGGAACATAGGATCATTGTTGATTCTATTGTGATGAACATTGATCACAAATTGCTTCTATTGCAAGGTGATCTTCCTCTGCCCCAAGGTGATCTTCCTTTTTCTCTGATTACTGTATATGTTTGACTCATGTTGTCATCAATGACAACACACAATCAATAATGCCAACATGTAGAGTTCTCGTTAAGTTGGTAACTATGTTCCTTTCATATCCTCCTCATGGAAGCGAATGTTTCCCCCATTGAGAGCACAATTATTATTAGGTACTTAATGTACTAAACAACATGGATGACAAGAGGCTCCCCAAAATTTCTTTAGACTCTATCCAAAACCACCAACGGCTCAAGGGGGGATGTCATAATGATGTCAAGTCTTGGATAAATCAACGGGGAAAAAAACAAGAAGTTATTCTACAGAATATTGATGATATTAAAAATATTGTACAAGCTAAATTTAAGGATAATCTATGGTGTGATAAGGAATTAGAGGATAAAATAAAATTAAGATATTAGAAGGAGTCGGTTAATCCTAACCTTGAAGATAAAAAATATCTCTCTTTTTTTACTAGCATAAAGAATATATAAATATTGCTAAAATAAGAACCAATTCTCATGAGCTGCATAGTGAAACTAGGCATTGGACAATCCCCAAAACACCACAGAAAGAAAGAATTTGTCACCTTTGTGACACCAAGAGGGTTGAATATGAAAAGCACTTTCTCCTAGACTTCCCTACATATACCCAAATTAGATCTCAATTCAAAATATTTGTCACAATACTGACCTTCCTAACCTTCTAAGTCATCAAAATTTTATCAATCTTGGAATGCTTATCTTAATGATTTTCAAGCATCAAAATAACATATTTAAAGAAATCCAAGTAATCTCTTACTTTTCTTAAGGTCTAATGGACCAATTTTGGTGTCATTGGCCGTAACTTAACCATCATCATCATTAATATTAGTTATTATATATATCTTTATAGATTGTGTATTAATTATATTAAAACATAAAATTGTGATTTTATGTGATTTCATAATATAAAAAATAATATTTTAATTTTATATATAATTATATAATATGTATCATGATGTGATTTACTGTATTTTTTATAAATGATAAATGGTATTATAATATTATAATATGTTAGTATAGTTTAATTATAAATTGTATTAGTTTAGTATATTAATGTGATTCATATTAATAATAATTATTATATATTATTACTGTATTTGTTTTTTGGAGTCACATGTTAATTATATTAATATATGGTGGATTATAGTTGTATTAAATTTTAATCTTCTATAATAATAATAATAATATGTGATTCCATGATATAATAATAATATTTTGGGTTTGTTATCTTTACTTGTTGGTCATGATTGATCGATTGATATTGTTGCCTGTGAATTCATAGCTTATACTTTTCGAAAGATGTGTTTTTGTAATTGGAAGCTTGGACTCCTCTTAATTGCATTCCTAGATTACCTAGGGCATTTACCCACCCATTTAGGGTTCTCAACACCTGAAAAAATGATATCTCCTCAAAGCACAAGTTTAGATTAATAATCATGTGTATCATGCAAGAGAGATTGAGGTTTAGTGGAGAACACTTATGAGAAAGATCTCAAACAACAATGGATGAACCACAGATTACTCTGATTTGGGACATCCCTTATTCATTTAATATCGTGAGTCCTTGAAACATTACAAAAGCCTCTACCTTTTTATTTGTTGGCATCTCTAAATCCCATGTAAATTCAATTTCTTTTATTCTTCGAAATTAAATATATCCCCTCGTATATTTCCAGCTATGAACCTTATGTTTATTTAACTTATTAATACCCACAACCAAAACAATATTTAGTTTAACTGAATGAATTCAAACACAATACAAGAGATTTAAAATCATGACTCTCACCTTCTTACTCCATAAGTTATGATTAAAATTATTTGCATGCCCTAATTATATGACTTTAGGTTTTTGTGGCCAATTTTCACCCATTAACTTGGCTTAATCCCAAAAATTCATCCAAATGGTGTTTGGATTTGTTATCATCCGGGATATAAATGATTTTACCTGTAACCACATTTGGAATGGCACTATCCCATGCAATTGATGCATGTTAAATAATATATAATTATTGAAGGCTTATACCAAATCTATGTAAACGAGACACTTTTAAGACAAAATTTGATGTAGTTCAATCATTTTATCAACTAGCATACCCCTATACCCCCATACGAGCAAATGAAAATGCCAAAATAATTTAAGGATATTCTCATTTTTATAAAGGATCGAAATTTTGTAGTTAAAGTTATATTTTTCCATTCTACTTGAATGATCATTTAACAATTAATTAGAAACTTGTAAGAGAAAAAATAAAGACTCTTAAGAGGAAAAAAAAATTAAAGTCTGAATTTATCATTTCATTTACCAACACAAAGGGTCTGACTATCAACGAGTTGTAGGCCACACAAAATAAGATATAGGGACTTTTTTTATTAATATTTTGGGAAAATTCCATTCTCATGGTTAATACTTATTCCAATCTCACTCCTAATTGTGATGTATATAATCTTATGATTTCTTTACTATAATATTGTCGAGTCAAAATTTTCCACCATGTTTACTCCAGGTTATACAAAAAATGCAAGATAGTGCATTAATTGCATTGAGAAAGAAAGAAGAAGCATGCTTAAATGCTAGTCCCCATGGCGTAGAGCAGTCGGTAAGGGAGTGCATTGTTAAGGCACTCTGTAAGTGAAGTCATTGGTTCGAAACCTATGGGGACACCTCAAATCCAACCATGTTAAGAGCTGGTGTGGTCCAGGCTGGATGTGATCCCTAGGTGATTTTGATGAATTAGATGCCCCTTGGTCATGTCAACTCAGCCACAGGCCAATCCCGAAAGTTAGAGATATTTAGCTAACCAAAAAAAAAGAATGTTTTTAAATGCTTACTCAATATAACCCTTTTTAACTCTTCCCAAATCAATAAATTCTTTAAAATATAGTAGTATACCTACATATTCCATCTATGAATGTCCTTCATACTTTTTTTCTATGCACTGTTGAAATATTGTAAGTGCAAAGAGTATTATATTTATTTATTGAGTCACTATTAATTAGATCACTCCCCTTTTGTGGATTGATCATGTCGGGCATTGTAATTGACCAAATCCCCTTTTGTGGATTGCTCAAACCCTAAATATATTATGCAAATTGAGAAGTCGACCCCCAGGCTAATTAAAGTGGTTTTAATGACTGAGAAGACAAGTCGGCCCTACCCATGAAGAGACACCTTTCCATCACCTGCCAATTTGTATAAATAAAGGAAGCCAACACCTCATTTGTTCACTCACTCATTCGCTCACTCAGTACGTAAGTTTGGTAGCTGCAGTAGGGAGAAGAAGGAAGAGAGAGGCACATTGCTTAGTGGAGGATATTCTCTAGTGTTTGGTTTATTGTCTTGGCATTGTATTGGCTATCTATATTAAGGAAGTTTTTGTTGGGTTTTCTCCCCCATGAGGGTTTCCTGGGATAAATGTTGTGTATATTGTGATTGTGTTTCTCTCAGTGATCATATCTATTCTATGGTTATCTATTAAATTGAAAAGAAACCTAATAATAGCTCAAAACTTAACATGGTACTAGAGCTAAATTGAAGAGAGAATCTTTCACTGGATAAAGAAAAATGTCATTATTGTCGTACAAGAAAATTAGGGATTTTTTTAAAGAGGAATATCAGCCTAAAAATCATCTAGAAAAGTGTGCCCTAGCCTAGGGAACTCTTTGGCACCTTCAACGCACTTTTTCAGTGGTTAGAACTCCCTTAAAGTGAAACCCTAGTTTTCACTGGTACTAGAAAACCAGGAAACCAAAACTAGTACTAGTCCAATTCCGCTAGTCCAGTTTGAAAGGTTAAAATTTGGATTTTCAGAAATATGACTACACCAACTTACTTGCCTCAACTCAGCACATCTAGCCCCTAGATCAGAATTTCAAAATTTGAAGTTTGAAAAATTAGGGTTTCCTCATAAAACCCTAAGTTGCAGTTGCAGTTGTAGTTTCAGAATTAGTTGCAGTATCAATTGCAGTTGCAGAGAATAAGCTTGATCTCATAAAGGATCAGATGAAGAGACATCTCCTAGGATTGGGAGACAGATGCCATGAGAATAATAGATCATAGCTTCAGAAACTACTAGGACATATGAAATCTCCTGGAAGATTCCCTTGTTTCAGTAACGAAGAAGGAAGCCAGTCATAAAGACTAGGATATGGATTCTTCTGTGAGACTAGAAGAGAAGTTAGTATTGAATTCCAATATTGATTTAAATAGATCAAGCATGTTGCAAATGTACAAATCATGATGTGTGTCCAGAGGATTCTTCCAACAAGACGTAGAAGACTATGATGAGACACTTACTCCAGTAATTAGAGAAATAGTTCCAGTATTTATGAAGACAACCACAACAACCATGATTCATATATAGTATGAGATGCAGGGGGAGAAATCCCCATATTTAAAATTGAGTGGTAGTTGGTGCATTACATTAGATGGGTCATGGAGACATGACTATGATAAAATATAGAGTTACCTCCATGAAATAATAGGAGCTACCTTCAGTATCAGTTATTGAGCCACTCTCAGTTTCAGATGAATTTGTTGTCTTGATAGAATAAGAGGAGTTACTCTCAGATTTCAGCAGACACAATGAGGATGAAGCAGTCTTTATCATCCTTAGAGAAACTGCAGGTGCAGAGTCCCGGTTCCAGAAGGAATAGTTGCAGAAAGAGGAGATGACATACTCTTAAGAAGTGAGATAGATAGTGCTTTGCAGAGAGCACATAGAGCTAGCACATGATTATGCAGATTGAGTTGTAGCTTAGAAAGTGTACCAGATTGGTACAATGTAATGTAAAAATTTGGTTTGAAGTTGAAGGTAGAAAGACTCAGGTTTGCAGGTTGAAGAAGGATTTGTACAGGTTCAAGCACGCTCCTATATCTTGATATGGCGGAATCGACAGTTTCCTGAAGAGCTTGTTCTTTACTAAGAGTAAATTTGATTCTAACCTTTACCTCAAGGTCATGAATTATGAGCCAGTTATATTGTAGCTACTATATGTAGATGATGTATTCTTGACAACATGAAGAAAATCTCATCATAGATTGCAGAAGAAGTTGGCTGAAAAGTTTGATGAAATACCTAATGCATTATCTCTAAGGTCTTCAAGTTTTACAGAGCCTAGAGAAGATCTTCCTTAACTAAGGGAAGAATGTAGTAGAAATACTAAAGAGGTTTGATATGTTGGAGTATAAATCCATGAACACACCCATGGAAACAAATTTGAAGTTCCTGGTAGATACCTCGTCAGAATTGGTTGATGTTACTTTTCACATGGATTATTATTGGTTCATTGATGTATTCGATGAATACCAGACCAAATATATGTTTTGTTGTGAACACATTTGAGACAGTATCTGGTAGAAATCAGACGTGTTCACCTTGATGATGCAAAACATGTGATGAGATACCTTAAGGGTACATTGGATTTTTGTCTCTGTTATACTAGAGATCATGACTTCGGATTGTATGGATATACTGATTCATATTGAGCTGGAAGTGTTTCTGATAGAAAGAACACTTCAAGTTGTTGTTTCAATTTGGGGTCAACCATGACTTCATGGTAGAGTAGGAAGCAATCCAATATTGATCCTAGCACGACAGAAGTGGAATATACTGTAGCATGTTCCGCCAGTGGTGAAGCCATATAGCTTCAGATGTTGTTGAGATGCCATCCTTGTGCTAAAGATTTCTAGCTTCGTGTTGATGTTGTTTTGATGCCAGCCTAGTGCTAAAGATTTCTAGCTTCGTGTTGATGTTGTTGAGATGCCATCCTTGTGCTGAATATTTCCATCTTCGTGCTGATGTTGTTGTGATGACATCCTAGTGTTGAAGATTTCCAGCTTCATGCTGATGTTGTTGAGATGCCAGCCTTGTGCTGAAGATTTCCAGCTTCGTTTTGATGTTGATGTGGTTCCAGCCCCATGCTGAAGATTTCCATATTAGTGTTGATGTTGATGTGGTTCCAGCCTTTGTGTTATGATGATGTTGATACTCCAGCCTTCGTGTTGTGATGATATTGTTTCTCCAGCCTTCGTGTTGTGATGTTGATGATGTTGTTGTTTTTGATGTTGTATCAGCCTCATGTTGTTATTGATTATGATGATGTATTAGTGTTATACTAATCCATGTTGATGCAGATGATGATGATGTCACTTCATCTCCTTGCTGCTGATGATGATGATGATGCCACTTTAGCTTCTTGTTGAAGACGATGATGATGATGCCACTTCATCTTCTTTCTGAAGATGATGATGATGATGTTATTTCATCTTTAATGTTGAAGATTATTATGTTACTTTAGCCCCATGTTAAATATGTTGATGATATTAGTTTATCCTCATGCTAAATATGTTGTTGATGTTACGTTAGCCTCATGCTAAAGATGTTGATGATATTACTTTAGCTTCATGATAAAGATGTTGATGATATTACTTTAGCTTCATGATAAAGATGTTGATGATATTACTTTAGCCTCATGCCAAAGATGATGATGATGTTACTTTAGCCTCATGCTGATGAGGATGATGATGCTACTCTAGCTCCATGTTGTGACTGATGATGATGAGAAAAAATTATGATAATTTATAGATATGGCAATCAGTGTTCCAGATGTTTTTAACATTGTTTCCCTCTCTCTCTCTTGATGATGTTGTAGAATACCCTTCTTGTTAAGGGGGAGTGTTGAAATATTGTAACTGCAAAGAGTATTCTATTTATTTATTGAGTCATTGTTAATTAGATCAATCACCTTTTGTGGATTGATCATGTTGGGCATTGTAATTGACCAAATCCCCTTTTGTAGATTGGTCAAACCCTAAATATATTATGCAAATTGAGAAGTCGGCCCCTGGGATAATTAAAGTGGTTTAAACCACTAAGAAGACAAGTCGGCCTGCCCAGTGAAGAGACACCTTTCCAACACCTGCTAGTTTGTATAAATAAAGGAATCCAGTGCCTCATTTTTTCACTCACGTATTCGCTCACTCAGTATGCAAATTTGGTAGTTGCAGTTGGGAGAAGAAGGAAGAGAGGGGTGCATTGATCAGTGGAGGATATTCTCTAGTGTTTGGTTTATTGTCTTGGCATTGTATTGGATATCTATATTCATGAAGTTTTTGTTGGGTTTTCTCCCCCATGAGGGTTTCCCAAGATAAATGTTGTGTATCTTGTGATTTTGTTTCTCTCATTGATCCTATCTATGCTATGGTCATCTGGTAAATTGAAAATAAACCTAATAATAGATCAAAACTTAACATGCACTACATCAATTTGTCTTCCATATGTCATGGATTCCTCTTGTTCCTTACAATGTTCGTGTTGGTCTCCAATTACAACCTTTTTCTTAATATATTTACAACATGTTCTCATACTTTGTTATATTGATTCAAGATCTTCCAAAAAACCTATACGCAGTCCACATCTTATGGGTATTTGCGAAAAAACAAATGCAACAATTTACCTACATAAAACCTCTCTCTTATCCTTTCTCTTACATTTATTAACACCGCCTTTTCATTACTTTGGCATTCTCATTTTCCATTTTGGGAGTATGCTAGTTATAACAAATTGATTTAAAGTTAAGAATTAAAAGTTAAAAAAATAAAAATGAAAAAATCATAAAAAAATAAATTAAAGAAACAAAAAAGTGTCTCAAAAGGACATACAATTTTGGTGTATGAACACTCATTAGAAAGTGAAGGACATACAATTTTGGTGTATGAACACTCATCAGAAAGTGAAGAGAATCCAAGGCTCCATGCATCAACATAATTGGACATTGATTTTGTATGCAAAAAATATGTCAAAATTACGCAAATGCCTTTGAGGTTATAGTCAAATTAAAAATAAAATTTCCAATAAATGAGGGAGAAAAAAATGAAAAATAATTTCCATTGCTCTAACCAATTAGCTCGGTCAACTGATGTCCCATAGAAGCATGGGTTGATAAAAAAAATACAAAGACAAATGTATATGACCATTTCTTAACGAATTAGCCCCAGTCACATGATGTTTCCATTAAAGGAGGAAAAAAAAACAAATAATTTCCATTACTCTAACCAATTAGCGCCGCTCACATGATGTCTCATAGGAACATGGGCTCATAAAAAATACAAGGACAAATTCTTACCACCATACAAGTTTGGTGTTCAAACACTCGTTGGAAAGTGAAGAGAAGGCAAGGCTCTATGAAAATTATTAATAGAAAACATTGATTATATATGTAGACAATATGGCCAAAATACTGCAAATGCCTTTGAGGTTACAATAAAATTGAAAATAAATTTCCAATAAATGATGGGGGAAATGAAAAATAATTTCCATTTCTCTAACCAATTAGATGTGGTCACATCATGTCCCATAGAAGCATGAGTTGATCAAAAACAATACAAGGACAAATGCATACTACCATTTCTTAACGAATTAATCCCAACCTCACGTTGTTTCCAATTAAGGAGGGGGGAAACGAAAAAAGATTTCCATTTCTCTAACCAAATTATCCCTAACCATAGATGTTTCCAAAAACGGTGGGTGGAAATGACAAATGATTTCCATTACTCTAACCAATTAGATGTCCTATAAAAACATGGGTTCATAAAAAATACAAGGACAAATAGTTACCACCATTTCTTTCAAAATGTCTTAGCTCAAACCACTCATACAAGCTCTTAGGTGCCCTTTATAAGTGCTTCTAGCACATGGAGGAAATCAAAATACAATATAAATGAAGAAAGAGAGTATTGAACTTATGCATGTGGCATCAAGAAGTAGAAAACTTCACAAAGCATGCACAAGCAACAAAATTAGTTCATATTTTGAGTTGTGAAAAAAACTTTGTCTACAACCAAGAAGAGATTGTGCTCTATTCCACTAAAAAAATAAATGCAAAATTTGTAGCAGTTGCTCATTTTCCTTATGAAATTCAATCATCTAATCCTCTATGAAGGTTGGTTGAGAATTGATTTGACCATTTGACAAAGTCTAGATCTGAGCAAACAACAGTTTTATTGCAGCATGCAAAGGACATGGCGATCATACATTTTCGTACAAAGTAGGTTCATTCAAACACTGCTCTATTGAAGGATTCATACAACACGTGGGAGAGGACATCGAACACAGCATGGGATACAAGACCATCATATCACCTCGTTATTCTAGTGGTTATCCCTTCATAATCCAATCAAAATCTGGTCGAAAGTTTCAATTGGATGCAAAACTATGATTTCAACAATTGCAAACTACAATCTTGGAATAATTTTGGGGCTTTGAATCTACCCATATGCTCGAGATTTCAATTTGAGCAATGCAAATTGGAATTTCAGTAATTCTTCATTTACTAGATTCCAACAGATGCAGGGTGATTTGATTTCCCTCTATCAAACGTCCATCGAATATTGTGTGTTGTGTGGGTGAGTGTCCTATTATGAAGTATCCATATCGATAAGAATGAAACTTCTAAAAATGGCCATATAGATCAGGTTGAAACATTGTGGAACCTTTAGTAGGGTTAAGATCAATACTATGTTCCATACCTCATCAAGGGGGGAGTTATATTGGCATCTCATGGAAGACAAATTTTATTTAAGGAGTAGGGTGGAGAGGCCTCGAATATATGTTTGATTAGAAGGAACTACCTTCATACACACAAACAAGTTATGAAGCCAAAGTGGCCCTCCTTTACAGCTTTGGACATGTTTTTGGAGTCAATGGTGTTGATAGTTTTAAGTGGAATTCCTTAGATAGTGTAATCATCAATATCTTGGTGAAAGGAAAGGACCTTCTCCTAGAGGTTAATGGAGTTGGTCCCTATAGAAATAATCTATTGGATACTAAAAACATCTACTATGGTGTTTGTGACATAAAATTCATGTTTGAGGTTATAATCATCCATTGTTTCTTCCACCTTGTGCACCACACCTTCACATAAATATGTTTATGGTCTCTAATGATAATGGGAAAGTGTCCATAAGTATTCAAAACATATATAATTCCCTTAACATGTTTATTGTCAAGAATGTTTAGTGTATCTCCAAGACGAACTAGAACAAGGAGCCTTTGTTTTAACCTAGGCATAAAACTTGAAGGTATCAAGACTACCTAACCCAATCATTACAAAAAGGGCCACTACAAGTTCCCTTCTTTATAATGGTGGACGAGAATGTTCTTGTTTGTCAAAATCATGATCTAGTTGTACAAATAGAGTATACACCTTAGGTTTAGATTCAAAATCAGATTGGTGTATATCTTAATCCATAACATGTTTTTGAGGGTTACAAACATGTCCCTTAAACCAAGGATCATAGCATTTATGATAGAGGTTTAGGTTTGAGAGATTATGTTTTTGGGAAAAAAAACTAGGGGCTTTGAGTTTTGGCATTTCAAACTTTCACTAATCCTTGGCCCTCCAATCACATGCATTACCCTTTTTATTAGATCCAAGTGCCTTTCTCTACATAGCTTCAACACGAGTCTTTATTCTTCTAACTACATTTAATGCCCTTTTCTAAATAATTTGATTTAAACATTATTACCTCAAGGTGGATTTCTGACCTTGGATTTGAGATGTAGATCTTTCACCCCAAATTTGTCAAGAGATTGGACTTTTAATCCAAAACTTGGAACTTCTCAATGTATTTCCCGATTTTAAAGTTCTTATAAAATAGGTGTATAAGTTGAACATCATGGGGCTCATCCCAATTTTAATCTGCACTCTGAGCTAATGCATTTGTAAACTTGTGAATGTCCCCTTTAGGTTTTCTAAAAATCCATCTGTCGACCAAAGTAGTATTTCTTCCTCCATCCAAACATTGTAAGACACATTTAATTATCCTCATGGGTGTGAATGTGTTTAACCTAAAATGTTAACTTTATATTTCTTAACCATGTATGCACCTCCATGACTTCACCTCAAGTGGGGCCATGTTGATTTTTCTAGTGGTGAATGTACCAAGGAAAAATATTCTCCCAGATTGGGTATGTTGATTTGACCAAGTGAGAATGATACATTCACTCACAGGACTATAATGATTTGGCTAGTGATGAATAGCCTAGGGGAAGGAATTATCCCATATTAGTCATGTTGATTTGACCAAGAGAGAATGATACATTCACTCATGGGGCCATGATGATTTGGCTAGTGGTGAATGGGCCAGTGGCATTATTTCTCCTATTAGTCCTGTTGATTTGAGGAGTGAAAAATACTCAATATGTTCTCACACTTCTTACTCCAAGATGGAGTGATCTATTTTTATAGGGCGGGTTTGACTTGTTTACAAGTCTAATCTAATGTTGAATATGTAGGATCAAGAGACCTCTTGTGATGAGGGGCTTCTCGTTGGGCTTACTCAACATTAGAGCCCTATATTAATTAGATGAGAATGGTAGGAGATGATAAATCAACAAGGCTCATGGACAACTTTTCTAGTGAAGAAGAAGTGCAAGAATACAAGACAAAACATTAAAGAAACCTCGGAAAGCATTAAAGAAGATATGATAGACAAAATTACAAGTCGACCCCACCAGTAAATTAAAGGTGACTCAAGTGATATAAATAAAGTCTTTATCATTTCATTTTACACATCACAATATATCTTCTCATCAAGTGTGCATAAGTCAGTGGCATTGCAGGAGAATCTTAGAATATCTTTTGGGGATGCACTATCTATGTCTAAGGTTCAATATATTTGAGGGGTATTCCTCATGTAAGGGATAATTATGCTAGGGTTTCTTTATACTGATGGTGATGAACTTGGATTGATTTATTCTTAAGAAAATTTGTTGATTTTTCTCCCAAGGTTGGGTTTCCTATGGTAATTATATTGTGTCTACTGTGCATGGATATCTTTCTATGATACTATTGTTTTTGTTGCAATCTTTTCGGATGAGATTTGCATCATGTAATTATTCTATGATAATAGTGTAATAAAATTATGATTGAAATCATAAGGAAATAATTATAAGATCTGAAAATAGAAAATTCAACATGGTATTAGAGCTTTGTTGAAATCTTCCAATGCATAGTTTTTTCTACCGCTGCACATTTGTTTCTGTTGTTGCACAGTTTTTTTGTCATTGCACAGTTTTCTGCCACTTCATAGCTTTTATGTCACTGCACAGTCTCAGATCTAACGTTTCTATGAAGGAAATTGGGAATTTATTGGACAACGTTGGGACTAATTTTGCTACAGATCAACTCACATTTCCCTAACACATCTACTAGTTATCTCAGATTGACATTTCCTCAAAGTTGAAATTTTAGGGTTTTAGGCTTGGTGACATTCTTCAGGTCATTGAACCTTCTGATTTAGATTTCATCCTTCTTAATAATATCAGGGTTTTAAGGTTAGATAATGAAGGAGAGTATACTTCCAATGACTTCAGTTATTTCTACAAGGAAGCAGGGATCAAGAGGGAGTTGATAGTTCCTTACAACCCTCAATAGAATGGTGTTGTGGAAAGAAATAATAGGTCCATTGTGGAGGATTTCAAGGAAATTATTCATGATCAAAATTTACCCATGTTCTTATGGGAATAGGAATCTATCACAGTAGTTTATGTTCAAAACAAGAGTCATCACCGGACATTGGGAGATAAGACTCTTTAGGAAAAATTCACAGGAGTGAAGCCAGAGGTCAGTCATTTGAGGATATTTGGTTTTCTAGTATACATCCATGTGCCCAAGGATAAGAGGACAAATTTAGAACCTTCTGGAAAGAATGGTACTTTTGTGGGATACAACGAGACTTTGAAGGCCTACAAAATATACATTTCAGGGCAATCTCAGATTGAGGCCGTTAGTCGAGATGTTACTTTTAATGAAGAGGTAGCCTTCAGGAGGTCTAGAGAGTATCATATGGAGATTGATAGTGAGGAGCAGGAGGATCCAAAGAATGAGGGTACAAATCCCTCTATTCTAGTTTTTCATCCATCAAACTATCAGGAAGAGTCAGTAGAGCCAACAGAACTAGTGGATCTACCTAGAGATGTTGCAATGACTAGGACGAGGCTAGCATGGCTTCATGACACTTTGTAGGTGAAATGTTCCCCTCTTATTGACAAGAACATTGGAATACGTAGTATTCTAGTCACCCATCTATACTATATTCTCATAGGAAAAAGCGGCTAAGAGGCGCAACATGGTCACTAAAGAGCTAAATATTATATTATTAAAGTGACTTTGGTAAAAGAAAAAAAAAGGTTAATTGACTTAGAGGAGAAAATAAAGTAATGACCTTAGGAATCAATAAAGTAACTCGAGTGAAAATTAGAAGATGGAGGTATAAAAGAGAGAGGAGGGCACCTCACTCCTCATTCATGTCATTTTTCACTTAGCATCTTTGAGCTCTGTGGCTTGAATGTTTTGAGGGTTTTGATCAAACAAACCCTAGAGATCAAGAAGGAGGTGAAATATTCCTATGTTCTTGATCCAATATTGGTCAACGTAGTGAAATATTCCACCCTCACCATTCTACTCAATTTTAGATTCATCTCATTGGGTATTTCTGAAGGGAGGGCGTAGGTTTGTGTTAATGTTTAAGCCATTATTATAAATGTTTTCATTTCATTAGATAACAATAGCATAATCCAAGATCACTGAGAAATACACAATCACAAGAGACACAACATTTATCCTGGGAAACCATCTAGGGGAAGAAAACCCAACAAAACTTCCTTAATATAAATAGCTAATACAATGCCAAGAGATCTCTATGCTAAAACAGAAAGTCCTCTCCAAGATATGCACCACTCTCTCTCTCCTTTGTTGGTAACAGATCAGAACTTGTCTCTCAAACTGAGCAAGTATGTTGTGTCTAAGTGAGGCGCTAGCCTCCTCTATTTATATAAGTCTAGCACATGTGAAGTGTCTCTTCACTGACAGGGTTGAATTCTCAATCTAGGTGGGTAAACCCACCTTTATTATATTTCTGGGTCTCTTTATTAACTGTTGGGGCTGACTTCTTATTCTACCTATTATATTTGTCTTTTGACCAATCCGCAAAAGGGGATTTGGTCCTATTACAATAACTGACATGATCAATCCACAATGGGGATTGATCCTATGAATAATATATCAATAATAATAAGAATACTCTTTGCAGTTACAAT
>JASDQU010737969.1:101590-130342 GCA_032191745.1 Picea mariana
ATTAATATTGACCTTTATTACATCCGAATACATTGAACTACCTATGTGCGGGTTAGGACCTTAACACACTCCATCCTCAAGTTTGACTCCTGATAGGAAAGGAGTCGGAGCAGACTTGCAGTCTATCATGTGAAATCTCTCAAGGAGATCTCGTGCATACTTGGCTTGAGACAGTTTGATGCCTGATGCATCCTGACTGATCTCAAGTCCAAGGAAGAAGTGTAGCAGACCCATGTCCATCATCAAAAACCTATCATGAAGAATCCTCTTGACTCCAGCTATCGTTGAATTCGAGCAACCAGTGATCAGAAAATCATCGACATACAGAACTAAAAGTAGAAGTGAATCAGTCGTCTTGAGCATGTATACATTTGGGTCTGATTAACAATGTACAAATTTCTGTGACAACAGGTAGGATTCCATCTTGGCATACCATGCCCTCGGAGCCTGCTTGAGGCCATAAAGTGACTTCTTTAGTCGACAGACCAAAGATGAGTCCTGTATAAATCCATGGGGTTGCTCCATGTAGATCTCCTCAGAGAGATCACCGTGAAGAAATGCATTCTTCATGTCCATCTGACGGACTTCCCATCCCTTGGTTGTTGCAATGGCAAGTGTTAATCATATGGAATCCATCTTTGCTACTGGAGCGAAGGTCTCATCATAGTCAATCCCGTGAACCTGCTGAAAGCCTTTGGTGACAAGCCTGGCTTTGTATCTACTGATCTGTCCATCCGCTGCACTCTTGGTCTTGTAGACCCATCTGCATCTGACAAGTTTCCTCCCAGAAGGAAGGGGAACCATATCCCAAGTCTGGTTCTCGAGGAGGGAGTTGTACTCCTTCTGCATGGCGGATTCCCAAAAGGGATTTCTAGCAGCCTCGCCATAAGACTATGGATATGAAGACTGAACCAAGAAAATATGCCTAGAAGGCAATGGTTCAGTGGAAATTGGTGCAATAGGAGGCTCCTCAAAATCAGTTCGAGTCCTCCTAGTATCAGTTGGATCACCTACGAGAACCCCTGCATCCTGAAGAGTAGTCTGTGCCCACTTGGGCCTCTGCTTTGGCTTTGCAACTGCATCTGGATGCTCTGACTATGCATCTGACTGTACTGACTCTGAATCTGAATCTGAATCCTCTGAGTCCTCTGAATCAGAACTCTCATCTGAAGAAGATTCGGCATGTGCATGCTCATCATCTCGGACAGGTGTAAGAGTAAAGGTGTCTGCATGCGGCTGTTCAGGTACATGTGAGACACTTTCCTTGAATTGGACACTACGCTCAATGATGAGTCGGTCCAAGGAAAGATCAATAATCCGATATCCCTTCACACCATCAGGGTATCCAAAAAAAATGCACTCAGTGCTCTGTGGATCAAGTGCTTTCTTCTTTTTAGAGGGAATGCGGGCCCAAGCACGAGAACCAAAAATGCGAAAGTGGGTCACTTCCTATTTGAGGGCGCTCCAAGCCTCATAGGGGGTCTTATCCTTGATAGATCTATGGGGAGATATGTTTTGGATGTATGTTTCACAGTTAAGTGCTTCGGCCCATAGTCTCTGTGGTAGTGACTTTGCATGCAACATGCAACATTCCATCTCCTTTAGAGATCAGTTTTTCTGCTCAACAACTCCGTTTTGTTGTGGAGTGTAGGGAACTATATGCTACAACTGAATCCTTGCCTCATGGAAATGATTGTGGATCTCATGATTCACATACTCTCCCTCGTTATCAGTTCGGAGGACTTTGATCTTCTTTCCAGACTATGTCTCAATCAAAGCTTTGAAATCTTTGTGTTGAAAGACTTCGGATTTTTGCCTGAGCAAGTAGCAAGTAAAACGTGAGAAATCATCAACAAAAATGAGAACAAACCTCACTTTTCTAATGGATGGATGCGGAAAAGGACCCACAAGGTCACTGTGGATCAGATCTAAAGGTGTGGAAGCTCCATGAGACTTTCCTTTGTCAAATTTCTCTTGAGGGTGTTTTCCGAGAACACATCCCTCACATACTCCCTTGGAGAAATGGATGTCTAGTAGACCATAAACTAATATGTGCTTGCTAAGCTGTTAAATGTATCTGAAATTCAAATGTACAAACCTTTCGTGCCATATCCTACTACTTTCATCAGCATGAGTAAGCAGTAAAGCAGAATTAGGTTCAATGAATTCAGAAAATGTATACAATCTAGACTGATGATTTACCTCACTGGTAGCAACCCTGGAGTTGGTTTGCATGTCATATATGTCCACAGAATTTGGTGTGAAGATGACTTTATTTCCGGTGCCGGAATTCGTCATCTGATACATGGAGAGAAGGTTGACAGAAAGCTTGGGAACATGCAGCACGTTCTCGAAGCTTTCGTTGGTGAGTTCAATCCTTCCTTTGCCGGTTACTTCGACAGAAGAGTTGTCCCCCATCAGAATAGGAGGACCTTTGCATGCATCCAAAGAAGAATAGACTACTTCTGAGGCATCCATGTGATGTGATGCTCCTGAATCTATGATCCAAGCATCGGGAGAGGAGTTGATTGCAATCAAGGCATGGCTACAATTGCCTTTCTTGGAATTCAGATCTTATGGATTCTTCTTCTTTGTACCCTCAAGGATGTGATCTCCAAGGTTGTTTTGTTGAAGTATCTGAGACATCAGATCTATTTGTTTTTGCATGCATTCAGATTCTGAATGGAATCCTTTGTGACAGTATGTGCATTTCTCTCCTTTTCTTCCCTTTTCTCCTTTGGATCTGGAGGCATCGGTGAAGGGTTTTGTGTACCCTTCCTTCTTCGTATGTGCATGAGATTTCCGCTTATCTTTGTCTTTATATTTCTGATATTTTTGGCTTCCATCATGCACAGTGAGTGCATGCACCCTTGGGCCTTTGATTGCGCCCATGTTGATGAGCTTGGTTTTCTCTTGTGTCAGGGATTCAATAAAGTCCTCAAGAGAAGGCATCTTCCAGGTGGCTCCAGAGGCGAATCTGACAGTATGGAATGTAGATATGAATACTGAGAATTTAGGACCAAGCTTGGAGAGAATGGTGAGAACCATTTGTTTCTCCTCCTTCTATTTATCAACCCCGCAAGCTTTGAGTTGCGACAGTAAATCCTTGAATTTTGTAAAGAAATATTGAATATTCTCGAAGCTTTTTGGATCCAATGTGAGAAGCTCCACCTCCAGCATGTGTCCCCTCATCTCATCCTGTTTTCCAAAGAGCCCTTCCAATATGGTCCAGGCATTGGAATTCTTACAGGAAGATATATGAAAAAGAAGATCGGGAGAAATAAGACTGCAAATTGTTCCGAGTGTCTCATCCATGCGATTTAAGTACTTGGATTTTTCTATCGCTGATGTCGGTTTTGTATCTGTATTCATGGTTAAACTATACAACCCTTTGGATCAGAGATGTATGGTTATTTTATCCTTCCATGCAAAATAGTTGTAAGGTGTAAGAATGAATTCTTTTTGGAATTCCATCTTTTCACTGTCTTCGATCTTTTGTACCTACAAAAAATTTGGTGTAGATTTTGCTTAGCAGTCTGTTGGCTCTGATACCATGTAAATGTGTTGAAATTCACAGAATAGATCTATCTAAACAATGATACACACATTTGCAGAGAGAATTGGAAAAAGAAGAAGAAGGAGAGAAAGAATGGAAAGAATTCTCATTAACCGTTGTGAATAATGAATAATTTTCACATAATATACTCTGTATAACTCAATGAGTTTGACTTGAGGTGAACCAAGTCGCCATAGTGGTAGTCTAGAGTGATCTGGACACACACCAGCAGTTACGGGAGTGAACTTCCACCTATTCTAGTCTCTCAGGCACTTACGAGAGTGAACTGCCACCTAGTTGAGTTAACTAGTCAACTAGTCTTCAGTTAACTGACTGAACATAAAGTAGTGAGGAGTTAAATCAAGGAATCAAGGATAATGCACCACTTTGGTGATGATACCAAGGCAAGGTCAAATTATCATGGTGATGATGCCAATGTTGCATGGTGATGATCCCAATGCAACATCTAAACTCAACTCAACTAGTCAAACTGATGTGTGAACTGAAAGAGAATATTCTCCAGGTGGAATATTCTCTCCTAAAATATAGGAGGCTGGATAATGACTAATTATGACTAATAAAAAAATAAAAACCTTAGGAAAAATAAATCCTAGGTGTGTGTAGTAACTCCAACAAGAACCCCCTCAGCTAGTATAAATAGTGAGGATGGCACCTCATTCACACACACACTCAGTCACTCAACAAGTGTGCATATTTTGGAGGTAGTTGCAATTATAAGAAGAAGAAGAGAGGTGCATGCTTAGTCTTGGATATTCTTTAGTGTTTTTGTCTAAGTCTTGGCATTGTATTGGAAATCAATTATTGAGGAAGTTTTTGTTGGGTTTTCTCCCCCATGAGGGTTTCCCGAGATAAAATGTTGTGTACCTTGTGATTGTGTTTCTTTCAGTGATCCTTCTTATGCTAGTATTTCGCTAGTAAATTGAAAAGAACTTAATAGCATCTCTAAAATTAACATGGTTTCAAAGCTGGATTGAATAAATCACCTTTCATTGGGTAACCAAAAACATCATTGTTGTCGTACAATAAAATTACAGATTTTTATTGGAAGTGAATTTCTGACTAAAAACCATCTAGGGAAGTGAACCCTACCCTAGTGCATCACTTGGCATCTTGAGCATACCTTTTCAGTGGCTAGAGCCTTCGGAAATTCAAACCCTATTTTTGACTGGTACCAAAAAACCAAAACCAGTACCAAAAGTACCATTCCAAATTTGTGCAGGTCAAGTTTCAAGGGGTAAAACTTGGATTTTTTTAAAACATACAACTCTAGCCTACTCGCCTCAGCCCAGCGCATCTTTTGGTAAGTTCAGATTCACTTTCTAAGCACTTTCATTTTCTGGTCATTTTCTTAGCTCCAGGTCAAGATGTCTACAAGCACCAAGCTTGTTGACAAGTTAGAAGGTGTGGAAAATTTTCGTTCCTAAAAGTACATAATTGGACTCATTATTGAAGAGAATGACATTGCAAAATTCATAAAAGAAAATGTGTCAGAACCTGAAGAATATGCATCCAAAGCAAAGTACAAGAAGTATATGGTTAGGGACAAAAGGATCATTGCAGACTCCATTAAATATCACTTGATCCCTCAAGTGTCTTTTAAAAATACTCTAAAATAGATGTTCGATTCCTTAACCAGAATGTATGAAGGAAAGAACATCAACCGAAAGATGAACTTGAGAACCCAACTCAAGAATACAAAGATGCAGAAAGGAGAAACAATTCATGACTATTTCTCTAGGGTTTATCAATTCAAGGAACATTTAGAAGCAATTGGAGACAACCTAGATGAATATGAACTCATAATGACAACTCTTAATGGTCTCACAAGACCTTGGGATGCCTTCATCTAAACTATCTGTGCAAGAAAAGAGAAACTCCAATTTGACAGTCTATGGGAAGAATGTGTTCAAGAAGAAGCAAGAGTAGCCAACCGAGAAGCCATACTTTTAAGGGATGAATATCAATCCCTATCTTCTCATAATAAAGGAGTAAATAAAAGGTCTCATTTCCAAAAGGAGACCCATCTTCATAAGGAACATCACCCCCCAAAGAGATTCACCCACTTCCATAAAGATTCTCACCCTCCAAGGAGATTCCAGAAATATCAGAAGGGGAAAAGAAAATAAAAGTATTTCTCCTCTTATCAATGTTATCATTGTGATAAGATGGGACACATTGCTAAGAATTTTCCCACCAGAAGGGAAGAATAAAAGAAGAGAAATAAAAAAATACATCATGACCATGTAGTTGAAGATGATGAGCCACCCACAAAGTTGACTAAAGAAAAGATTGAAGATTATATTTTATTTTCTGCCCTCTCAGGATATGTGACACCTAAAGAGGATACTTGGCTCATAGACAATGGTTCCTCTAAGCACATGGCAGGTCATAGATACATTCTCTCTAGCCTTATAGAATAGTACTTTCCCCAGAAAGTTTCACTTGGATATGATTATCAATATCTTATCAAAGGAATGGTAGAATCCACCTACAAACTTGATTCAATGACTCCTATGAGAATGAAGGATGTACTTTATGTACCGGGTCTGAAAAAGAACTTACTTTCTATCTCATCTCTAGATAAGAAAGGTTTCAGGGTTGCATTCATAGATGGTGAAGTTCTTATGTGGCCTAAAGGAAAAACCATAGAAGATGCAGTTGTTATTGGAACAGAAGAAGGTGGTTTGTATAAGTTAAAAGGTCACTCAGATACATCTGTGACTCACTCCACTGAGAGTCCATGTGAACTTTGGCATAGAAGACTAGCTCACATCAACTACAAAACCTTACCATATGTAAGCAAGGTAGTTACTAGTTTACCAAAATTCAAGGTTGATCATGAAGGTGTATGCAAGGGATGTGCACAAGGAAAGAACATAAAGAATCCTTTCCCAAAGAGTGACAGCAAAGCATAAGAAATCTTGGAGCTCATCCACTTAGATGTATGTGGTCTAATTACATCAACCTTTCTAAGTGGGTATGTATACTATGTATCATTTATTGATGATTATTCTCACAAGACATGGGTTTATTTATTGAAATCGAAAGATGAAGTACTCAGAAAGTTCAAGGAATTCAAAGACTTGGTAGAAAATCTCTCTAAAATAAAAATCAAGATACTCAGGTCAGATAATGGAGGAGAATACACCTCAAATGAATTTGGAAGCTTTTGCATAGATGTCGGGATTAAGAGGGAGCTCACTACTCCCTATAATATTCAACAAAATGGTGTAGAAGAAAGAAAGAATATAACAATAATGGAAGTAGTGAAGAATATGATCCACGATCAAGAACTTCCAATGCACTTATGGGTTGAAGCAGCAAGAACAACAGTTTATGTCCAAAACAGATTATCCCATAGTCCACTTGGATTCAAAACCCCCGAAGAAATGTTCTCTAAAAAGAAGACAGAAGTAAGCCATCTCAAAATATTTGTATGTCCAATCTTTGTACACATTCTGAAAGAAAGGAGAACTAAGTTGAATCCTTCGGGAAAGAAGGGAATATTTGTTGGATACTATGAGGTCTCTAAGGCCTTCATAATTTACATACCGAGTTACCAACATATCGATATCATCAGAGATGTAACCTTTGATGAAGATGAATCACTCAAAAGATAAATAAAATGCTAGCTTGAAGAAGTATATGAAGAAGAAACTGTGAAGAAATTTACAGTTACCTCTGATGAGGAGATTCTAGAAAATCATGATATGATAGAATCTCAAGAACCTCCCTAGATGACGATATCTCACAAGAGAAAGTCAGCTTGGGAAAGAGAACTTATTCAATATGGAGATAAGTATGGTGCCCCAGAAGGAACCATGAGACAAAGCAAGAAACCTAAGCCATACTCCAGTTATATGGCCTTCATGTGTGAACTCATAGAAAAGGAACCCACTTTCTTTGAAGAATCCATTCAAAAGAAAGAATGGGTGGATGCCATGATAGAAGAATACCATTCCATTATAAAGAATGATGTATGGGAAATAGTTCCCAGACCAAAGAACAAATATGTGGAATATTACAAATGGATATAGAAGATAAAACATGTTGTAGACGGAAGTATTGAAAAACATAAAGCAAGATTTGTAGCTCGTGGAGTTTCTCAAAAGGAAGGAATTGATTATGAAGAAATTTTTTCTCATGTAGCCACATACACTTCTATCAGAACAATCATATCTCTTGCAGCCAAGATGAAGTGGAAGTTACAATAGATGGATGTGAAAACAACCTTCTTAAATAGTGTTATTGAAGAATAAATGTATATGGAACAACCACAAGGGTGGGAAGTTGAATATAGAAAGACTCATGTATGTAGGTTGAAGTAAGATCTATATGGGTTAAATAAATCTCTTAGAGCTTGGTATGGAAGAATTAACAGTTTCCTGACAAGTGTGGGATTCACCAAGAGTAAAGTTGATTCTAAACTTTACTTCAAGGTTATGAATGATGAGCCAGTTATATTTCTAT
The DNA here is from genome assembly GCA_032191745.1 of Picea mariana. Taxonomy (NCBI): domain Eukaryota; kingdom Viridiplantae; phylum Streptophyta; class Pinopsida; order Pinales; family Pinaceae; genus Picea; species Picea mariana. The sequence goes on from JASDQU010737969.1 coordinate 109,638, forward strand.
TGTATGTGGATGACTTGTTCTTAACGGGAGAAGAAAATCTCATCACGGATTGTAAGAAGAAGCTCGCTGCAGAATTTGAGATGAAATACCTAGGCCTGATGCATTATTTCTTAGGTCTTGAAGTTAGGAAGATCCCAGAGAAGATCTTCCTTAACCAAGGGAAGTATGCAATTGAAATACTGAATAGGTTTGACATGTTGGAATGTAAATCCATGAACACACCCATGGAAACAAAGTTGAAGCTCCTGGTAGATACTTTGTCAGAATTGGTTGATGCTACTTTGTACAGACACATTATTGGTTTATTGATGTATCTAATGAATACCAGGCCAGATATGTGTTTTTTTGTGAACACCTTGAGTTGGTATCTGGTAGAGACAAGACGCATTCACCTTGTAGTTGCAAAACATGTGATGAGATACCTTAAGGGTACGTTGGAATATGGTCTCTATTATACTAGAGATCATGAATTCAGACTATATGGATATACTAATTTAGATTGAGCTGGAAGTGTCTCTGATAGAAAGAGAAATCCAGGATGTTGTTTCAGTCTGGGGTCATCCATGACTTCATGGAAGAGAAGGAAGAAATTCATTATTTCTCTCACCACGGTAGAAGAGGAATACATTCCAGCATGTTCCTCCAATTGTGAATCCATGTGGCTTTGGAAGTTGTTGACAGGTCCATTCGATCTGGAGATGGAGGCCACTGTGATTCTATGTGATAACCAGAGTTTCATAAAGATTAAGGAGAACCATGTGTTACATGATAAGTCGAAGCACATAGAGATCCAGTATCACTACATTCATGATATGGTGCAAAGGGGAGATATAAAGCTCCAATATGTTGGCACAGATGAGAATGTTGCAGATATGTTGACCAAGCCTTTGTCTCGTGTGAAGTTTGAGCACTTATGAGTCAAGATTGGTGTTATCTGAAAGGACCTCCCTTAAAAGGGGGAGTGATGTTGATGATACTATAGTATCCTGACCAACAGTGGGTGGCTCCATTAGGATTTTATACCCTATGGGATTGATCATCCCTGGGAAGATCCCTAAGGTCTAGTAAGGATGGTATGTCAGAGTACATGTTCATGTATATGACAGGTGTGGTCAGTAGTGGTAGATTCGTTAGGATTTTATATCCTAGGGAATATTATGATTCCTGGGAAGATATCGAAGGTTCGATAAGGACGATATGTTAGACTGCCACATGGTAGCTCTGTTAGGATTTTATATCCTAGGGAATCGTATGATTCCTAGGAAAATCCTGAAGGTTCGGTAAGGAAGTTCTGTCAAAGTACCACAAAATGTTGTTGTTGCACCTACCTTATTATGTTTCCATATGATGATGGTGTTGTTATCTCAGCCTCGTGTTGATGATGTTGTTGTTTCGGCCTCATGTTGTTGTTGATGATGTTGTATCAGCCTCGTGTTGTTGATGATGTTGTATCATCCTCATGTTGTTGATGATGATCTTGTACTAGCTTTATACTAATTGATGTTGATGCAGATGATGATGACGATGCTACTCCAGCTCCATGATGTGAACGATGATGTTATTGATTATGAGAAAAAATTTTGATGATTTGTAGATGTGCCAATAAGTGTTCCATATGTTGATGATGTTGTTTCCCTCTCTCTATCCTGATGATGTTGTATTGGGTTATGTCAGTAGAATACCCTTCTAGTTAAGGGGGAGTGTTGAAATATTGTAACTATGAAGAATATTCTAATTATAATTGAGTTATTTTTATATAGATCAAATCCACTTTGTGGATTGATCATGTCCGGTCTTGTGTAAGACCAAATCCCACTTTGTGGATTGGTCAAACCATATTTATATGGTGGTCTTTGATAATTCGTCCCCTAAGGTTTAATAAAGTGGTTTTAACCACTATTAGAAGAAGTCGGCCATGCTTGGTGAAGAGACATAACCCTAGTGCCCCCTCAGCTAGTATAAATAAGTGAGGATGGCGCCTCATTCATACACACACTCAGTCACTCAACAAATGCACATATTTTGGAGGTAGCTGCAATTACAAGAAGGAGAAGAGAGACGCATACTTAGTCTTAGATATTCTTTAGTGTTTTGGTCTAAGTCTTGGAATTGTATTGGCAATCTATTATTGAGGAAGTTTTTGTTGGGTTTTCTCCCCCATCAGGGTTTCCAAGGATTAAATGTTGTGTACCTTGTGATTGTGTTTCTTTCAATAATCCTTCTTATGCTATTATTTCTCTAGTAAATTGAAAAGAAATTAATAGAAGCTCTAAAATTAACACAGAATACCTTCCTTCGAACATAAATCAATAGTTTCCATGTGTTACCTTTATGGACATTGAATAAAGGGTATTGAAGAGGAATATTCTCTTTCGATACTATGACTTTGGAGTGTTAAAACAACTTTTCTCCACTGGACTCCGAATACCTTCCTCCGAACACCAATCAATAGTCGCCATGTGTTACCTTTCTGGACATTGAATAAAGGGTATCGAAAAGGAATATTGTGTTTTGATACTCTGATTTCGAAGTTTTAAAATAACTTTTCTCCATTGGACTTTGAATAGCTTATTATGAACACCAATTAGTAGTGGCCACATGTTACTTCTGGATTCATCAATCAAGATCACCCCGAGTTGATCTCCACAATTGGTCTAGTCCTTCTTGATATAATGGTTTGTATTGCTCCCAAATTGTTTCCCTCAATCTAACAGTTGGTTGGATTTCGAAACTTTGTGCCTTTGGTCTTGCTTATCCTATCATTCCACTTCGTCATCGATGGTTGATAACTTACCCGAATTTTCTCCACGAGATATGATGGTCAGCGTTCACTTTACGACTTCAAATATTTCAAGACTTTGTGTCTTATGGGGTCTACTTGTCCTTCCTTCCACTTGGTTCTATCTAATGATCAGGATAGATCTCGAACTAATCTAACAGTTTTGATTACTCCCACATATTGAATGGACGATTAGGATTCCAGGATCCTTCATGAAGGGTTCTTCTTTGTAGGCTCTAGCTTATGCGTGATCTGATGGTTTTGGATTGTCTCGAGAACTACATCAATGGGCACAATTATTTTGGAGTTTTACTATGGGGATTTCAATCCTGATAGAATTTATGTAATGTTCTCTCACCTCTGAGATTTCCTTCATCATTTCCATGCTCTGATTTTGTGTGTTTATCCTTTCCCCGTTGTCTCTCCTGAGATTTAGGAACATAGGATCATTGTTGATCCTATCATGATGAACATTGATCACGAATTGCTTATGTTGCAAGGTGATCTTTCTCTGCCCCAAGGTGATCTTCCTTTTTCTTTGATTATTGTATATGTTTGACTCATGTTGTCATCAATGACAACACACAATCAATAATTCCAACGTGTATATTTCTTGTTAATTTGGTAACTATGTTCCTATCCTATCCTCCTCATGGAAGAGAGTATTTCCCCCATTGAGAACACAATTATGATTAGGTACTTAATGTACTAAACAACATGGATGACAAGAGGCTCCCAAAATTTTATTTAGACTCTATCCAAAACCACCAAAGGCTCAAGGGGGGATGTCATAATGATGTCAAGTCTTGGCTAAATCAATGGGGAATAAAAGAAGAAGTTATTCTATAGAATATCGATGATATTAAAAATATTGCACAAGATAAATTTAAGAATAATCTATGGTGTGATAAGGAATTAGAGGATAAAATAAAATTAAGATATTAGAAGAAGGGGGTTAAGCCTAACCTTGAAGATCAAAAATATCTCTCTTTTTTTACTAGCATAAAGAATATAATCAATATTGCTAAAATAAGAACTAATTCTCATGAGCTGCATAGTGAAACTAGGCGTTGGGAAATCCCCAAAACACCACGGAAAGAAAGAATTTGTCACCTTTGTGACACCAAGAGGTTTGAAGATGAAAAGCACTTTCTCATAGACTCCCCTACGTATACCCAAATTAGATCCCAACTCAAAATATTTGTCATAATACTGACCTTCCTAACCTTTTAAGTCATCAAAATTTCAGCGATCTTGGAACGCTTATCTTAATGATTTTCAAGCATCGAACTAACATATTTAAAGAAATCCAAGTAATCTCTTACTTTTCTTAAGGTCTAATGGACGAATTTTGATCTCATTAGACGTAACTTAACCATCATCATCATTAATATTAGTTATTATATACATCTTTATATATCATGTATTAATTATATTAAAACATAATATTATGATTTTATGTGATTTCATAATATAAAAAATAATATTTTAATTTTATATATAATTATATAATATGTATCTTGATGTGATTTACTATTATTTTTATAAATGATAAATGGTATTATAATATTATTTAGTGTAATTACATATTATAATATGTTAGTATAGCTTAATTATACATTGTATTAGTTTAGTATATTAATGTGATTCATATTAATAGTAATTATTATATATTATTATTGTATATGTTTTTTGGAGTCATGTGTTAATTATATTAATATATGGTGGATTATAGTTGTATTAAATTTTAATATTTTATAATAATAATAATAATAATAATATGTGATTCCATGATATAATAATAATATTTTGGGTTTGTTATCTTTACTTGTTGGTCATAATTGATTGATTCGTATTGTTGCCTCTGAATTCATAGCTTATACTTTTCGAAAGATGTGTTTTTGTAATTGGAAGGTTGGAATCCTCTTAATTGCATGCCTAGATTACCTAGGGCATTTACCCACCCATTTTGGGTTCTCAACACCTGAAAAAATGATATCTCCCCAAAGCACAAGTTTAGATTAATAATCATATGTATCATGCAAGAGAGCTTGAGGTTTAGTGGAGAACACTTATGAGAAAGAGATCAAACAACAATGGATGAACCATTGATTACTCTGATTTGGGACATCCCTTATTCATTTAATATCGTGAGTCCTTGAAACATTACAAAAGACTTTACCTTTTTATTTGTTGGCATCCTTAAATCCCATGTAAATTCAATTTCTTTTATTCTTCAAAAATAAATATATCCCCCTGTATCTTTGCATCTATCAACCTTATGTTTATTTAACTTACTAATACCCACAACCAAACACTATTTAGTTTGACTGGATGAATTCAAACACAATATAAGAGATTTAAAATCATGACTCTAACCTTCCTACTCCATAATTTATGATTAAAATTATTTGCATGCCCTAATTATATGACTTTAGGTTATTGTGGCCAATTTTCACCCATTAACTTGGCTTAGTCCCAAAAATTCATCCAAATGGTGTTTGGATTTGTTATCATCCAGGATATAAATGATTTTACCTATAACCACATTTGGAATGGCACTATCCCATGCAATTGATGCATGTTAAATAATATATAATTATTGAAGGCTTACACCAAATCTATGTAAATGAGACACTTTTAAGACAAAATTTGATGTAGTTCAATCATTTTATCAACTAGCATACCCCTGTACCCCCATAGGAGCAAATGAAAATGCCAAAATAATTTAAGGATATTCTCATTTTTATAAAGGATCGAAATTTTGTAGTTAAAGTTATATTTTTCCATTCTACTTGAATGATCACTTAACAATTAATTAGAAACTTGTAAGAGAAAAAAGAAAGACTCTTAAGAGGAAAAAACAATTAAAGTCTGAATTTATCATTTCATTTACCAATACAAAGGGTCTGACTATAAATGAGTTGTAGGCCACACAAAATAAGATATAGGGACTCTTTTATTAATATTTTTGGAAAATTCCATTGTCATGGTTAATACTTATTCCAATCCCACTCCTAATTGTGACGTATATAGTTGTAGGATGTCTTTACTATAATATTGTCGAGTCAAAATTTTCCACCATGTTTACTCTAGGTTATACAAAAAATGCAAGATAGTGCATTAATTTCATTGAGAAAGAAAGAAGAAGCATGCTTAAATGCTAGTCCCCATGGTGTAGAGCAGTCGGTAAGGGAGTGCGTTGCTAAGGCACTCTGTAAGTGAAGTCATCAGTTTGAAACCTATGGGGGCACCTCAAATCCAACCATGTTAAGAGCTGGTGTGGTCCAGGATGAATGTGATCCCTAGGTAATTTTGACAAATTAGATGCCCCTTGGTCATGGAAACTCAGCCACAGGCCAATCTCGCAAGTCAGGGATATTTAGCTAACCAAAACAAAAAAGAATGTTTTTAAATGCTTACTCAATATAACCTTTTTTAACTCTTCCCAAATCAATAAACTTCTTTAAAATACAGTATTATACCTACATATTCCATCTATGAATGTCCTTCATACTTTTGTGCTATGCACTGTTGAAATATTGTAACTGAAAAGAGTATTCTATTTATTTATTGAGTCACTATTAATTAGATCAATCCCCTTTTGTGGATTGATCATGTCAGGCATTGTAATTGACCAAATCCCCTTTTGTGGATTGGTAAAACCCTAAATATATTATGCAAATTGAGAAGTCGGCCCCCAGGCTAATTAAAGTGGTTTTAACCACTAAGAAGACAAGTCGGCCCTACCCAGTGAAGAGACACCTTTCCAACACCTGCCAGTTTGTATAAATAAAGGAAGCCAACACCTCATTTGTTCACTCACTCATTCGATCACTCAGTATGTAAGTTTGGTAGCTACAGTAGGGAGAAGAAGGAAGAGAGAGGCACATTGCTTAATGGAGGATATTCTCTAGTGTTTGGTTTATTGTCTTGGCATTGTATTGGCTATCTATATTAAGGAATTTTTTGTTGGGTTTTCTCCCCCATGAGGGTTTCCTGGGATAAATGTTGTGTATATTGTGATTGTGTTTCTCTCAGTGATCCTATATATTCTATGTTTATCTAGTAAATTGAAAAGAAACCTAATAATAGCTCAAAACTTAACATGGCACCAGAGCTAAACTGAAGAGAGAATCTTTCACTAGATAAAGAAAAATGTCATTGTTGTCGTACAAGAAAATTAGGGCTTTTTTTAAAGAGGAATGACAGCCTAAAAATCATCTAGAAAAGTGTTCCCTAGCCTAGGAAACTCTTTGGCACCTTCAACGCACTTTTTCAGTGGTTAGAACTCCCAGAAAGTGAAACCCTAGTTTTCACTGGTACTAGAAAACTAGGAAACCAAAACCAGTACTAGTCCAATTCCGCTAATCCAATTTGAAAGGTAAAATTTGGATTTTCAGAAATCTAACTACACCATCTTACTTGCCTTAGCTCAGCGCATCTAGCCCCTGGATCAGAATTTCAAAATTTGAAGTTTGAAAAATTAGGGTTTCCTCATAAAACCCTAAGTTGCAGTTGCAGTTGTAGTTTCAAAATGAGTTGTAGTATCAATTGCAGTTGCAGTATCCATTGCAGTTGTAGTATCAATTGCAGTTGCAGAGAATAAGCCTGATCTCATAAAGGATCATATGAAGAGACATCTCCCAGGACTGGGAGACAGATGCCATGAGAAGAATAGATCGTAGCTTCAGAAACTACTAGGAGATATGAAATCTCCTAGAAGATTCCCTCGTTTTAGTAACGGATAAGGAAGCCAGTCATAAAGACTAGGATACGGATTCTTCTGTGAGACTAAAAGAGAAGTTAATATTGACTTCCAAGATTGATTTAAATAGATCAAGCATGTTGCAGATGTACAAATCCTGATGTGTGTCCAGAGGATTCTCCCAGCAAGAGGGAGAAGACTATGATGAGACACTTACTACAATAATTGGAGAAATAGTTCCAGTATTTATGAAGACAACCAGAACAACCATGATTCATATATAGTATGAGATGCAGGGGGAGAAATTCCCATATTTAAAATTGAGTGGTAGTTGGTGCATTACATTAGATGGGTCACGAAGACATGACTATGATAAAAGATAGAGTTACCTCCATGAAAGAATAGGAGCTACCTTCAATATCAGTTATTGAGCCACTCTCAGTTTCAGATGAATTTGTTGTCATGGTAGAATAAGAGGAGTTACTCTTAGATTTCAGCAGACACAATGAGGATGAAGCAGTATTTTTCATCCTCAAAGCAACTGCAGGTGCAGAGTCTCGGTTCCAGAAGGAATAGTTGCAAAAAGAGGAGTTGACATACTCTCAAGAAGTGATACAAATAGTGCTTTGCAGAGAGCACATAGAGATAGCACGTGATTGTGCAGATTGAGTTGCAGATGAGCAAGTGTACAAGACTAGTACAATGTAATGTAAAATTTTGGTTTGAAGTTGAAGATAGAAAGACTTGGGTTTGAAGGTTGAAGAAGGATTTGTACAGGTTCAAGCAAGCTCATATATCTTGATATGGCGGAATTGATAGTTTCCTGAAGAGCTTGGGCTTTACTAAGAGTAAATTTGATTCTAACCTTTACCTCAAGGTCATGAATTATGAGCCAGTTATATTGTAGCTAATATATGTAGATGATGTGTTCTTGACAAGATGAAGAAAGTCTCATCACAGATTGCAGAAGAAGTTGATTGAAAAGTTTGATGAAATGCCTAATGCATTATCTCTAAGGTCTTCAAGTTTTACAGAGCCTAGAGAAGATCTTCCTTAACCAAGGGAAGAATGTAGTAGAAATACTAAAGAGGTTTGATATGTTGGAGTATAAATCCATGAACACAACCATGGAAACAAAGTTGAATCTCCTGGTAGATACCTCGTCAGAATTGGTTGATGCTACTTTGTACAGACAGATTATTATTGGTTCATTGATGTATCTGACGAATACGAGACCAAATATATGTTTTGTTGTGAACACATTTGAGACAGTATCTGGTAGAACTCAGACGTGTTCACCTTGATGATGAAAAACATGTGATGAGATACCTTAAGGGTACATTGGATTTTTGTCTCTGTTATACTAGAGATCATGACTTCAGATTGTATGGATATATTGATTCATATTAAGCTGGAAGTGTTTCTGATAGAAAGAACACTTCAGGTTGTTGTTTCAATCTGGGGTCAGCCATGACTTCATGGTATAGTAGGAATCAATCCAATATTGCTCCTAGCATGGAAGAAGTGGAATATATTGCAGCATGTTCCGCCAGTGGTGAATCCATATAGCTTCGGATGTTGTTGAGATGCCAGCCTTGTGCTAAATATTTACAGCTTTGTGTTGATGTTGTTTTGATGCCATCCTAGTGCTGAAGATTTCCAGCTTCGTGTTGATGTTGTTGAGATGCCATCCTTGTGCTGAATATTTCCAGCATCGTGTTGATGTTGTTGTGATGTCATCCTAGTGCTGAAGATTTCCAGCTTTGTGTTGATGTTGTTGAGATGCCAGCCTTGTGCTGAAGATTTCCAGCTTCGTGTTGATGTTGATGTGGTTCCAGCCTCGTGCTGAAGATTTCCATATTAGTTTTGATGTTGATGTGGTTCCAGCCTTTGTGTTACGATGATGTTGATACTCCAGCCTTCGTGTTGTGGTGATATTGTTTCTCCAGCCTTCGTGTTGTGATGTTGATGATGTTGTTGTTTTTGATGTTGTATCAGCCTCGTGTTGTTATTGATTATGATGATGTATTAGTGTTATACTAATCCATGTTGATGCAGATGATGATGATGCCACTTCATCTCCTTGCTGAAGATGATGATGATGATGCCACTTTATCTTCTTGTTGAAGATGATGATGATGATGCCACTTCAGCTTCTTTCTGAAGATGATGATGATGATGTTATTTCATCTTTAATGTTGAAGATTATTATGTTACTTTAGCCTCATGTTAAATATGTTGATGATATTACTTTATCCTCATGCTAAAGATGTTGTTGTTGTTACGTTAGCCTCATGCTAAAGATGTTGATGATATTAATTTAGCCTCATGATAAAGATGTTGATGATATTACTTTAGCCTCATGCCAAAGATGATGATGATGTTACTTTAGCCTCATGCTGATGAGGATGATGATGCTACTCCAACTCCATGTTGTGAATGATGATGATGAGAAAAAATTTCGATGATTTATAGATATGTTAGTCAGTGTTCCAGATTTTTTTAACATTGTTTCCCTCTCTCTCTCTTGATGATGTTGTAGAATACCCTTCTTGTTAAGGGGGAGTGTTGAAATATTGTAACGGCAAAGAGTATTCTATTTGTTTATTGAGTCATTATTAATTAGATCAATCACCTTTTGTGGATTGATCATGTTGGGCATTGTAATTGACCAAATCCCCTTTTGTGGATTGGTCAAACCCTAAATATATTATGCAAATTGAGAATTCGGCCCCCAGGCTAATTAAAGTGGTTTTAACCACTAAGACGACAAGTCGGCTCTGCCCAGTGAAGAGACACCTTTCCAACACCTTCTAGTTTGTATAAATAAAGGAATCCAGTGCCTCATTTTTTCACTCACGCATTCACTCACTCAATACACAAGTTTGGTAGCTGCAGTTGGGAGAAGAAGGAAGAGAGGGGTGCATTTCTCAGTGGAGGATATTCTCTAGTGTTTGGTTTATTGTCTTGGCATTGTATTGGATATCTATATTAAGGAAGTTTTTGTTGGGTTTTATCCCCCATGAGGGTTTCCCAAGATAAATTTTGTGTATATTGTGATTTTGTTTCTCTCATTGATCCTATCTATGCTATGGTTATCTGGTAAACTGAAAATAAACCTAATAATAGATCAAAACTTAACATGCACTACATCAATTTGTCTTCCATATGTCATGGATTCCTCCTGTTTCTTATAGTGTTCATGTTGGTCTCCAATTACAACATTTTCTTAATATATTTACAACATGTTCTCATACTTTGTTATATTGATTAAAGATCTTCCAAAAAACGTATACGCATTCCACATCTTATGGGTATTTGCAAAAAAACAAATGCAACAATTTACCTACATAAAACCTCTCTCTTATCCTTTCTCTTACATTTATTAACACCACCCTTTCATTACTTTGGCATTCCCATTTTCCATTTTGGGAGTATGCTAGTTATAAAAAATTAATTTAAAGTTAAAAAAATAAAAATGAAAAAATCATAAAAAAATAAATTAAAGAAACAAAAAAGTGTCTCAAAAGGACATGCGATTTTGGTGTATGAACACTCATTAGAAAGTGAAGGACATATAATTTTGGTGTATGAACACTCATCAGAAAGTTAAGAGAATCCAAGGCTCCATGCATCAACAGAATTGGACATTGATTTTGTATGCAGAAAATATGTCAAAAATACGCAAATGCCTTTGAGGTTATAGTAAAATTGAAAATAAAATTTCCAATAAATGAGGGAGAAAAAAATGAAAAATAATTTCCATTGCTCTAACCAATTAGCTCAGTCAAGTGATGTCCCGTAAAAGCATGGGTTGATAAAAAAAAATACAAAGACAAATGTATATAACCATTTCTTAACGAATTAGCCCCAGTCACATGATGTTTCCATTAAAGGAGGGAAAAAAACAACAAATAATTTCCATTACTCTAACCAATTAGCTTTGCTCACATGATGTCCCATAGAAACATGGGTTCATAAAAAATACAAGGACAAATTCTTACCACCATACAAGTTTGGTGTTCAAACACTCGTTGGAAAGTGAAGAGAAGGCAAGGCTCTATGCAAATCATTAATAGAAAACATTGATTATGTATGTAGACAATATGGCCAAAATACTGCAAATGCCTTTGAGGTTACAATAAAATTGAAAATAAATTTCCAATAAATGATGGGGAAATGAAAAATAATTTCCATTTCTCTAACCAATTAGATGTGGTCACATAAAGTCCAATAGAAGCATGATTTGATAAAAAAAAATACAAGGACAAATGCATACTACCATTTCTTAACGAATTAATCCCAACCTCACGGTGTTTCCAATTGAGGGGGGAAACGAAAAATGATTTCCATTTCTCTAACCAAATTATCCCCAACCATAGATGTTTCCAAAAAAGGTTGGTGGAAATGACAAATGATTTCCATTACTCTAACCAATTAGATGTCCTATAGAAACATGGGTTCATAAAAAATACAAGGAAAAATACTTACCACAATTTCTTTTAAAATGTCTTAGCTCAAACCACTCATACAAGCTCTTAGGTGCCCTTTATAAGTGCTTCTAGCACATGGAAGAAATCAAAATACAATATAAAGGAAGAAAGAGAGTATTGAACTTATGCATGTGGCATCAAGAAGTAGAAAACTTCATAAAGCATGCACAAGCAACAAAATTAGATCATATTTTGAGTTGTCAAAAAAAATGTGTCTACAACCAAGAAGACATTGATGAAAAGGTGAAGGTGAATTTAAAAAAACGGTCGTGCTCTATTCCACTAAAAAAAACATGCAAATTTTGCAGCAGTTGCTCATTTTCCTTATGAAATTCAATCATCTAATCCTCTATAAAGGTTGGTTGAGAATTGATTTGACCATTTGACAAAGTCTAGATCTGAGCAAACAACAGTTTTATTGCAGCATGCAAACGACATGGAGGGCATACATTTTCGTACAAACTGGGTTCGTTCAAACATTGATCTATTGAAGGATTCATACAACACGTGGGAGAGGACATCGAACACATCATGGGATACAAGACCATCATATCGCCCCGTTATTCTAGTGGTTTTTCCTTCATAATCCAATCAAAATCTGGTCGAAAGTTTCAATTGGATGCAAAACTATGATTTCAACAATTGCAAACTACAATCTTGGAATAATTTTGGGGCTTTGAATCTACCCAGATGCTCGAGATTTCAATTTGAGCAATGCAAATTGGAATTTCAGCAATTATTCATCTACTAGATTCCAACGGATGCAGGGTGATTTGAGTTCCCTCTATCAAACGCCCATCGAATATTGTGTGTTGTGTGGGTGAGTGTCCTACTATGAAGTATCCATATCGATAAGAATGAAACTTCTAAAAATGGCCATATAGATCAGGTTGAAACATTGTGGAACCTTTAGTAGGGTTGAGCTCAATATTATGTTCCATACCTCATCAAAGGGGGAGTTATATGGGCATCTCATGGAAGACAAATTTTATTTATGGAGTGGGGTGGAGAGGCCTCGAATATATGTTTGATGAGAAGGAACTACCTTCATACACATAAACAAGTTATGAAGCCAAAACCCTCCTTTACAAGTTTGAACATGTTTTTTGAATCAATGGTGTTGATAGTTTTAAGTGGAATTCCTTAGATAGTGTAATCATCAATATCTTGGTGAAAGGAGAGGACCTTCTCCTAGAGGTTAATGGAGTTGGTCCCTATGGAAATAATCTATTAGATACTAAAAAATCTACTATGGTGTTTGTGACATAAAATTCATGTTTGAGGTTATAATCATCCATTGTTTCTTCCACCTTATGCACCACACCTTCACATAAATATGTTTATGGTTTCTAATGATAATGGGAAAGTGTCCATAAGTATTCAAAACATATCTAATTCCCTTAACATGTTTATTGTCAAGAATATTTAGTGTAGCTCCAAGACGAACTAGAACAAGGAGCATTTGTTTTAACCTAGGCATAAAACTTGAAGGTATCAAGACTACCTAATCCAATCATTACAAAAAGGGCCACTACAAGTTCCCTTCTTTATAATGGTGGACGGGAATGTTCTTGTGTGTCAAAATCATGATCTAGTTGTTCAAAGAGAGTATACACCTTAGGTTTAGATTCAAAATCAGATTGGTGTATATCTTAAGCCATAACATGTTTTTGAGGGTTACAAACATGTCCCTTAAACCAAGGATCATAGCATTTATGATAGAGGTTTAGGTTTGAGAGATTATGTTTTTGGGAAAAAAAACTAGGGGCTTTGAGTTGTGTCATTTCAAACTTTCACTAATCCTTGGCCCTCCAATCATATGCATTACCCTTTTTATTATATCCAAGTACCTTTCTCTACATAGCTTCAACATGAGTCATTATTATTCTAACTACATTTAATGCCCTTTTCTAAATAATTTGATATAAACATTGTTACCTCAAGGTGGATTTCTGACCTTGGATTTGAGATGTAGATCTTTCACCCCAAATTTGTCAAGAGATTGGACTTTGACTCCGAAACTTGGAACTTCTCAATGTATTTCCCGATTTTCAAGTTCTTATAAAATAGGTGTATGAGTTGAACATCATGGGGCTCATCCCAATTTTAATATGCACTCTGAGCTAATGCATTTGTAAACTTGTGAATGTCCCCTTTAGGTTTTCTAAAAATCCATCCCTCGACCAAAGCAGTGTTCCTTCCCCCATCCAAACATTGTAAGACACATTTAATTTATCGTCACGGGTGTGAATGTGTTTCACCTTAAATGTTAACTTTATCTTTCTTAACCATGTATGCACCCCCATGACTTCACTTCAAGTGGGGCCATGTTGATTTTTCTAGTGGTGAATGTACCAAGGAAAAATATTCTCCCAGATTGGGCATGTTGATTTGACCAAGTGAGAATGATACATTCACTCATGGGACTATAATGACTTGGTTAGTGATGAATGGCCTGGGGGAAGGAATTATCCCATATTAGTCATGTTGATTTGACCAAGGGAGAATGATACATTCACTCATGGGGCCATGCTGATTTGGCTAGTGATGAATGGCCCAGTGGCATTATTTCTCCTATTAGTCATGTTGATTTGAGAAGGAGTGAAAAATACTCGATATGCTCTCACTTCCTACTCCAAGATGGAGTGATCTATTTTTATAGGGCAGGCTTGACTTGTTTACAAGTCTAATCTAATGTTGAATATGTAAGCTCAAGAGACCTCTTGTGATGAGGGGATTCTCATTGGGCTTACTTAACATTAGAGCCCTATATTAATTATATGAGAATGGTAGGAGATGATAAATCAACAAGGCTCATGAACAACTTTTCTAGTGAAGAGGAAGTGCAAGAATACAACACAAAACATTAAAGAAACCTTGGAAAGCATTAAAGAAGATATGATAGACAAAAGTACAAGTCGACCCCACAAGTAAATTAAATGTTAGCTTTATCTTTCTTAACCATGTATGCACCTCCATGACTTCACCTCAAGTGGGGCCATGTTGATTTTTCTAGTGGTGAATGTACGAAGGATTCTCCCAGATTGGGCATGTTGATTTGACCAAGTGAGAATGATACATTCACTCACGGGACTATAATGATTTGGTTAGTGATGAATGGCCCAGGGGGAGGAATTATCCCATATTAGTCATGTTGATTTGACCAAGGGAGAATGATACATTCACTCATGGGGCCATGCTGATTTGGCTAGTGATGAATGGCCCAGTGGCATTATTTCTCCTATTAGTCATGTTGATTTGAGAAGGAGTGAAAAATACTCGATATGCTCTCACACTTCCTACTCCAAGATGGAGTGATCTATTTTTATAGGGCGGGTTTGACTTGTTTACAAGTCTAATCTAATGTTGAATATGTAGGCTCAAGAGACCTCTTGTGATGAGGGGCTTCTCATTAGGCTTACTCAACATTAGAGCCCTATATTAATTAGATGAGAATGGTAGGATATGATAAATCAACAAGGCTCATGGAAAACTTTTCTAGTGAAGAAGAAGTGCAAGAATACAAGACAAAACATTAAAGAAACCTCGGAAAGCATTAAAGAATATATGATAGACAAAAGTACAAGTTGACCCCACAAGTAAATTAAAGGTGACTCAAATGATATAAATAAAGGCTTTATCATTTCATTTACACATCACAATATATATTCTCATCAAGTGCGCATAATTCAGTGGAATTGCAGGAGCATCTTAGAATATCTTTTGGGGATGCACTATCTATGTCTAAGGTTCTATATATTTGAGGGATATTCCTCATGTAAGGGAGAATTGTGCTAGGGTTTCTTTATACTGATGGTGATGAACTTGGATTGATTTATTCTTAAGAAAAGTTGTTGATTTTTCTCCCAAGGTTGGGTTTCCTAGGGTAATTATATTGTGTCTACTGTGCATGGATATCTTTCTATGATTATGTTGTTTCTGTTGCATTCTTTTCGGATGAGATTTTCAGCGTGTAGTTATTCTATGATAACAGTGTAATAAAATTATGATTGAAATCATAAGGAAATAATTATAAGATCTGAAAATAGAAAATTCATCATGGTATTAGAGCTTTGTTGAAATCTTCCAATGCATAGTTTTTTCTACCGTTGCACATTTGTTTTTGTTGTTGCACAGTTTTTTTGTCGTTGCATAGTTTTCTGCCACTTCACATCTTTTATGTCACTGCACAGTCTCAAATCTAACGTTTCTATGAAGGACATTGGGAATTTATTGGACAACGTTGGGACTAATTTTGCTACAGATCAACTCACATTTCCCTAACACACCTACTAGTTATCTAAGATTGACATTTCCTCAAAGTTGAAATTTTAGGGTTTTAGGCTTGGTGACATTCTTCAGGTCATTGAACCTTCTAATTTATATTTCGTCCTTCTTAATAATATCAGGGTTTTAAGGTTAGATAATGAAGGAGATTATACTTCCAATGACTCCAGTTGTTTCTACAAGGAAGCAGGGATCAAGAGGGAGTTGATATTTCCTTACAGCCCTCAACAGAATGGTGTTGTGGAAAGGAAGAATAGGTCCATAGTGGAGGATTTCAAGGCAATGATTCATGATCAGAATCTACCCATGTTCTTATGGGAATAGGAATCTATCATAGTAGTTTATGTTCAAAACAAGAGTCATCACCGAGATAAGACTCTTTAGGAGAAATTCACAGGAGTGAAGCCAGAGGTCAGTCATTTGAGGATCTTTGGTTGTCCAGTATACATCCATGTGCCCAAGGAGAAGAGGACAAATTTAGAACCTTCTAGAAAGAATGGTACTTTTGTGGGATATAGAGAGACTTTGAAGGCCTACAAAATATACATTTCAAGACAATGTCAGATTGAGGTTAGTCGAGATGTTACTTTTAATGAAGAGGTAGCCTTCAGAAGGTCTAGAGAGTCTCATATGGATATTTATAGTGAGGAGTGGGAGGCTCCAAAGAATGAGGGTACAAATCCCTCTATTCCAGTTTTTCATCCTTCAAACTATCAAGAAGAGTCAGTAGAGCCAGCAGAACTAGTGGATCTACCTAGAGATGTTACAGTGACTAGGAAGAGGCCTGCATGGCTTCATGACACTTTGCAGGTGTAATGTTCCCCTCTTATTAACAAGAACATTGGAATACGTAGTATTCTAGTCACCCCTCTATACTATATTCTCATGGGAAAAATGGGCTAAGAGGCGCAACATGGTCACTAAGGAGCTAAATATTATATTATTAAAGTGACTTTGGTAAAAGCGAAAAAAAGGTTAATTGACTTAGAGGAGAAAATAAAGTAATGACCTTAGGAATCAATAAAGTAACTCGAGTGAAAATTAGAAGATGGAGGTATAAAAGAGAGAGGAGGGCACCTCACTCCTCATTCATGTCATTTTTCATTTAGCATCTTTGAGCTCTGCGGCTTGAACATTTTGAGGGTTTTGAGTAAACAAACCCTAGAGATCAAGAAGGAGGTGAAATATTCCTATGTTCTTGATCCAAGCTTGGTCAACATAGTGAAATATTCCACCCTCGCCATTCTACTCAATTTTAGATTCATCTCATTGGGTATTTCTGAAGGGAGGGCGTAGGTTTGGAGGTTTTCTGCAAACAGGGCACATTGTTTGGGGAAGAAAGGTTTGATTTGCATAGGGGGAGGTAGATATGAAGCCAAACCCTTTCCAGAATGGTTTCTCATCATCATAACACCTTATATCATCAACTTGTGCGATTTTTTCTCTCCACGCTAATTTATTATTGCATTGGGGAAAATTTCCTAAAGGAGGGTGCACTGTCACTAGTGGATCTAGTGAGTTGGACAGTAATATCACCCTCAATGGATAAAGAAACTCATTACAGGTGTTCATCATCACCAGATCTATAAATCTACAACTTATTTCAGTGGTTTGGAGGGAAAAACAAAGGAGGACGAAATTCCTATGGGTTTCTCAACCAGGAGGTGCGCAACTCATCCAGATCTGGGTGCAAGGGTTGAGAAGGGAAAGAAAGTGATCTTGTCCATACTTTCATGTTTCTACTGGAGGACTAGGAGGAGTCACAACTTCACCTATTTTTTATCTTAGAGGAATATTCATCCCAAGCTTCTATATATCTTTTATATTATTCAAGATATGTAGATCCCATGTATGGAGGTCAGCTTATTATCTAAATAAAGGTCAAATCTAAAGTTGGCGGTCATTCTCTTGTGTTATCTCTCTTGTATCTTGTTATTTCCATATTTTGTTTTGTTATATTTATCATCCATATGCTATAAAACTCAACTAAACATCTCCAGCGCAACCTTGAGAAGCAACTAGCAAAATATTCAAACAAATCATACAAATAGATCAAAAATAAACCATTAAGTTCCTAGAAAATCTGCTTGGGAACATTACAGTGGTATCAAAGAGAATTCCTTCATTACCATGTGATAAAAATGAATTCCTAGGACGATAGGTCGTGGGGGACAGCCTCTATCAGGTATACCAGAAGAAGAAGAGCCAGAAGAAATCATGGGGGAAACTCATGAAACAAAGAATGTGGTGTCAGAAGAAGCAACAATTTTAGTTGAAAAGGAGATTCAAACAGTGAATGATACACTACAGAGAAACCAAGTTATTATGCAGTGTAACCTACAGGAAATGCAGAATCATTTGTCTATGGGACATGCAGAACTAAAGATATCTTTTGAAAAATTTCAGAAGGGGCAAGATAAAATGGTATTCATAATGGAGGAACAATGCAAGCATCAGGTTATCCTCTCTTAGTTCTTGATGGGAAAAGACATGGAAAGGATCCACCCCTATTTGGAGGAAACTAAGGAGTCGGTGGATCTCGGGGAGGAACAGGTCATGATGAGGAATATGGGCAAAAATATCATACAGAGGACCCAAAATCATCTAGAGGCACACATTCTCATTCCCACATAGCTAGCACGACCACACCTAGGCCATATATTCCTACCTTCTTGGAGGTATGGCCAAGGGACACAAATGCCTTTGGGCATGGAGGCATTGAGGAGGAATGGGAGGATATGGAGAGAACGTATAACTCTCTAAGTGCAAGTTTCTGAACACATGTTTCCTTGGGATAATATTGTCACGTAATGCAGAAAAAGAAGTCTAAGGGACATTATATATGTGACAATGAGTTGGGGCACAAAGCAGTAAGAATGGAGATGCCCCACTTCGATTTTAAGCCCTAAATAATGGCTCATTACCCCTTAATTGGGGCATATTACATTAGTAATGTTATTTTGTTTATGTCAACTTTAGTCCATTAGTTGTAATTGTACCTCCTAGTCTCCTATATATACCAAGGAGACATTTTCATTTGGAATCATCTAGTATTTGGATATTTATGTGGGGTATAAGGAAGTTTCCCCCTCGAAAAGGCTTATTACCTAAAATTATCTCTTTTTCAAGGCGTTGAGTACTTATTCTAAGATTTTTCTATGCTATATTGATATTTGGTTTGTAACATGTGGTATCAGAGCTCAAGGTCTTGGGGTTTCGTTGCTACATTTGAGACACCTTGACATTTTCGTTATAACGTGTTTTCTACGACTTTTCAAAAGGAATCCTTTGGAGGATATTTAGTAGACGGATCAAGGTACATTGGGTTAAACTTTCAGCTCCTGAGGCCTTATACTTTAGGAGATACATCATTTGTAAGATAGGGTTCTGGAATCATCCTGAATTGAGTCATCGCGGAATTTTCACTATAAAAATGTTTTTGTAACATTTCAGACCCTGAAATCCAAAGAATATTCACATAAATTATTAAGTTGTCTATAAAACAAATTTCAGCTTCTAGGTCATATTAAATTTGTAGATACACCATGTGGAAGATAGGGTATTTGACTAGTCCTGTTGACTAGTATCAAACAAGTGTTCCAGTTAAAACAATCATAAATTCTTCCTCGAGTATCCAATTTGAGTGAGACCAGTTGCATTGGATAGTGGACATAGTATTTCTGGTACAAGTTTCATAATTTTATACCAATTATTTTGTGTGGAGCATGCTATACAAGTGATCTCTCCTAGAAAGGACAAAATCAGCAAGTTGTGGGGAAGTTACCATAAATTCTACTTGGCACATCCAATTTTGATCAAACCTATGGCATTATAGAGAATAAATATCAGAGAACTACAAAAAATAAAATTTCATACCCAGAAGGGCCGAAATTTTGGAGACACAATAAAAAAAAGATTGTCTAGCATAACCACCTCAAAATCATGGTTTAAAGTGATACTTGGCCAACATGCCACCAAAAAAGGGAACTTCTACACCAAATAAGCCTCCAGACAATCCTACTTGGACTCTTGATGAAGGTAAAGAAATGCGTAGGGACATAAACGATTTACAAAAGAAGACAGTAACAAAATATTAACTACAAGAGATGATGGATTCAACGGAAGCTAAGTTGGAGGCAATAAATACAAAGATGGATGGTTTAAAAAGGGAGATCATGGAAAGATTGAAAATTTTCCTAATAGAGAGGACACCTGAAATTGAAAATGTATCCCATGAAATTCATGATGAGAACACAAGGAAGATTAATCAAGAATGGAGAAAATCTAACTTTGGATTGAAGACCAACCACT
The DNA here is from genome assembly GCA_032191745.1 of Picea mariana. NCBI lineage: Eukaryota > Viridiplantae > Streptophyta > Pinopsida > Pinales > Pinaceae > Picea > Picea mariana. Next base: position 130,216 of record JASDQU010737969.1, read on the forward strand.
TTCCTAAGATCGATATGAGAAAGTTTGATGGCAAGGACCCAATCACATGGATACTTCAGATGGAGCAATTCTTTGATCTACATAATGTGCCACATACACAAAAGGTACGGATTGCTTCTTTATATTT
>JASDQU010737969.1:130442-154733 GCA_032191745.1 Picea mariana
CAAAGGTTGCAGTAGGATTCCAGTGCATCAGATACATTTACATGGAAAAATGATTCACTATGGTACAAAGATCGCTTATATTTATGTAAGAACTCCCAACTCAAACAAAAGGTACTATTGGAATTGCACACCTCTCCAGTAGGAGGGCACTCGGGATTTTTGAAAACCTACCATAAGGTCAAGAAGGATTTTTTTTGGGATGGCCTTAAAACTGATGTTCAAAGGTTTGTCGCAGAATGTTTGGTTTGCCAACAAAACAAAGTGGAAACAGTTAAGACCCCGAGTCTTTTACAACCATTATCCATCCCAAGTCAACGTTGGGAGGAGGTTTCCATGGATTTCATAACAAGGTTACCAAAGTCTGAAGGAAAGAGTGTCATCATGGTGATTGTTGATAGAATCACCAAATACGCACACTTTTGTGCACTCTCTCATCCCTTTAAAGCCAGTATAGTTGCCACCACATTCATGGAGACAGATCAAAATCTACATGGCAGCCCAAATATTATTGTAAGTGATAGAGATCCCATCTTCACTGGACATTTTTGGAGTGAATTATTTTCTTGTTTGGGTACACAATTGGCTCATAACTCATCCTATCATCCTCAATCTGATGGACAAACCGAGATAGTGAACAAATTTCTGGAAGGATACCTTTGTTTCTTTGTCTCTGATGAAAAAACACAATGGTTCAAATGGTTACCCATGGCAAAATGGTGGTATAACACTTACTTTCATACTACAACAAAAATGACACCATTTATGGTACTCTATGGATACCACCCTCCTTCCATCACTTCTTCTCTAAAAGAAAAATCTAAGGTTCAAGCAGTGGAATATCACATTGAGCATCAACAAAAAGTTCTCCAAATCTTAAAGGACAACCTGAACATGGCACAGAATCACATGAAACAAAAATCAGATCAACATCGTAGTGAAAGAAGTTTTGAAGTAGGGGATTGGGTGTTTTTAAGACTACAACCATAAAAATAGATGTCCATCAAGCAAGCCAAGAATGATAATAAATTATCACCAAAGTACTATGGCCCTTATAAGGTGTTTCAAAAGATTGGTACTATGGCATACAAATTGGAGTTGCCTGCATCTTCACAAGTACACCCAGTTTTTCGTGTTTCATGCTTAAAGAAGGTTATAGGTGACAAGATCCCAGTTCAGATGATATTTCCAGAACTTGACAAGGAAGGAAAAATCATATTGGATCCTGAAGCCATCACTGACACAAGAATTCTCCAGCTGAGGAATAGATCCATTTCAGAGTATCTTGTTAAATGGAGGAAACTACCGGCTGAAGATTCCACTTGGGAAGATGAGTCTTTTATACAGAAGCATCCAGAGTTACTCAAGTGTTGCGGACAACACTTGTCTCAAGGGNATTTTATTTATGTCGGCTTTAGTCCGTTAGTTGTAATTGTACCTCCTAGTCTCCTATATATACCAAGGAGACATTTTCATTTGGAATCATCTGGTATTTGGACATTTATGTGGGGTATAAGGAGGTTTCCCCCTCGAAGAGGCTTATTACCTGAAATTATCTCTTTTTCAAGGAGTTGAGTACTTATTCTAAGATTTTTCTATCCTATATTGATATTTGGTTCTTAACATTCGATGTATCTAGTCAGATTTTAGCTAAGGCTTGGGTACAAAAGATGGATGCATTCCTTCATTTGAACCCCATGGAAGAGGAGAATGACATCAATTTTTCAACAATACACTTCAATGGTAAAGCACATGGTTGGTGGTTTCATGGGATGAACACTTTGGGTCATGAACATGTCACTTCATACATTGACTTCACCTAGAGACTCCTTGACAGATTTGACAGGGAGAACCTAGAGCTTCATTTCAGGGAGCTCACACATATTAGGAAAATAGGTTCAGCAAAAGCCTTCATTGAGGAGTTCCAAAGAGTGATGGATATGGTTCCATATATGTTAGAATTCGGGTTATTGATGATGTACATAGAAGGGTTGACTAAGCATGTACGTGGATGGGTTAAGGATTTCAAGCATGTAACCTTACAGGATGCCTTTGAGTGCACCAGAGATTTGGTAGGAGCATCCTACAAGAACAAGATCACACCTAGATCCCTAATCATTACAAGGGGGTGAGACACTAGATAGGTTGACAAGGGAAAAGGAAATATGGATGAATCTACATGAACAGAGTTAAGGAGGAAGCAATTATTATTCACTTGTAAATATCCATGGTAGTCAGGTCATAGGTGTATGGGTAAAGGAAAGATTCACTATATAGAAGTAGTATATGATAGTGAAGAGGAAACGTATGATGAGTAGAATGGAGCCATTCATAACATATAGATGAACCAAAGGGAGTATGAACAGGTCTTACATGTGCAAGGAGAAGAGGTGCCCCCATACCATGATGTAGGAATCAAGAAGTTTACCATAGCCTCCATTAGAGGTGTACCTAATTTTAATACTTTCTGGATGAAGGGAGTTGTGCAGGGATAGCAAGAAACAGTGCTAGTTGATGGAGGAGCTTCTCATAATTTCATTGACATTGATATGGTTGAGAGGAGACACATTACCATGGTGGAATTTGAGGGTTTCTTGGTTGAGGTGGTAGGAGGACTTACTATGGATTGTGACATATATATTCCATAGATGAGCTTGAACTTGGGAAGATACACCTTGACATGGGATTTCTATGTAGTGAATATACTAGACACTAACATCATACTAGGTTTGCAACGGATTAGCACATTGGTACCAATCACCACTAACTAAAAAACCATGGAAATGTATTTCAACACAAAAGAAGTAAAAAGGATCACAATTAAGGGGATGAAAGGAGAGGCACCTAGAGTTTTGATAGCCAAACGGATGCATGCAATATTTAGGCAAGAAGGTGACCTATGTAGTTGAGTGCTTTGTTATGGAAGTGAGTAGTGGAGAGCACAAGCAGTATCCTCCTAACATACAGAGAATCCTTCACAAGAATAAAAAGGTCTTTGAACTAAACCCTCCAGGTCAACCACAATATAGAGGGTTTGAACACATCATAGAACTGGAAGAAGGGGCCAAACCGGTCATCACTACACCATATAGGCACCCCAAGAAGCATAAGGATGAGATTGACAATGTTGTTTAAGAATCATTAGTCATGGGGCATATTAGACCGATTTCAAGTACATTTGCATCATTAGTTGTGTTGGTAAAGAAGAAATATGGAACTATGTGCATGTGCATTGATTACAGAGCCTTGAATAAGAAAACCATAAAAAATAGATATCCCATAAGGATAGATGAGTTGTTGGATGAGCTTCATGGCACGGTATACTTCACTAAAATTGACTTACACTCTGGATACCATCAAATCAGGATGAGGGAACAAGACATACATAAGATATCCTTCATATGCCACTATGGGCATTATGATTTCCTTGTGATGCCTTTTGGCTTGACCTATGCACCAACCACCTTCAAATCATGCATGAACCATGTGCTTAACAAACAGCTAAGGAATTTCCTACTCGCCTTCTTTGATGAATTGTTGATTTACAATAGGACATGGGAGGATCACCTCAAACATGTGGATGAGGTCTTGAGCATCATGGAAAAATAGTCACTATATGCCAAGGAATCAAAATGTGAAATTGGGATGACTAAAGTTCTCTATTTGGGGCACATTATTGGAGCAAAGGGGGTGCAGGTTCACCAAGAAAAGATCCAAGCAATCATTTATTGGCCCACACCCAAAACACTCACAAAGCTCAAAGGAATTCTTGGTATTTGTAGTTATTACAGGAGGTTTTTCAAGGGATTCTCCCAATTATGTGCACCTTTAACTAATTTGATGAAGAAGGGTGCATTTAAGTGGATTAATGAGGTACAGTTAACATTTGAAAAGATGAAGAAGGTGATGAGAACTTTTCCAATATTATCCTTGCCAAATTTTTCTCAACCATTCATTTTGGAGTGTGATGCATCAACTGAGGGTGTTGGAGTTGTTCTCATGCAAAATAGGCATCTCATTGCCTATGAGAGCCACAAACTGATAGGTTATGATTTGTTGTACACCATTTATAATAACGAAATGCTAGCCATAAAGCCCGCCTTGGCCAAATTCAAGAAATATCTGGTAGGGGTGAAATTTGTAGTTAGGATAGATCATAATAGCCTCAAGTAATTTCTTGAGCAGAAGGACCTTAATGAAAGACAACAAAAATGGGTGACTGTGATTCAAGCGTATAACTTTGACATAGAATATGTCAAAGGAAAAAACAATGGTGTAGCAGATTCCTTGTCTAGGATACCCTCAGCCTACTCCATGTTAGAAATATAAGTTGATTGGAAGTATCATTTATTAGTTGAGTACTCCAAAATAAATTTACATGTGAGTTGATGGATGGAGAGTTATAGGATGACAGGTACAGGATTATAGATGACATCATATATTATAAGGGAAGGATCTATCTAGTTTTTGAATCCTTGTTCAAGAAAAGGGTGCTTAAAGCATTTCATGATTCATCATTAGTAGGGCATCAAGGATTCCTTAAAGCATACAGATAGATAAGAGAAAGTTTTTCTTGGAAAGGTCTCAAGGGAGATGTCATGCTCCACATCAAGGAATGTACCACTTTCCAACAAAACAAAGATGAGCACACTCACCCAATAGGTCTATTGCAGTCTCTCCCCATTCCAGAGCATAAGTGGGAGAGTGTATCTATGGATTTCTTTACAGAACTACCCAAGGCACAAGGGAAGGATTACATATTTGTTGTAGTAGATCATTTGACCAAGTTTGCTCACTTTTTCGCCTTCTCCGTGGACTTTAGCGCATCTCAGGTGGCAGATCTGTTTTTCATCAAAGTCTTCAGGTTGCATGGATTACCCATAACAATTGTGAGTGACAGGGATAGTATATTTATGAGCATCTTTTGGCAGGAGCTATTTCGACTAATGTGTACACAGTTAACCCCCAGCACTAGCTACCATCCACAAAAAGATGGTCAAACTGAAATAGTAAACAAGTGGGTGGAAGGACACCTCTGAAACTATGTGACGGGTTAACAAAAAGCATGGGTCAAGTGGCTATATCTAGGTGAATATTGCTACAACACCACTTACCACATGTCTATTAGCGCATCTCAGGTGGCAGATCTGTTTTTCAGGGAAGTCTTCAGGTTGCATGGATTACCCAAAAAAATTGTGAGTGACATGGATAGTGGATTTATGAGCATCTTTTGGCAAGAGTTATTTCGGCTAGTGGGTACAAAGTTAACCCCCAACACTAGATACCATCCATAAACATATGGGAAAATTGAGATAGTAAACAAGTGGGTGGAAGGATACCTCCGAAATTATGTGACAAGACAACAAAAAATGTGTGTCAAGTGGCTATATCTGGGTGAATACTACTACAACACCACTTACCACGTGTCGATTGGTATGTCTCCTTTCAAATCTTTATACAATTATGATCCCCTCACTTTTGTTGAGATTGTGTTTGGAGATAGCAGAGATCCTATGGCAAGGAGTGGATACATGAAATCCAAGACATTATCAAAGAACTCAAGGATCATTTTCAAAGGGCTCAAACCAGCATAATTTATATGAAGATAGGCACAAAGTGGAGCGCAATTTTGAGGTAGGGGATTTGGTATATTTGAGGATACAACCGTACAGAAAGGCATCCATTAATAAAAATGGCACTGAGAATCTCAAACCTCACTTCTATGGACCTTACAGGATGAAAAGGAAGGTTGGGGAAGTTGCATATGAATTAGAGCTACCACAGGGAAGCAAAATCCATAATGTCTTCCATGTATCATGCTTAAAAAGGGAATTGGGGATGCATGTTGTAGCTAATGAAGAGATGCCTCCAATAGACGAAGAATGACACTTGATTTTGATTCCAGAGGAGATTTTGGAGGTGAGGGAGAAACAACTAAGGAACAGGAACATCAAGGAATACTTAGTCAAATGGAAAAAATTTCCTATAGAAGATGCCACTTGGTAGAGTGAACATGTGCTACAGCAGAAATATTCAGGATTGCTTATGGGCAAGCAATTTCCAATAGGGGAGACTGTGATGTTCCCATCTTCTTGAAAAGAACATTGGAAGACTTAGTAGTCTAGTCACCCCTCTAGACTATAGTCTCATGGAAAAAAGGGGATAAGAGGAGCAACAGGATCACTAAGGAGCTAAATGTTATATTATTAAAGTGACTTTGGTAAAAGCAGAAAAAAGGTTAATTGACTTAGAGGAGAAAATAAAGTAATGAACTTAGGAATAAATAAATTAACTCAAGTGAAAATTAGAATATGGAGGTAAAAAAGAGAGAGGAGGGAACCTCACTCTTCATTCATGTCATTTTTCACTTAGCATCTTTGAGCTTTGTAGCTTGAACGTTTTGAGGGTTTTGATTAAACAAACACTAGAGATCAACAAGGAGGTGAAAGATTCATATGTTCATGATCCAAGCTTGTTCAAGGTAGTGAAAGATTCCACCCTCACCATTCTACTTAATTTCGTATTCATCTCAGGAGGTATTTGTGAAGGTAGGGTGCGGGTTTGGAGGGTTTTTTGTAGACAGGGTGCATTGCTTGGGGATGAAAGATTCAATTTGCATAGGAGGAGGTAGATTTAAATCCAAACCCTTTACAGAAGGTTTTTCCATCACCATAGCACCTTATCTCGTCAACTTGTTTGGGGTTTTCTCTCCACATTGATTTATTCTTGCATTAGGGAGAATTTATTGAAGGAGGGTGCACTGTCACTAGTGGATCTAGTGAGTTGGAGGGTAATATCACCCTCAACCGCTGAAGAAAATTATTACGGGTGTTCCTCATCACTAGATATATAGATATACAACTTATTTTAGTGGTTTGGAGGGGAAAACATAGGAGGAAAAATTCCTAAGGGTTTATGAGCCAGGAGGTGTGCAAATCAGCTAGATATGGGTGCAAGGGTTCAGAAGGGAAATAAATTGACCTTGTTCAGACTTGCATGCGGATATTGGAGGACTAGGAGGACTCACAACTTCACATATTTTGTATCTTGGAGGCATATTCATCCCAAGCTTCTATATCTCTTCTATATTATTCTAGATCTATAGATCCCATGTATGGAGTTCAGCTTATTATCTAAATAAAGGTTAGATATGAAGTTGTTGATCATTCTCTTGTGTTATCTCTCTTGTATCTTGTTATTTCCATCTATTGTTGTGTTATATTCATCATCCATATACTATAAAACTCAAAAAATCATCTCCAACGCAACCTTGAGAAGCAACCTGCAAAATATTCAAAAAAAATCATACAAACAGATCAAAAATAAACCATTAAGTTCCTAGCAAATCTGCTTGGGAACATTACAGCAGGATACAAAGGGGCATGCATCTCCCAATGGTAATTTTAGGGAGAGAAAATGACCTAATAGGTTCTCGAGTTATATGGCATTTATGAGACACATCATTGATTCCAAACCTTCCAGTTATGAGGAGGTAGCAGGCCAACAGGTTTGGAAGGATGCCAAGATGGAAGAGTATCAGTCCATCATGAAGAATGATGTGTGGGGGATAGTTTTGAGACCAGAGTGGAAGTTAGTGGTGACTTCCAAGTGGATCTATAAGATCAAGAATGCAGCAGATGGAGGCATCGAGAAGTACAAAGAAAGTATTGTGACGAGAGGATTCTCTCATAAAGAGGGAATGGACTATGAGGAAACTTTTTCTCCAATATCCAGATACACTTCCATCATGACTATTATTTCTCTTGCTTCAGTGATGGGTTGGAGATTACATCAGATGGAGACATAGAGGCTCATTGTCGAGTGTAAGAAGGAGTTTTATTTGGAGTTTGAAATGAAGGATCTTGGACTGATGCATTATTTCTTGGGATTGGAGGTGTGGCAGAGGCCTAGTGAGATATTCCTTGGACAATGGAAGTACACAGTTGAGATCTTGAGAAAATTCGGTATGATGGATTGCAAGTCCATGGTTACACCTATGATGAAAAATCTGAATAATTTGAGCAATTCCGCTTCATATTTAGATATGGTGGATCCCACTATGTACAAGTAGTTGATTGGATCCTTGATGTACCTGATTAACACAAGGCCAAATAGTTTCCTTGCAATGACCACCCTGAGCTAGTTTATGGTTGAGCCGAGGCACTTTTATTGGGTTGTAGCAAAGCATGTGTTGAGGTACCGGCATGGTATAGTTGGGTATGGTCTGAGATATGTCTCAGGTGGTGAAGTGAGGCTACATGGATATATTGATTCTAACTAGGAAGGGAATGCAGTGTACAGAAAAGAGCACCTCGAGGTGTTACTTTAGCTTTCAACTATGATATCTTGGTTTAGCAGGAAGTAAGAAGGAGTTTTATTTGGAGTTTGAAATGAAGGATCTTGGCCTGATGCATTATTTCTTGGGATTGGAAGTGTGGCAGAGGCCTAATGAGATATTCCTTAGACAATGGAAGTACACAGTTGAGATATTGAGCAAATTTGGTATGATGGATCGCAAATCCATGGCTACACCTATGATGACAAATCTAAATAATTTGAGAAATTCCTCTTCAGATTCAGATATGGTGGATCCCATTATGTACAAGCAGTTGATTGGATCCTTGATGTACCTGATTAACACCAGGCCAAATAGTTTCTTTGCAGTGACCACCCTGAGCTAGTTTATGGTTGAGCCGAGGCACTTCTATTGGGTTGCAGCAAAGCATGTGTTGAGGTACCAACATGGTACAGTTGGGTATGGTTTGAGATATGTCTCGGGTGGTGAAGTGAGGCTATAGGGATATATTGATTTTGACTAGGAAGGGAATGCAATGGACAGAAAAGAGCACCTCGAGGTGTTGCTTTAGCTTGGTATCAACTATGATACCATGGTTTAGAAGGAAGTAGACTTTTGTAGCACTTGGTACAACATAAGTAGAGTATGTCGCAGCTAGTGTTGCAAGTCACGAAGTAGTATGGGTTTGCAAGATTCTTGTAGCATTATTTGATCAAGAGCTAGAGACGATCGTAATACATTGTGATAATCAAATTTGTGTCAAGCTTTTGAAAATTCCAGTATTTCATGATAGGTCAAAGCATATTGAGATCAAATATCACTTCATCTGAGACATGGTGCAGAAGGGAGTAGTAAAGCTCCAGTACATATCCATAGATGAGCAGATTGTCGACATTCTCACCAAGCCTATGTCTAAGGAGAAGTTTGTATACTTGAGAGACAAACTTAGCATGATGCAGAATGTCTCCCTTGCTGAGATTGAGTGTTGATGTTTCTCCAGTTAGTAGCATCAGGCATACATTCTCCTAGATTGGTCATGTTGATTTGAAAAAGGGAGAATGATGCATTCACTCACAGCTCCATGTTGATTTGGCTAGTGGTGAATGGCCCAGGTAAAACATTCTCTCATATTGGTCATGCTGGTTTGACCAACGGAGAATGATACATTCACTCACGGGGTCATGCTTATTTGGCTAGTGGTGAATGGCCTAGGGGCATACATTCTCCCAAATTGTTCATGTTGATTTGACCAAGGGAGAATGATACATTCACTCATGGAGCCAAGTTGACTTGGCTAGTGGTGAATGGCTCGGTGGAAGTCTTTCTCCTATTAGTCATGTTGATTTGACAAGGAGTGAAAAATACTCAATATTCTCTCACATTGTCTGCTCCATGATGGAGTGATCTATTTTTTATAGGGCGGGTTTGACTTGTTTACAAGTCTAGTCTAATGTTGAAGATGTAGGCTCAAGAGACCTCTTCTGATGAGGGGATTCTCGGTGGTTTTAATCAACATTAGATCCCTATATTAATTAAATGAGAATGTGAGAAGATGATAAATCGACAAGGCTCATGTGCAACTTTTCTAGTGAAGAAGAAATGCAAGAAAACAAGACAAACCATTAAAGAAACCCGAGAAAGCATTAAAGAAGATATTGAAGACAAAAGTACAAGTCGACCCCACAAGTAAATTAAAGGTGACTCAAATTATATAAATAAAGGCTTTATCATTTCATTTTACAGATCACAACATCTCTTCTCATCAAGTGTGCCTAAGCTAGTGGCATACTAGTGGCATTGTAGGAGCATCTTAGAAGATCTTTTGGGGGCACGTTATCTCTGCCTAAGGTTCGTTATCTTTGAGGGATCTTCCTCGTGTAAGGGAAAATTGTGCTAGGTTTTCTTTATACTGAAGGTGATGAACTTGGATTGATATATTCTTAAGAAAATTTATTGGGTTTTCTACCATGGTTGAGTTTCCCAGGGTAAAAATATTGTGTCTATTGTTCATGGCTATCTTTCTATGATTTTGGGTTTCCTCGATGGCGATCAATGGTTATGTTTACTCTTGATATTGGCACTCGATCTAATAGTTTTGTCTGAATCATGAAGTGAGTGGACGGTGGAGGTTCATCCTTGCCCTTTTTATGTGGATCCAATTGCTTCCACCCAATCTAACTCTCGATCCAACGGTCATAAGTTCTCCTAGGTTGGACGATGATATTCTAATCCCAATCCGAATCGAACGGTTATTGTATCTTTTAGTGTCAATTTTCTGTGCATGCCTACAAAAAGTTACCTTAGCCACATTAGCTAAACAAATGGGATCATCGATCCTTTATAGTGATCGATGATTTCATCAATGAAAACCTTCGGAAGGTCTAATTCAATTTATGACTCCTCTTTCTCAGACCTGCAACAATCATTTGCAATTATATCAATATATATTTATGTGTTTGTGTGTGTGTGCTTCCAACTCCTATTTTCATAGAGACATAATATTCCATAAAACAGAGCTTCTCAACACACATAAACTTCCTCAATGATACTCAAAAGAGTGTATTCCTTTCATTAATCATACATACATTGTACATATATTTACACAAGGATTCTAATTCCTTTCCTGGCCTGATTTTAACTCAATAGGCCTACCTATCTTTCCTTGGCCTAATTCTCTCTGAAATGGCCAATTTCCTTGTGGCTTGATTTCCTATTCTGGATAGCCTCCCTTGGTCTGATTTTCTCTTTCACTGACCAACTTCTCTATGGCATGATCTACTATTTTGGGCCAAACCTGAATGATTTCAAGGTTTACAAACTTATACAAAGACTTATGAAACTAGAATCAGCTTCAGATCCAAATTACTCTCAACAAATTCCTAAGGATCCTCTCAGATTCACAAGATCCTCTAACAAGCCTTAACTCTAGGATCCTCAAATCCTCAATCACTCAAAAATTTCATAAGGATCCTCTCATAGCCACAAATTTCTCATTCAACTCTTATCTTAAGATTCTCAATCTTCATGAGATATAACTTACTCTAGATATCTCAACTCCTCTCAACTCTTGAGATCTCTTCTTAGAAGCATATCTGATTACAACACAATCCACTCATACATTCTATATCTCCTATAAAACTTAGGAAATTACAGTAAAATTCCTTTACGGAACCAACTCCCTATGAAAATGAAACACCCCCTAGGTCTAATCAGATGTACAAGATTTTGGGAGGCGGGATGCTCCTGCAACAAAAAATCTCATCTACATAGTGAATAATACCAAAAATATGTGTGTGTGTGTGTGGTTAAGTACACAACAAAATTTATCCTTAAGAAAAAATTTGAACTCATCTCACATCATGTCTTGAGTGGCACCAAATTATTCTCTGCGCTCACACATATTCTCTCACCATAACAAACCTTCTCCATGCATGCATAACATTATAAATACAACTTGTCTTCGTATGTGTATTTTTTCACTACATAGGAATTGCACTGAATTACCAATCATGTCATATAACATCCATATAATTATCATATATCATCCACCTTGGTTTCCATTGGTAGGATCCCAAATTCTTAAATGGAACTCCTCCACTCCCACTACTCAATTTCATATTGAAATAGATTCCAATCGTTACCTAATGGATGATTGTCTCTATTGTTGTGACAAAGATTGTCAAACTATGCAACAATTGAGAAACATGTATCGTTTCAGTAACCATACTTCTCATTTTGTCATTGAGACTTGCAATTCCTTCCTCGAGCAAATCAATGTAACTCAAAACCCTAATTATTTTTTTTCCTTGAGAATGGGTCACTCAATTTTGTGGCCAACTTTTCTCCCATCCCCATCACCTAGAAAACTAGCCACATAGGAGATGAAATTCCTTGGGATCTAGAGTTTCAGTCAAAATAGCAACTTTTTAAAATCATAGTTCTTTTGTGTATTTAGAAAAAACACAAGGAAGCGATGTTAAATAAGTCTCACCCTATTAGGAGAATTTTTTGTTAGTTTCTTGCTCTAAGTATGTATTCATGTCATTTCCTTTTGTTTGACATTATTTCCTATTTTTAAGGGACTTGCTAAATTTTAAGGTTATCTACCTATGTGATTGAGTTGCAAGGATTTTAGTGTTGAACACATCACCCACACTAAGAGGGGGGGGTGTGAATTAGTGTGTGGGATTTTCTAATTTTTCCTTTTGCAAGTTATCAGTTAAAACATAATTGTATAGATTAAGAACAATCAAATCATAATAAAATCACAATGGACACAAGAGATACCAGATTTTTGTGTAAGCTTTTGTATAATTGATATGTATATATATGTGAATATAGTAATATGAATTTTCCCACCAACAACTATTTTGTATCAGCACCAACTAAAGTAAGGAGCACCAACTCCTTGGAGAGAACCAACTCTCAAGCAAGACCCATCTTGCTGATAGAACACAGTATATCGAACTAGATTTCATATAGTAATTCAACTCTAGTAGAAATGATCCATTATTGAATCAACTCTATTTCATTATCAAAGGTATACCATAAACACTCATCACCACACTTCATCTTCTGTCTGAAATTTGTGCCTTCTTCATTTTATCTTTCCTCTGATATATGTGCCTTCTTCACTTCTTCTTCCCTCTGATATTCGCACGAACCTCGGGTCTGTATCCCCTTCATTTTTCTCCACGGGCCGCTCTTTCTCAGCGAGCCTATCTTTTCCACAAGCCCGTCTTCTTGCACAAGCACTCATCCAGTGAACCAATCATGGTTGTATTTATAATTTGTTATGCTCAAAACTTGTTTAAGTTATTAGGCTGACTTGTTCAACAAGTTATAACTAACTTGTTCATTTACAACAACTTTGGGACCACCAGAGATCATCGTTTCGGGTCTTCAACTTTAAACTTGGTATCCTCTTTTACTTTCATAAATTGATCACAGTTATGGATCAATTTCCTTCGTCTATGTGATAACAGAAATCAGCACTTCTTTCAAACCATGTTCATATGATCATAGGCGTAGAACCACGGGCTTATCAATTTAAGCGAGGCATTACATTCTTCCCTTTAAATCTCTTTACCATATGACCAACGGCGGTGACCTCACATGACCACATGATTGCGGGCTTGTCCAAAGGTGGTTTGAGTCAAAATACTTTTGGCCCCGCAATTTAACTCGAGCCTCCACGTGTCCTTTCTCCAAAACCATGGTTTTGATTGCAGCCCGTCCTCAAATTATTAAATTTTGTGCACCTTCAATCCCTGCAATGCAATGGGACCGTCAATCTCATGATCTTGACGGTGCTCCTGAACTAATGGTTCAGATCTGTCCTTTCAATCAGCAACTAGATCAATGGTCATGTGTTCCCTTTCTCGATCAATGGTCGAGATCTCCTTCGGGTCTCCAAACTTCGGAGATTTCAAATTTCAACCCCTTCTTTCCTCCGTACGTTAATCTTCCAGAGCTGACAATCCACTGACGTGTGTCCCTTTCGGATCAACGGCTGTGATCCTTTCACGTCTCTGAACTTCAGAATTCTCAAGTGTCAACTTTCACTATAGTATGATCAACGGATAAGAATGCACCCAAAGTGATCTTTTGATCGGACATCTCATGTCCACTAAGGGACTTCGGCATTTGAGACTTCGGGACTTTGGGCAAGTGTTGGTGGTAAAACTCTCAAAGTAAAACTCCCGGAGTGACGTAACTTTATTGTGTCACTTGATGGCGTGTCACAAGCCGAGTAGTTGTCACGTGTCACTCAGAATTGTGATTTTCACGTACCTAAAATGTCGATTCAACTTGACACTTGTTATTGTCTGATTGTGTCATGTGTCCTTGCTGATGTAGTCTTGCTGACGTGGATATCCTCATGTGGCACATGTTCATCTCCTTGATCTAACTGCCAGAATAGTATCCGAAGGGTATCTCAGATCGACAGTTGAGAGTGACTTCGAAACTTATTCCTTCAGGACTTCAAGACTTTTGACATTTCTTGGTGGTGAAACTCTCGAAGTAATTGTCCCAGAGTGACGTAAATTACTTACGTTACTTGTTGACATGGAACGAGCCAATTTCCTCTTGACACTTGTCATCATCTGATTATGCCAAGTGTATTTGTTGATGTGGTCTACCACATGTCCTTGCTGACATGGTCTGCAACATGTCCTTGTAGACGTGGTCTGCTGACGTGGTCTTCCACATGTCCTTGTAGACATGGTCTGTTGACGTGGTCTGCCATGTGTCCTTGCTGACGTGGTCTGCCACATGTCCTTGTAGATGTGGTCTGTTGCGTGTCCTTGTTGACGTGGTCTGCTAACCAACAACCCTAATCCAACGGTCACCGTATGTCCTCCAAATCCAATGGTCCTTATTCATTTCGAATTTTCAGGCTTCGGGTATTTCAAATCTCAAACTAAATTCTTGAAGTGAGATTTCTCTAGAGCATAACCTCCTCGCATCTTTAGACCTGAACTAAATTTTGTTCATCGATCATGATCTTAGATCGATGGCTCAATCTATCTATGATTCTTCTCTTCTAGCTTATCCTATCCTTACACTCGAAAATGATCTGACGGTTGACGGGTATTCGGATAATTGAATTCTCAAACTTTGTTCCTCATTTATCCTATCCTTCACTTAATGTGATCCGACGGTTGACGGATATTCGGGTGATCGAGATCTCAGATCTCATCCCTTGCTTATCCTGTCCTTCCACTTAATATGATCCAACGGCTGATGGATATTCGAGTGATTGAGATCTCAGATCTCATCCCTTGGTTATCATGTCCTTCCACTTAAAGTGATCCAATGGTCGTGAAGACACTCGAAGCAAATCAAAGATCAAGGATGGTTGTGGAACCACAACTTGCGAGTGATTTAACTCGTCACCAAAACTCTGTAGTTTGAAGTTGTGCACTTGTTGGTGAGTCAACCACAAACGTCAATATTCGAATCTATAAGATCAGACGATTCTAACTAATTGCGGGATTGGAAATAGAACGATATTTAATTCTCCTTTTGATCTCCACAATCTATCCCTCTCGTTGATCTGGTGATTGCGCATCCGACGGTCACAACTCAATCTGACTTAATCTGATCGTTTGTTGGATCAACCACAGTCGTCGATATTCGAGTTCGTGAGATCTGACGATCTAGACCAATTGTGGGATTGGAACTAGTGAGTCGTTTAATTCTCCTTCCGATCTCCGCAATCTATCCTTATCGTAGATCTTGCTTGCAGATCCGACAGTCACGATCCTCCAACGGTCCTCAAGCCCACGGTCGCTCATATGATCGATGTCCATTATATGAGACAATCAACATCGTCAATTTCTTGATCGAACGTCTACTGAGGCTTCTCACCTTTTCCTGTGCATTGGTCGACTTCTCAATATTTCCATCAATCCCAATGATACTTCTGCAATGCGCTCTTTCTTCTAATCTTTGATCTTCATTCTCTTTTGTATTGTGTTTTCCCTTATGATCTTTGATCTTCATATTGTTCGCTTCTTCTCCTAAGATTACACTTTTGATTCAGAGCTTTAATCTCTGCATATTGTTCGCTCCTCCTCCTGAGCTTACACTTTTGATCTCTGCATATTGTTTGACATTTTCTGCTAACTGATATACTATTGACATCAATGACAATCTCATCTATGGTAAATCACAATGATAATTCATCATAACAACAAATCATCACATCGATTGTTGACATCAATGACAATATGTCCAACAATATCCCCCTTTGTCATTGAGGGAAACACACTAACTTCATATACAAAACTCCCCCTATGATGATGTTTTCCTCCTATGAAGTTACTTTACTCTCCCCCTTTGACATCAATGGAAAAGGGTTTCTCCTCATGTGGTAAATATTTGTATGTTACTGACTAGAATCTAAACTTGGGTAACTCTTCCTATAATCATCATTTTCTTTTCATAACTTAATGACTCCCCATCCCACTTGTCTCTCTCTTCTTCTGAATATTCTCCCCCTTTGTTTCTAAAAGGGAAGTTTTTACTAACAAGGCCTCTCTTCTTTTTATCTCTACAGGATGTCATGTACATCATTTTGTACATCAGAATTCTACTTCTACGGATGTCATTGTCCTACTGGAACACTGCGCAATTGTAGCTCATATTTATTCAAACAGCTCTTGGATCTACCCATTGATTCTCATCGATATCTAACCAGATGTATCCGTCTTTATCCAAGATGCTTATTTATTGTACATTGCTCTAAAGTCATCTAAGAAAGTTTATACTATGCTTGTCACATGACTGACATTATTTTTGCAACAATCAAATTCACTCTTGTTCACTTGTTCAGTCTTTTCTATCCACATCTGTGAGTGTCCTGGTTTCTTGAACTTTGTTCTCTAATCTTCTATTACTGCAACTTCATTTTTCTTCCATGTTCCATTTACTCCTTTTGTCATATTGTATGAATCATTTCTCATTGATTGTTTTCTTGAGTTCCAACAGTTATTGGCTTTGTGGCCATATCCACCACAACTGTAGCATCTCATAGTGTAACAATGTGTAGCAATATGTCCAACATGATTGCAGTTCCAACATCTCATATTGTTGTTGAACCTACCAACTTGTTTTATTCCATGATGCCTACAATCCAAGGATTTATGACCATATTCATTACAAGAAAAACAATAACCGTTAAAAACACTCTCATACCTTCTTTGGTTCATCTATGAAGTTGTCTCTCTTCTAAACTTGCTTTGAGTTGTATGAGTAGCTTATGGATGCCTTTCTTGATCTGATCTTCTAAATTTTGTAGTGTTTCTTTCATTTCTTGAACATGAAGAACCTGAGTCATACCTGCTTTCACTTTTTACAAATGAAGGAGTTGTGTCAGACCTGTCTTCATCCTTTACAAATGAAGGACCTGTGCCAGACCTGTTTTCATCCTTTACAAATGAAGGACCTGTGTCAGACTTGTTTTCACCTTTTACAAATGAAGGACCTGCATCATATTTCTTAGGAGTATTGATTTCTTCCTTATTGTATCCAAGACCAGATTTGTCATTTGGTGATCTCTGACTATCCAATATCTCATCCAAGGTCATGGAGTTTTTCAAGAACTTGATTTGGGTGTTTGACTTCTCAACCTTCTTTCTAGGATTCACAACTTATGCTTCAAACTCATGACAGAATTCTTCCTTTTTGTTCAACTGGTTTGTCACTACCTCCTCTCTCCTTTTGGCTTCTTCAAGTTGGATTTTAAGATTGACATAGATTTCCCTTAGTTCTTTTAGTTCTGCAAGGTTTTTGCTTGGTTCATCATCTTCCTTCTTTTCTTATTTTGCTTGAATGATTTTATTTTTCAATCTCTCGATCTCCTCTTTGTTTTCTTTTGTTAGATTAGTAACTTTTGTTTTCAATCTTTTGATCTCTTCCTCTTTGTTTTCTAACTGAATCTTTTGCTCAGATATGATTTCTTCATTGTCTTTGAGCTTTTCTTTTATTTCTAGAATATGCTTTTGATTGCTAAGCTCATCATCTTCGTTCTTCTTTTCTTTTACTTGACTAATTTATTTCTTCATCTTCTCGATCTCCTCTTATTTTTCTTCTAACTGATTATCCTTCTCATATATTATCTTTTCATTGTCCTTAAGCATTTCCTTTATTTCCAAGATATTATTTTGACTCTTTTCAAGAAATTATTTAGTGTAGTCACGAAAATAGTTATAGTCTGAATCATTACGGTCATAGCGGTATTCACAAAGACTCCAATCAACCTTTTGTTTGGACTTTGATAGTTATTCTTCTACTTCTTCCATGGGATAAATGCTAACAGAACATTCTTTTAATGTATCTAAGTCTTCTTCTTTACTTGCAGGGGAGGATTCAATATCAGCATTATTGCAAATGAAATATTGTGGAGAGTCTTTACATTTATTGATGGTTGAGTCTTCATCTTCATCCTTGATATGAATGACTTTTATGTCTTCACTTTTGATTTGATACATCTTTTCTAACTTCAGCCATAAGTCCTTGGCGGATGTGTATAGTCATATGCTTGCCTTAACTGTATCTGATAATCCATTGAGAAGAATCTTAAATACCACTCCATTGTTCTTCATTGCTCTTCTTTGGACTGTAATCTTGGATAAATTATTTGATGTAGTTAAGTCCCGGGGCTTGCTTATTACTGAATTCCAAACTTCAGATCCTTTTGACTTCAAATATTGTTTCATATTTTCTCTCCATGAGGAATAATATGTTCCATCAAATAAGGGAGCTTCAATTGCGGAGAGATCCATATGTCCACCCGTTTCTTCAAAATCTACCTTCCAGTGTTTAAACTGTGCTGAAGGAACCCGCTCTGATACCAATTGTTCAAAAAATCACCAACTCTAAAGCAAGACCCAACTTGACACAAGAACCAATTTGTTGATAGAATGCAGTATATCCAACTAGATTTCATATAGTAATTCAACTCTAGTAGCAGTGATCCATTATTGAATCAACTTTATTTCATGATCAAAGGTATACCATAAATGCTCATCACCGCACTTCATCTTCTGTCTAAAATTCGTGCCTTATTCACTTTATCTTTCCTCTTATATCCATGCCTTCTTCACTTCTTCTTCCCTTTGATATTCGCACGGACCTCAAGTCTGTATCCCCTTCACTTTTCTTCGTGGGTCGCTCTTTCTCAACTAGCCTATCTTTTCCACAAGTCTGTCTTCTTGCACAAGCACTCATCCAGTGAACCAATCCTAGTTGTATTTATACTTTCTTATGCTCAAAACTTGTTTAAGTTATTGGGTCGACTTGTGCAACAAGTTGTAACTAAATTTTTCATTTACAACAACTTTGGGACTACCATAGATCATCATTTCGGGTCTTCAACTTTAAACCTGGTAACCCATTTTACTTTCATAAATCGATCACAGTTATGGATCAATTTCCTTCAAACCATGTTCATATGATCATAGGCGTAGAACCACAGTCTTATCAATTTAAGAGATGCATTACATTCTTCCCTTTAAATCTCTTTACCATATGACCAACGACGGTGACCTCACGTGACCATGCGATTGTGGGCTCATCGAAAGGTGGTTTGAGTCAAACTACTTTTCGCCTCGCAATTTACCTCGAGCCTCCACGTGTCCTTTCTCCAAAACCATGGTTTATATTGTGGCCCACCCTCAACTTATTAAAGTTTGCGCACCTTCAATCCCCGCAATGCGATGGGACCATTGATCGCACGATCTTAGCGGTGCTCCTGAACTGACGGTTTAGATCTGTCATTTCAATCAGCAACTAGATCAATGGTCGAGATCTCCTTCAGGTCTCCAGACTTCAGAGATTTCAAATATCAACCCCTTTTTTCCTTCGTACATCAATCTTTCGGAGCTGACAATCCACTGACGCATGTCCCTTCCGGATCAACGGTTGCAATCCTTTCGCGTCTTCGGACTTCGGAATTCTCAAGTGTCAACTTTCACTGTAGTATGATCAATGGTTAATAATGCTCCCGAAGTGATCTTCTGATCGGAAGTCTCGTGTCCACTTCGGGACTTCGGCATTCGGGACTTCGGGACTTTGGGAAAGTGCTCGTGGTAAAACTTTCGAAGTAAAACTCCCAGAGTGACGTAACTTGCTTATGTCACTTGATGATGTGTCATGAGCCTAGTAGCTACCACATGTCACTTAGATTCGTGATTTTCATGTACCTGAAATGTCGATTCAACTTGACACTTGTCATTGCCTAATTGTGTCATGTGTCCTTGCTGACATAGTTTTGCTGACGTGGATCTCCTCATGTGGCACATGTTCATTTCCTTGATCTAACGATCAGAATAGTATCTGAAGGGTATCTCAAATCGACGGTTGAGAGTAACTTCGGAACTTTGGGACTTCGAGACTTTTGACATTTCTTGGTGGTGAAACTCCCGAAGTAATTCTCTTGTAGTGACGTAACTTACTTACGTCACTTGTTGACATTGCACGAGCCAATTTCCTCTTGACACTTGTCATCATCTAATTATTCCATTTGTATTTGTTGACGTGGTCTGCTGACATGGTCTGTTGATATGGTCTGCCACATGTCCTTGCTGACGTGGTCTGCCACATGTCCTTGCTGACGTGGTCTGTTGATGTGGTCTTCCACATGTCTTTGTAGACGTGGTCTACCACGTTTCCTTGTTGACGTGGTCTGCCACATGTCCTTGTAGACTTGATCTACTATGTGTCCTTTATAACGTGGTCTGCTGACCAACAATCCTGATCCAATGGTCATTGTATGTCCTCCAAATCCGATGGTCCTTATTCATTTCAGATTTCTGGGCTTCAGGTATTTCAAATCTCAAACTGATTTCTTGAAGTGAGATTTCTCCGGAGCATAACCTCCTCACATATTTAGACCCGAACTAAATGTTGTTAGTCGATCATGATATTAGATCGATGGCTCGATATATCTACGATGTTTCTCTTCTAGATTATCCTATCCTTCCACTCGAAAATGATCTAACGGTTGACAGGTATTCGGATAATCGAATTATCAAACTTTGTGCCCCGTTTATCCTATCATTCACTTAATGTGATATGACGGATAATGGATATTCGGGTGATCAAGATATCATATCTCAACCCTTGCTTATCTTATCCTTCCACTTAAGGTGATTTGATGACTGACGGATATTCGGATGATCGAACTCTCAGATCTCTGCCCTTGCTTATCATGTCCTTCCACTTAAAGTGATCCAACAGTCGTGAAGACACTCGAAGCAGATCAACGATCAAGGATGGTTGCGGAACCACAACTTGCAAGTGATTTAACTCGTCACCAAAACTCCACAATTTGAAGTTGTGTAATGTCCCTTTCCAAATAGGAGCTCCAGAGAGGAGGCTTAATGGTCTAAACCTCCCCGTTAGACTATAGCCAAAGCCAAAGAGGGGTAAACAGGGTTACTAGAGGTCACTCCAGTCACACGTGTTATATTCGGAAAGTGACATTGAGCTGAAAAGGGTTAAAATCACTTCTAAGTCATTATGAGATAAAAATAGCAGTGAATAGTGAATTAGGGTTTCAGCAGTGATTTAGGGTTTTGGAAGTCAACAGTGAATTAGGTTTTCAACATGATTTAGGGTTTTGGAAATCTATAAAGGAAGGGTCAGTGACCTAACTCATTATTATGCAGATTATGACTTGTCATTGAGGAGAAGAGGCGCATCTCAGAAGAGATAGTTCAGTGGATTCCATGAGGAAGACACCAGTTGGATGACTTCGGTGTTGAGAGACACACCCTAGTCACCGGGAAGATCATTCAGGTCTTCCATCATTCTTCAGCAACAGTTACATAGTGTTCAGCAGCAAGGACGCATTCATCCAGAGTGAGGGCGCAGGTTCTGAGAGGGTTTTTAGTCGACTTATCCCATCCAGGGAAAATTCTAAGATTTCCCTCTGACCCATTTGAGAGTAGGGAAAGGCGCATATTTTTCCTATTTCCTCATCAGATTCCAACGGAGGAATCAATTGGGACACATTTTCCAAACTTGGATGTGCGACACTTTTGGCGGGCACATTTGGGGTTCCAGAGCGAGCATTAGATCAGATTCAGGGAAACCCTTTCGACCCATTTCCCAGTAGACCAAGGCGGTCGTTTTGAGACATATCTCGTCTGATTCTGATGGTGGAATCACTAGGACACATTTTTCCAGAAGAAGAGGGGCGCATTCCCCCACGGGTATCCATCCGAGGTCCATATTCATGAGCAGAGGGGTCCGACAGATACCAGTACTGAGGACTAGAGCAGGATGCATCGTTTGGGATAGTTTCCAGGCCATTCCGAGAAGTATAGCTCCCAGGGCGAACTTTCCAGACTTCATGCAGTTACCATCAGAGTTGCCATAGTCCTAGCACATCCATTGATTCCGCAGTGCTTCCATATTTCGGGTATTATCTTTTAGTTGCTTATTTGTATTCCGGATAAGATCCTTTGTTTGTTGATCTAGTCGAGTATTGTCAGTTTATTCATCCGCATTCGGCCTTTTTGTAATCCACAGATATATCATAATACAAACTTTGCAGTCCTTTGTCACGTTTATTATTTGTAAGATCATTTATATGTTGTAAACAATTAGTGCTACACACACATTAGCAGCATTTCATAGACTAGCCAAGTCGGGAACATTATAGTGGTATCAGAGATTTAGTCCTACCAGCTTGTGACTAAAGACAATGAGTGCAGCAGAAGACCCAAAGGGTCGTGAACACATAGGTGATGAATGTCACTTACAGCAGGCATAAGGAAAGAAGGCATAGGCCTTATTTTCCCCCTTTTCCTCCTAGCTCAGAGGAAGAGGAAGAGCCACACAGAGAAGCAGAGAGAAAGGCAGAGCATGAGGCTGAACACAAGGCAGAGCATGAGGCTGAACACAAGGCAGAGAGGATGATAGGAGACATATATGAGTGACCAGAGGGTAGTGGCAAGGCCCCAGTAGATCTAGAGATAGCTTTCATGTAGGTTATCAATGATATGTTAGCTAGTCAACGGACCATGTCTCAGTCCTTGGCACAGGTGGTTGATAGATTGGCTAGAGTGGGCACCCCAAACACACAATTCCTGCATGCAGCATAGGGGAACTCNTACACCTCTGTGAGTAGGATTCCCAGACCCTTGTTTCCCAGTTTCCAGAGGGCACCCCCGGTAGCAGCACCGCCACCGATAGCATAGAGGCCACCCACTCATGCAGACAACATTGCAGAGTATAGGAGGGAGTACGCAGCATTGGGTGGTGACTTCCATTAGGACATGACCTTAGTTGAGTACTGTGGACTCATACTCAGGAACCGCCCCAGAGAGCCGTAGAGGGGAGGACCACAACAGCAGTATGGTCATAACCTCGATTTCATCTGAAAAGTTGGGAAACTCACCATCCCTTCTTTCGAAGAATCGTCCAAATAGACTGCCAGAGATTGGGTATAGAAGATAGACACGTATTACAAGCTCAACCAGATGACTGAGACAGAGGCCATCAGTTTCGGGACCTTACACTTGGAGGGTGAGGCACACGAGTGGTGGTATCATGTACTAGTGGCATTGGGTCATAGTCGCATCACCCCCTATAGGGAGTTTACAGATAGGCTCATGGACAGGTTTGACAGGAAGGATCCCGAGATACACTTCAGGGATCTAGCCCAGTTGAGACAAATTGGCATAGCAGAGGCGTTCATCACAGAGTTTCAGCAGGTATTCATGGTAGTGATAGATATATCAGAGCCCAGGTCATGCTATTCACAGAAGGACTCACAGATCCTTTGAGAGGATGGGTCAAGGAATACAGGCCTCCCACTTTGCAGGATTCCATCCTTCGCACTCGAGATCTGGAAAACTCAGTGCCAAAGACTAAAACTTTCTCCAAACCATTTGTTCCCCAGAGGGATCGAGACAGGAAGCCATTCCAGAGAGAATGGAAGGGCAAGGAGAAGTTGGATGATGAGACTAGGTGAGAGCTTATCAGGAAGAAGCTTTGCTTCAGCTATAGAGATCCTTGGGTCCCAGGCCACAGGTGCATGGGAAAGGGAGAGATTCATTATATTTAGGTAGCAGCAAACAACATGGACAGTGAAGAGGAGGAGCAGGACAGTGGATCCACTAGTTCAGAGGAGGAGTTGGCACCAGCAGAGGAGCAACATTCCTGTAGACCACCGACATCGGCAGGATCCCATCCTCTAGTAGTCCCACAACTTCCAGAGCAGGCTAACAGGAGGAAACCAACAAAGGGAGGAGTCATAGTGACCCTTTCTGGTGTTCCCAAGTATGATACCCTCCATATCAGAGGGATTATTCAGGGGCAATAGGAAATCTCCCTGATAGATGGTGGGGCCACCCACAACTTCATCGACGCTTCACTAGTATCGAGACAGGCACTTTAGATAGAGGAGTTTGAGGGGTTTGATGTTGCGGTATCATATGGCCACATAGTGGAGTGTCTAGACAGAGTTCCAAACTTAGAGA
>JASDQU010737969.1:158952-169236 GCA_032191745.1 Picea mariana
AATATATAATTGGCTCTCTTGTCTAACAGAGTCCACACTTTCGTCTTGTTGTCTTCTACAAAACGTCATAATTCCTCTTCCAATTTCCTCTCGATTGCTAACTTCTTTCTGTCTTTTCTTCTTCTAAGTCTCTTCATGATTGATTCGGCTTATCTTGCAATAGATTCCACATGATTTGTATTTCATCCTTTCATGTGTATTATCTAATGATATCCATTCTTATCTTTTTGTTCTTCCATAGGTATAGTTCTTCTTGGAACACATTATCTTCCAAGAGATAGATATACAAGATATGTACAGAGATTATGAAAACAAGATATGTACAAGAAGTAAGAAGAGTTTTGTTACCTTTAGAAGAAGAAGTATCTTCCATCCTGCTTAGTCTTCTATGTAGGTTCCTTTTCTTCGGAAATTGATGTTTCGTGTTTCTCCTTCCTTTTCTTTAGCTCGGGACAATGATTCTTGTAGTGACCATACTTTCAACAGTTGAAGCATTGTACTTATGAAATGTCTTTCTCTTGATTTGTCTTCCTCCTTGAACCAAACTTCCTTTTGTTCCTGAAGTTCTTGAATCTTGTTATGAAGGCTTGATCATCGTACTTCTTTTGGGCTTTCTCTTTTTCATTGATCCTTGATTCTTCTTGAGCAAAGCAAGTCCAAGGTTCTTCAAATGTCGGATACTCCTTTCTTGTGTTCATGCTTGCGGCAAATGCATCCCATGTCTTAGGAAGACCATTGAGTACTATGTTTACCAACTCCTTCTCTGAGATGATCTCTTCAATAGCTTGTAGTTGATCTCTTAATTGAGAGATTCTCACAAATTATGATGTTATGATGTTTTCATCATTCATCTTCATGTCACGGAGCTCATTCTTCAGACTCATTACTTGTCCAATGTTTCTGACTGAGAAGAGATTTGTTAGGGCATCGTACATCTTCTTCGATGAGTCAAGATGGGAGATGTAGGGTATCAGGTGGTCTTTTATAGATTCCACTATGATACTCATAGCATTGATATCACTGTCTTTTAAATTCTCCATAGATGCAACGTTCTACGGTTCCTTCTCTTTTCCTTCTTCAAACTTTGGCTTCACAATCTTTACTTTCACGATATCCAGCACTTTATTCTTGGCAAGGATGAGGTCAATCCTTGTCTTCCATGCTATGAAGTTAGAGGCTCCATCTAACTTGTTCTCTGACTTCATAGAGTAAGTCATGGCTGCTTGACTTGGTCAACCCTAGATTTGACCATAAATTCAAGCTTCATGTCTTGGCTTTCTGAGAGTACCAGGAGATGCATTGGGCTAGGGCGCACTGATATATTTGGAGATTAGGTCAATCCCTTCACTTAAGGTGCCTCAACAAGAGGATTAGGGTTTCTGCAACTGCACCTGCTAGTAACCCTAGCTGCAGTGTCCTAGAAGCTACTCTTGCTAGTAACCTTAGTGACAGTTCCTCAGCGAGCTCAATATCCTAGCGGCTATGCTTCCTTCCAGCGTTTAGACTGAATGAAGGAGATGTGGGCCCATAACCTGTTAGAATATGAAGGATGTGTGCTCGTTTTACCATTGACAATACCCTTGTCATCCAACCATAGGCTGAAGCCACCCTCAGAGCACCTTAACCTTCACAGAGAATCATTCCAGAAGCAAACCCTAGGCTAGATATCCATACAAAGGGTAGTGCACCTTTCCCCAAGGATAGAGCATCAACAAGAGCTGATCAGACAGTCCAAACCATAGCTAAGAGATAGTCCAAGCCAAAACATAATTGCTAGCTGCAGCAGCTGCACCAACAGCTCTTCTCCAAACCTACGCACAAGACTGCAACTGCACTGTGCAGAACTGGCTCTTTGCAACTGTTGAGATGTGTCAAATGAGAGATTGGCGCCCTGTATTTATAGTGGTTCTGGCAGAATTACTGGGACCGACTTCTCCTTCTAGGTACCTGTCTGTCCAGTATATATTAATTCTTTTGGTCGACTTCTTCTCTTAGAGGCTAATAACCTAATACATATTATCTTCTTGAGCCGAAAAGTCTTCTAGGGTTATTAGCCAACTCATTAGGGTTTCTCTTGCTTCCCGGAGTCTTTTATTCTCGTCAAGTTTACACGTGGAGGTAAATACCTCCCGTAGCTACCATATATCAACAAATATCTCTTTAGCACAACTCCAACATCTATGGAATTAGTCAATATATGACTCCCTTCGAGATCAAGTGGAAAATAATTGTGCTATCGACAGAACATCAAGAGAATAGATTGTTAACTGATGCAGGAGCATCGCTCCACCTCAGCACGTGCCAGTCAATTAACTCGCATGGTGCACATTTAAAAAAGGGAGAGGTGTTGTCCTCTCATTTTTCCTTGAAAATCAAAAGCATGATCTAGGCATTAATGATGACAAGCTGGAAGATCCTAGTTGTTCCTTCGCACAAGCTGGAGATAAGGTCACCATTAAGTGGTTGACAGCAGGAGGGATTTGCATCCGATTTGGAGCATATTTCCATCATTGTGATTTTCCCATTAGACATGCGTTTTGAATGGTGATTTGACACCACTAGCTTAGCTTGCGAGGGAAGCTCGTCGAACCTCTCTTGTATAAATCCTTGTATTGTATGCCCAATAGAGTCCGTTGAAGTTTGATGAAAAATCATTTGTAGGCCAAGTCAGGAGAGTTGATGAGAGCCAAGACTCAGTTGTAGTTCGGACTCCACTATTGTAATTTGACATTCCACCATTAATAGAAAATGAAAGTTTTTCCTGTTATCAATTTCTGTGTAATGGATATTGTGTTATAAATGTCATTTACATGTGTTTGAATTGTAGATGAATGTTAGAAATTGTTTGCAGGGATAGAGATACAGTTTTTCTATCCACGAGTGTGTGGAGTTAAGTTTGGTTCTCTAGGCTAAGTGCAAGGAGTGCACGATAAAGAGAGGAAACTTTGTGAGCCAATGCAAGGAGTGTATGTCTGAACTCAGTGGAGTTGGAAGAGAGACTACCAGGAGGGCATGCCAAGTTAATTCACAGGATCAGGAAGAAATTTCATTGTGGTTAAGTACCTTGGAAGGAAAGACTGTGTGGGAGAAAACATAGTTCAGAGTTACTGAACACTCTAAAAAACTCTTCCAAGACGGCATCGAGTTGGTGCAAGTGTGCACAAGGACAACATCGTTGGACGTGTTGAAATCCTTAGGAGAGTCCCATAATTACTGAAAATTCTAAGGAAGGAAGGTTTTGCAAGAGTGCATCGACAAAGGAAAGGATATTTCTTAAACCCTTATGTAAGTTAAGGGAGAGGTCATCGAATAACAGAGCTAAGCGCAAGGAGTGTGTCGAGGAGACTGTAATTCCATCTTACAAAGATCAGGAGGAAGAGCAAGAGACTACCAGGAGGGCACGAGAAAGTTCACAAAGGGTGGTGAACTCAGATGTTTTTCAAGCTGAGCAAAGTCACAAAAGAGTTTGTGCAGAACTCTGCAAGGGATGCAGAAGGAGTACGAGAAAAGCCTTAGTCTCGAAGGAAATAAATTTGTGCTAAGTGTGCAAAGGGGTCGAGGACTCGTTGAAGTCCCAAATACAGTGAAATTATCCATCGTCGGGAGAGACAGGTGGCAGAATTTTAGGAGCAGGAACTTCCAGAGGTTTGTCAAGTGCAAACAGGGATCTTTGTGAAGTTGTGAAACATGAAGTGATTCTAGACCGTTGGATCCAGAGGGCACATGGTAGAGAT
Organism: Picea mariana; assembly: GCA_032191745.1. Lineage (NCBI taxonomy): Eukaryota > Viridiplantae > Streptophyta > Pinopsida > Pinales > Pinaceae > Picea > Picea mariana. Next base: position 162,687 of record JASDQU010737969.1, read on the forward strand.
CCATGGAGTTTGGAGGAAGAACCCTTCAGATAAAATCCAAGAGGAGAATACCCGAAGAGCTGGGAAGCCGAAGCAATCCTAGCCATCCATTGAGATAGGATGCGTGGCGAGAGATCATCACTTTGTTGAATCGCAAATTGAGAGAAGTAGAGTCAAGAGGAGAGAGGATTCACGAAGTCTGAACTCGTGAAGTTGATCACAGTCGTTGGTCACAAGAAGAACGTGGAACGTAGATTTGGTCTCGACTAATTTGTCAATTCGAAAATCGGGAAAAGAGGAGCAAGCAGCTCACGAAAGTTCTGAAGTACGGATTCGTGAAAGGAGCTGGACCATGGTCATAGTCTGTGGTCACATCAAGGAGAAAGCCTAGCATGGGGAGCTAGCATCTGTTGGTGCTAATTTTGAAAAGTGTTAAGGAGAGGATCTACGGGTGCCACACAACCTGCACTGAGAAAGAAAAGGGCTTGTGTTAAGTTAAATCGGTTCCATCGAAAGCCCAACGAACCATTCGGTTCGGTGACTTGAATGATCCTAGATTGGGAGATCGAGTCAACCCCGAAGGAGAGGAGGTGAGGTTGACTTCAAGTAGTATCAGAGCCTGATTTTATTCTCAGGAAGAAAGAAGGAGATAAAGAAGATACTCAGACACCAAGTGGTATCAGAGCCTGATTTTATTCTCAGGCGAAAAAAAGATAAAGAAGATACTATGACGCCAAGTGGTATCCAAGCAGATGCAGAATTGATTTATGTAGGCAAGAGGGACAGAGTGTGATTCTCTATTGAAGATTTTGCAAGGTGTGTGATAGGTGGTAAACAGCTAGGTGGGTTGTAGATAAAGCAAGATGGTCGTTGGAAGTCATGAGCATGGTCAAGGGAGAGTCTGCTCACAGAAAATAAAAGCGAAGATGGACAAAGAGCTCAATGAAATCTGAGCACAGATGGAAAGGATTGCACTCAAGATGCAGCAGAAAGCAAAGGTGTGTTGGAGGTATGAATGGCCTTTGAAGAGGACAGCCAAGTGGCTTGTTCATAATTTGTTGGCCAGAGGGCAGCAACAGATGTTAAAAAGGTGGTTGAGGCAGGTTGAAGCCCTCAGTCATAAGGGAAAGAGATATGACAAGGGTCTTGTAGGTTTCCAGGTGGGCAATAAGAAGAGGTTAGTGGATCTCATAGACTTCCAGGTGGGTAGAAGAGACATCCCATATTTCCCAGTGGGAAAGGGAGGAGAGATGAGTTCCATAGAGAGTTCGTGTCAGCAAGGGAGGTTGATAGATGAGGAGGAGGCAGAAGAAAGACCTCGCTCATAGAAAGATTAGCGCGGAATTGTGATTCGTGTGAATGAATATGATGAGAAGTTGAAATCTTCCATCACAAAGGAGAAAGATCAGACGAACGTTTTGATCATTGGAGGAGTCGATATATTCCTACCAAGTAGTCAAGGAGAGGCTAACGCATATGTTGCATATGCAGTAGAAGGACAGAAAGCTAAGACTGTCATGAAGAAAGAGGAATAGATATTGAAGTCTGTCCCAACAGAAGGAGATCGCCTATTTGAGTTACTCACTCAGTGGGAATTGGATTTAAAGGCACTGGAGGATTGGTTAGACAATCTGGAACCAAGAGGTGGCTTCCATCAGATAGCCATGCTAGAGGAGACACACCAACATGAGTTGCATTTGGTGGAAGATGGAATGGGACTAGTCGAAGGAATGAAAGGAGTCAATCTATAAGGAGAAGAGGAAGATGAGAAAAATCCCAGTGATGAGAAGATTGCGAGAGTGGAAACTGTAGCAGAGTGGAAAGCTAAGGCCACTAGAGGTGAATAAGACAACTTGGGAGATCAGTGTGATTTACCCATTGACAATGAAGAAGTGCAGCAAGCTAGTCTGCAACAGGAGAGCTAGCCGATGGAGCAGATGGACTAGGTAATTGAGGAGATTAGGAAGCTGATGTTAGGGTTAGAAGAGGAAGAAATCAGCACGAGGGAGCTGGACAGGAAGGAGCTTGCACGAGCGGCGGGGAAGATGCAGGAGCAGCAATAGCAGAGCAAAGGAGCCGAAAGACAGCTCCAAGAGAAAGTTTGGGATCCTAGAGGATTTCAACCACGCTGGAAAGATCATGAGAAGGAGCTCATGATTTTTGTAGCCGTGGAGTATGATGTAGGAGCATCGCTCCACCTCAGCACGCGCCAGTCAATTAACTCGCATGGTGCACATTTAATAAAGGGAAAGGTGTCGTCCTCTCATTTTTCCTCAAGAATAAAAAGAATGATCCAAGCATTAATGATGACAAGATGGAAAATCCTAGTTGTGCCTTCGCACAAGCTAGAGATAAGGTCTCCATTAAGTGGTTGACGATAGGAGGGATCTACATTCGATTTGGAGCAGATTTCCATCATTGTAATTTTTCCATTAGACATGCGTTTTGAATGGTGAGTTGACACCACTAGTTTAGCTTTCAAGGGAAGCTCGTTGAGCCCCTCTTGTATAAATCCTTGTATTGTATGCCCGATAGAGGTTGTTGAAGTTTGATGAAAAATCATTTGTAGGCCAAGTCAAGAGAGTTGATGAGAGCCGAGACTCAATTGTAGTTCGGACTCCACTATTATAATTTGACATTCCACCATTAATAGAAAATGACAGTTTTTCCTGTTATCAATTTTTGTGTAATGGATGTTGTGTTATAAATTTCATTTACATTTGTTTGAATTGTAGATGAATGTTAGAAATCGTCTACAGGTATAGAGATACAGTTTTCTATCCACGAGTGTGTTGAGTTAAGTTTGGTTCTCTAGGCTAAGTGCAAGGAGTGCACGACAGAGAGAGGAAAATTTGTGAGTCGAAGCAAGGAGTGCGTGTCTGAACTCGGTGGAGTCAAAAGAGAGACTTTAAGGAGGTCATGCCGGGTTAATTCACAGACTCAGGAAGAAATTTCAAGGTGCTTAATTACCTTGGAAGGAAAGACTGTGTGGGAGAAAACACAGTTCAGAGTTACTGAACACTCTGAAACACTCTGCCAGGAGGGCATCGATTTGGTGAAAGTGTGCACAAGGACAACACCGTTGGACGTGTTGAAATCCTTAGGAGAATCCTAGAATTATTGAACATTCTGAGGAAGAAAGGCTTTGCAAGAGTGCATCGACAAAGGAAAGGAGATGCCTTAAACCCTTCCGTAAGTTAAGGGAGAGGTCGTCAAAGAACAGAGTTGAGTGCAAGGAGTGCACTGAGGAGACTGTAAGTCCATCTTACAAAGATCAGGAGGAAGAGAAAGATACTGCCAGGAGGGCACGAGGAAGTCCACAAAGGGTGGTGAACTTAGAGGTTTTTCAAGCCGAGCAAAGTCACAGAAGAGTCTGCGCAGAACTATGCAAGGGGTGAAGAAGGAGTTCGAGAACAGCCTAAGTCTCAAAGGAAATAAAATTGCGCTAAGTGTGCAAAGGGGTTGAGGACTCATCAAAGTCCTAAAGACAGTGAAATTATCCATCGTCGGGAGAGACAGGTGGCAGAAGTTCGGGAGCAGGAACTTCGGAAGGTTTACCGAGTGCAAAGAGAGATCTTCGTGAAGTTGCAAAACGTGAAGTGATTATGGACCGTTGGATCCAGAGGGAACATGGAATATATCGACGGAGTTCGGAGGAAGGACCCTTCAAAGAAAATCCAAGAGGAGAATACCCAAAGAGCTGGGAAGCTGAAGCAATCCTATTTGTCCATCGAGATAGGATGCGTGGCAAGAGATCATCACTTCGCTGAATCGCAAATCGGGAGAAGCAGATTCCGGAGGAGAGAGGATTCGCGAAGTCCGAACTCGCGAAGTTGATCACAGCCATTGGTTGCAAGGAGAACGTGGACTGTTGATTTGATCCCGAAGAATTCGCCGATTTGGAAATCAGAAAAAGAGGAGTAAGAAGCTCGTGAAAGTTCTGAAGTACGGAGTCGCAAAAGGAGTTGGCCCACGGTCATAGTTCGTGGTCACATCAAGGAGAAATCCTAGCATAGGGAGCTAGCATTTGTCGGTGCTAATATTTGAAAAGTGCTAAGGAGAGGGTATGTGGGTGCCGCACAACCTACGCTGAGAAATCAAAGGACCTGTGTCAAGTTAAATTGGTTCCATCGGGATCCCGATGAACCATTTGGTTCGATGACTTGAACAATCCTAGATCAAGAGGTCGAGTCAGCCCCGAAGGAGAGGAGGGGAGGTTGACGTCATTAACACTAGGTGGGTGTGGATCTAGCATGGAAAAATTTTCCAACTTGGTGTTTAGCTTCCTTTTTCGGCCTCCTCTAAGGACTTATGGAAATTTGTTTTCAATCAAATTGAAAAGGTAGAAAATTTGCTCAATGGGCTACTTTCATAGTTTCCGAACACCAAAATTATAGTAATTTCATAGTTCCTACCACCGTCTACTCCTCATCCTACTTATCCCCCTCAATAGTTAATTATATGAAGGTGAGAATATTTTCATGTCGCTCTTTGGGCCAACAAGGGAAAAGAGGATTCCACAAGGAAGATAATATTTTTTACAATCCTAAATCTCAAGATGGTTGGGAGAAATCAACATTCATAAACAAGGACTTGCCTTATGTATTAAATGGATTGTTCACTTGCAAGAAGAGGGTGAAGCTTGGAAGCTTCCCTAGCAAATCTATATATGTTTTGGTGCACCTTAGGGGAAGAAACAATGGAAAAGATTGAACTATCAATTTTTTCAACTTACAATCGTTCCCACTAAAATTGATGGTTCCTTTGTTTCCAAGAGCATTCAAAAACCCTATGAAGGCCATCAAACCCTTTCTTCATTGGGAAGGGAGATCTCCAAGGTTGGAATTTATGTGAATGAGTTTTCCTTATGGTGGTGTTGATTCGTGGAAACATTCTCGGCAACCAATGTGGAGAAATTGCTCAATCAAGGCCCCAATTAGGCCTATACTCATTTGGAATGGCAATCCTCACCGGAATGTGGGCCTGGTTTCCACTAAAAGGGGTTTTGGAATCAACCAAAAGGTTGATCCAATTGTGATCAGATGACTACTTCTAAGATATAGTAAAATGAAATTAACTTTAAATGCAATCTAAATATTGTTTCTAACTAAAACTTGTAACACACCCAACCCCTAAATACTTTTTCTAGGGATGGGGCATCAAATTTTCTCTTTTCCTTGGTTCATTTACATTCCCTTACTAAGAAAAACCCTCTTGTTTTTCTCCCCCGACGTTTACACCTCCCACTACACGCTTAAACCAGCTACCGGGTTCCTCCTTGTGACCTCGGGCTAAAACCCGGGAGCTAAGAGTCTGCTTAGCAAAGTTTTTGGCACTTCGGAACTCTCGGACTTCTGGAGTTACAACGACGTTGTCGAATTCCTGGATCCCTGAACAGCGGAGGGAATCAACGGTCCACGTCCTTCATCGAGATCCTATGGTTAAAATGAGGGGCTTCAGGCTTCAGAGATATTTCTCGGAGTGCCAAACTGGAGAAGTTACAAAGGGCCTCGAGATTTCTCCATGTGGCCTTGGCCATTCAACGATAGGAATTATACGTTGGACGTCAGCCTTCAGAGATCGACGATCGACATTGAGCTTTCGGCGTTCGGAGATCGGCGGTCGACGTTGAACGTCTCTCCACTACACTATGCCCAAAAACTCTCGAAGACCTGCATGCATCACCAACCACGTCGATCAGGCGAGCACGAACTAGGAGGTGACACTCGACGAGGGCCAAGGGTGACATGTGTCCTCAGTAGGGGGTGACACATGTCATGCTCTAATAGGAATAAAGGCTATGTGAATCATCCATATCCAGGTGACACGTGGCACGCATAATGTAGGTCCACATCACCTTGAATGATGTCAGGATGCCACATCATCTTGGACTGATAGCTGCCCCTCCCTTCAATATCACCATTAGTAAGAGTCCACGTATCCCTCGAATCCATGACCTCCATTACTTCGGGGTTTCATACTTTTCAACTCCTCACATTGAAAATCCCCCGAAGAGCCAAGTCTCCAGACTCTCGGATCTAGCACCAAGTGTCCTCATCCTACCAACGACCGAGATGTTGAAATAATGTAACTACGAAGAGCATTCTTATTATTATTGATATTTTATTATTAGATTAAATCTCCATTGTGGATTAATCATGTCATTATTATTATTATTATTATTGGATTAATCCCCATTGTGGATTAATCATGTGGGTAATTGTATAAGGACTAAAATCCCCTTTTGTGGATTGGTCATCGGACAATTACAAAGGATAGAATAAGAAGTCGGCCCTAGCAGTTAATTAGAAGACCCAGAAATATAATAAAGGTGGGTTTACCCACCCAGTTGGAGAAGTCGGCCCTGCCAGTGAAGAGACAATTCACACGTGCTGGACTTGTATAAATAAGAGGCTAGCGCCTCACTTCAAACATACAACTCACTTACTCATTTCTCTTATGAGGCAAGCTGCAATTACCAGAGAGAGGAGAAGAAGAGTGGCGCATCTCTTGGGGAGGACTTTCTGTATTGGTTTGAGTTATCTCTTGAACATTGTATAAGCTATTTATC
>JASDQU010737969.1:170326-211932 GCA_032191745.1 Picea mariana
TACGCTCTTTATTCAATTTCTCTGGAGAACATTCTTTGTATTCATCTGATGTAGAACTCCAACTTATGGATGTTGCGGATGATATAATGACTCATGTAGAGATAAGTCTGGTTTACTGGAACAAGTAATCATCATAGTCTTCTCCCTCCATCTGGGAGAACCTCTAGTTTTGGATATCACAATACTTTCATTCATAAGTCTTCCATACACTGTTATTCATCACGACTTTCAGTTCCTTTGCTTGATTGCTTTTATTGAGTTTACATCAGGTTGACAATCTTGTGATTCTTGATATAATGACTGGTTTGTTCTGGCTTCTCTTTCTTTCTTGGAATCTTCATGTGTTTCTTTCTCGTGTTTAGCTCTTGGGTCCATGGAGTAGATTCCATGCCCTAAAGATTCTATTTCTTTCTTTCATCACAAGATCACGGATGTGGATGGATAACCAGGGATACTTTAAAGCTTCTCTTCGAAGAAGGCTTCTTCTGAGGTTGAACTGGATACGTACCGTCTTTCATGGCTGCTATCATGGATATATACTTCATCATCTTCTATGGATCACAGGATTAGCTCCCTCCTAATCCTTGCTTCATGTATGAGTGTATATAATCGACTCTCTCCGTCTAACAGAGTCCACGCTTCCATCTGCATTCTTATTGTCTTCTGCAATATATAATTGGCTCTCTTTGTCTAACAGAGTCCACGCTTCCGTCTTGTTGTCTTCTACAAAACGTCGTAAGTATTTTTCCAATTTCCTCTCGATTGCTGACTTCTTTCTATCTTTGTTTCATCTAAGTCTCTTCATGATTGATTCGGCTTATCTTGCAATAGCTTCCACATGATTTGTATTTTATCCTTTCATGTGTATTTATCTAATGATATCCATTCTTATCGTGTTGTTCTTTCATAGGTATAGTTCTTCTTGGAACACATTATCTTCCAAGATATAGATATACAAGATATGTACAGAGACGATGCAAACAAGATATGTTCAAGAAATAAGAAGAGTTTTGTTACCTTTAGAAGAAGAAGTCTCTTCCATCCTGCTTAGTCTTCTTTGTAGGTTTCTTTTCCTCGACAATTGATGCTTCATGTTTCTCCTTCCTTTTCTTTAGCTCGGGACAATGAATCTTGTAGTGACCATACTTTCGATAGTTGAAGCATTGTACTTCTGAAATGTCTTTCTCTTGATTTGGCTTCCTCCTTGAACCAAACTTCCTTTTGTTCTCGAAGTTCTTGAATCTTGCTGTGAAGGCTTGATCATTGTACTTCTTTTGGGGTTTCTCTTTTGCACTGATCCTTGATTCTTCTTGAGCACAGTAAGTCCAAAGTTCTTCAAATGTTGGATACTCCTTTCTTGTGTTCATGCTTGCGGCAAATGCATCCCACATCTTAGGAAGACCATTGAGTACTGTGTTTACCAACTCCTTCTCTGAGATGGTCTCTTCAATAGCTTGTAGTTGATCTCTTAACTGAGAGATTCTCACAAAGTATGATGTTATGCTGTCGTCATCATTCATCTTCATGTCACAGAGCTCATTCTTTAGACTCATTACTTGTCCAATGTTTCTGACTGAGAAGAGATTTGTTAGGGCATCGTACATCTTCTTCGATGAGTCAAGATGGGAGATGTAGGGTATCAGGTGGTCTTTTATAGATTCCACTATGATACTCATAGCATTGATATCACTGTCTTTGAACTTCTTCATAGCTGCAACGTTCTGTGGTTCCTTCTCTTTTCCTTCTTCAAACTCTGGCTTCACGATCTTTCCTTTCACGATATCCAACACTTTATTCTTGTCAAGGATGAGGTCAATCCTTATCTTCCACGCTCTGAAGTTAGAGGCTCCATCTAACTTGTTCTCTGACTTCATAGAGTAAGTCATGGCTACTTGACTTGGTCAACCCTAGATTTGACCAGAAATTCAAACTTCACGTCTTGGCTTTTTGAGAGTACCAGGAGATGCGCTGGGCTAGGGCGCACTTATCTATTCGGAGATTAGGTCAATCCCTTCACTTAATGTGCCTCAACAAGAGGATTAGGGTTTCTGCAACTGCACTTGCTAGTAACCCTAGCTGTAGTGTCTTGGAAGCTGCTGCTGTTAGTAACCCTAGTGGCAGTTCCTCAGCGAGCTCAATATCCTAGCGGCTATGCTTCCTTCCAGCGTTTAGACTGAATGAAGGAGGTGTGGGCCCATAACCTGTTAGAATATGAAGGACTGTGCTCGTTTTACCATTGACAATACCCTTGTCACCCAACCATAGGTCGAAGCCACCCTCCGAGCACCTTGACCTTGACAGAGAAGAATACTGGTAGCAATCAATAGCCAAGCAAGGCTAATGCACCAAGCAAGAATAGAAACCAAGCTGATCAGATAGTCCCACCCAGAAACTGGCGCAACACCTTCCCCAGAAACTTGTGCACAAAACTGCCAACTGCATTGTGCAGAAACTGCTCTCTGCAATTCTGAGAAGTGTGAATAATGAGAACCGGCGCCCTGTATTTATAGTGGTCTGACAGACTTACTGGGGCCAACTTCTCCTTCTGGGTACTAATTAATTCATATTAATTATATTTCTGCAACCGACATCTCGTCTAGGGTTTCCTTTACTTCTTTGCTTCCTTCCGGAATATTCTAATCTTGTCATAGGTCACAATAGAGGTTCATACCTTTCGAAGCTACCATAATATCAACAGTGGAGTCATCACCAAGTTCCACTTACATGCTTGCCTCCTACTCCTGAAGTTTACTGAACACCCTCTTGTAGAGGTGATATGTTTGGAGGCTCCATTTTCCACATACTAGTCGACACTAGACATGGTGTTAGATGACAAGCATGAGACCATAGAGAAGTGCGTCTCAAGCTTGGATGAAAGCTCATCCACTCTAGCTAATGCTTCTACACTCCTTGCAAATTGCTTCTGCTGTTGTTGCTTTCCCTTCCCCTTCTCATGACATTGAGAAGCAAAGCACCCAAACCTCTCACACTTGAAGCACTTGATGTGGCTCAAGTCCTTCTTTCCCTGGTTAGAGGACCTGAATTCTCTTTTTTCCTTTTTGACCCTTCTAGGTCCTCCTTTCTGTTTACCCTTCTTCATCTTATTGATGACGAAAATATTTTGCTCCTTTTACTCCATACCTACGATAGTCTTGTCTCCTCTTGAGTCCTAGATGAAGTCATCCTATAGCCTCTCAAAAGTGGGAAGATTTTTTCAGGCACAGACCCCATGGAAAAAAGGTTGCCAACAAGAAGAGAACCCATTTAATGCGATGGGTACTAGAGCTTTACCCTTGACCTCTTCTCCAACTGATGCCAGTTGGTCATGGAGTTCATTAATCTTCATCAAGTAGGTAGCTACAATATTTGTTTTGGTGACAAACAAACTTGTTTGACAATTATAAGAATATCCAATTTAAGTAGGATAGAATAAGGTAATCCATGTTGTATGAAATAATATTATATTGAGTAAAATGTATAAGAATGAGATATGAGATGAGTACAATGAGAATGAGGGCCTTATATACCCACACAGGGGTGCCCTTTCATGAAGAGACGTAACCTTTCATCAGGAAGGTGTCTCTTCATTATTAATCATTAACTATTGTTTATTTGTTATTATCTATATTTTATAATGTATTTACATTTATTATTATATATTGTGTTCATAACAATCTTGTTCATTTGTGTGGCTCTAAGCTTATTCCTCAACAACATCTTTCGATTGGTGTTCTCATTTTGATAGAGAGTGACTAGAGCATCAAACATGTCCTGTCCTATGGTCTTCCTAATGACGTGAGGGATCAAATGATCTTTCACAGAGTGAAGGATGAATCGCTTGACCTTGGCCATCTTCTTTTTATGACCTGCTAACAACGTGGGATTGGTAGGCTCTACAACTAGTTTCTCAACAAAGTCCCATAGATCCTGCTCCTCCAACAACATCTTTACCCGACACTTCCATGTGACGAAGTTAGATGGACCTTCCAATCCGTCTTTGTATCTAAGACTAAATGTAGTCATACTGCCACGCTGGAATATTCTACTAAACAAAATAGACTAGCAACCTAACACAAAAAACAACAGCCTGATCACATGTCCACTATGCTTTTCTCAAGCATAGATAATGGCCATCTTGTCCTTGAAAACTCATGAAAACTCCCTCGCATAGGTAGCAACGCTACTATCTATTCAAGGATTCCTAGAAGGTTTCAACAAACTACTCTAATACCATGTAGAAATTTTCTAATTCATTGTAAAGTTGTAAACACATTTTGCATTGTACTACAATTTCAACATGAAATTCAAAAACAACAGAACCGAGAACCTATCAAAATAACTTTGTAATTAATGCTAAAATCTATAAATGTTCAACCAAACAGGGTATTTTCACATAGGTAGAACACCTTAAGCAATTGCTCACACAAACATATCAAAGATCAGTGCACCAGTGTATTACGTGGTTAAAACCCTCAGAGAGGGAAACCGTCCGCGGCCCCAACCAACACGACCACCTGAGGCAATATATTAATGCAAAAGAAAAGAATTTTACATAGGAGTTTCTCACAATCGATCATCAACAAATGGCCCTCCATGTTCTTTAGATAGAGATCATGGAACAATCGGGTGTTAAGCCACAGATCATTATAGCCGTTAGTATCAAGGAGAATATGAACCGTTGGATCACTTTGTCTAGAACATATCATCACCGTTGGATTACGTAACTGCAAATGCATACTAAGGAGACACACTTTACCTAAAACCACATTAGAACAAGTTGATCTTAACTAACTCCTAAGTGTCTAAATATCTTAACATTCCCACTTAAGAACAACTTGGGACATGATTGAAGGAGTTACAAAGGTGATAAATAGAAGAAGGAAGGGGGCATTAGATCCTATCCCCCCTTAATGACAACTTCTTGAACTCCTAACATAGATCGATGTTTCTAAAACTTCACTTCTGTAAGAGACTTTTTGAAAATGTCTACAACCTGGTCATCTGCAGGGCAAAAGAACACTTTGAGAACACGATCTTCAATAAGCTTTCTATTGAAGTGCCTGTGTAGGTCAATGTGTTTGTTGTTAAATTTTCTCTATGCTTAGCTCAAGGGCATGTAGTTTATTTCATTTAGCATGTACTTGAACCATAAACAATGCAACAACACCATACACTAGTGCTGCAATAACCAAGATCACAAGAAGAATAACCAGCACAAGAACACAAGAAGTATCTTGGGAAAACCCTTCTCAAACAAGGGGAAAAACCCAACAATCCTTTGCTATATTCTCAAGAGAAGATCCCCCAACACCATAGACCTAGCACAAAAGAGGGTGCTTACCAAAACCTAGAACCTAGTGCCCAAGAGCAATGAGCACTTCAGCCGTACATGCACTTGCTGAAATTCCGAGATGACAAGTGTGAGTGTGTAATCCTCAATGGGGATTCACCTTTATTTATACACCAAATAACACAACAAAAGGTGTGTCTATTGGCACAATAGGGCCGACCTCAATGACTCAATAATATAATTAATCATTACACAAATATTAATTATCTTTCACATATGGTGGGGCCGACTTGTACCCTTTACATCACAAATTAGGGTTACAAGTAAATCTTACTCTCAGACAATATAGCAAGGATCTCACACGTCCACTAGTGCTCAGCCACTACAGACACATCCACCTGTGCTCAGCCACAGGGACGTCCTACTCAACAGATCACGCAACTGAGTCCACAGGAGACCATCTCAAGCTGACTCAACTCAGTCCAGAGGAGTACAAAGCAAAAGACCACACGTCATCAAAACTCAGTCCAGAGTCTGACGCACACCCAACACATGGGCACACATCGTCTCAACTCAATCTAGAGGAGAACGACACACCCATTACATGGGCCCTCTCACAGATCGACTCAATTTAGTCCAGAGGAGAACGACCTGGAGAATGTCACACGACGCTGCAATCATCAACATCTGTTACACTGATGTTGAAATGGACACTAGAGTGTGGTTGGATGTTGTCGCTGGAATCCAAAATATGAAAGGATTTGTTAAAGCCACAAGGCTTCTTGACTTGCATTAACTTTGCTTGATACTTTGATTCTGTTGAAGAAAGAGTAAGAGCTTGTTGTTTCTTACAAGCCCAAGTGACATGTCTAGAACCCAGATTGAAACATAATGTAGACTTTTGATCATCAGGGCCACCAACCCAATTTAAATCATTGAAACCAACCAATAAAGAAGTCCCCCCTGAACTGTAATGTATCCCAAACTGCACTATACCCTAGATATACTGAAGAATCCTTTTTGCTGCTTTCCAATGGCTCTCATGGGGTGTTTGCATATACTGGGCAAAAAGAACAACAACAAAGGCAATATCATGACAATATGAGTCAAATACAAAAGGCTACCAACTAACTGATGGTACAATGTGGCATGTACTTCGAGTGTAGTATAGGTTGTGAAAAATCCATAAATGAAACTAATGACATAATCTCCTTAGACCTATGTTCACTTCTTGGGAAAGCAGCCTTGGCATGCTTGCTAAGCGTGCACCCTTTGCAAACACCACGCTGTTGAGTGCTAAACTATGGAAGACCTGTGACTATCTCCCTCAGAATAGGCAACACCTTGTGATGTAGGTACCCCATCCTCTTGTGCCACAACTCACACATGCTATCACTGTTATGCACTATGACTCAAATGGGTTCACCCTACAACCTACACAACTTACATTCTCTAACCCTTATTACTTGAGTTGTATTTGGGTTAGATTCCTTCGATTCGATGAGGACTTGCTGTTCTTGAACTCCACTGCAAAGCGCTTATATTCCATAAGAAACTGAAAGCAAATTCTTCTTGGGACTTGGTACAAACAAGACATTGTCAAAATCTAAAGAATTACCTTACTCGAGTTGGAAGGGAATAGAGCCAATTCTTGCTACTGTCTATTTGGCATCGTCACCAAGCTCAACCTGTACTCCTGAGTCTTGCTTTTTCAGACTAGAAAATAACTGCGAGGCTGATGTCATATGTCGAGAATTGAGATGCCCCATTGTCCACATACGCATTCCTCGGAATTGTGCTAGTAAAAAGGCAAGATACCAATGAGAAATCCTTCTCAAACTTGGCAACAAACTCGTTCACTTGAGTTTCTACAGAGGTTGCTATCTGCTTCTGCTGTTGCTCCCCTTTACGCTTCTTCTCTAGACACTGTGATGCATAGTCATCGTGCTTATGATAACTGAAGCACTTGATTTTACTCAAGTCCTCCTTTCTTGGATGTGAGTTTGACTCATCACTCTTTCCCTTACCCTTGCTAGGTCATTTACCTCTTCCCTTATTTGACTGACCAAATAGAGCTAGGTTGTCATCACCACCCTTCTTGCTGGATTTTGACTCCATCTGATTTTCCTTCTGGATACAGTCATCCCAAAGCCTCTCAAAGTTAGGAAGGTTTTACCGAGCGCAAATACCTTTGACAAATGGTTCCCAGGAAGTTGGGAATCCATTCAGTGCCATGTTCACTAGCTTTTCATCTACAACCTTCTCTCCAATGTTGCAGGAAGCTTCCCCCCTACTTTGAAGCCCTGAAGCGTGCTTCGAGCGGGTGCGTCCAAGAAGCTCGCTTGGAAGCGTGCTTCAGAGCATTTTAAGATGCTTCCTGGATTTTTGGAAGCGTCCCCTTCCGAAGCACACTTCCGATGCTTCCTGTTAGAGTTTAAGCTATTATTAGGTTTCTTTTCAATTCACTAGATAACCATAGCATAGATAGGATCACTGAGAAAAACATAATCACAAGAGACACATCATTTATCCTGGGAAACCCTCATGGGGGAGAAAACCCAGCAAAAACTTCCTTAATATAGATAGCCAATTCAATGCCAAGAGAATAAACCAAACACTACAGAAAGTCCTCTCCAAGTAATGCGCCTCTCTCTCTCTTCCTTCTTCTCCAACTGCAGCTCCAAACTTGCGCTTTGATGATCAAGTGAGTGAGTGAACAAATGAGGCGTTGGCCTCCTTTATTGATACAATCTGGCAAGTGCTTAAAGGAAGTGTCTTTTCATTGGCAGGGCCGACTTCTCTTTGTGGGTGGTTAGAACCACCTTAAGTAATTCTGGGGGCCGACTTCTCATCTTGCTTATTACAATTAGGGTTTGACTAATCCGCAAAAGGGGATTTGGTCATTTACAATGCCCGACATGATCAATCCACAAAAGGGGATTGATCTAATGAATAATACATCAAAAATAGAATACCCTTTGCAGTTACAATATTTCAACACTCCCCCTTAACAAGAAGTGTATTCTACAACAACATCAGGCGAGAGAGAGGGCAACATCATCAACAATATCTTGGAAAATTGACTGGCGTATCTATAAATCATCGAAAGTTTTTCTCATCATCATCGTTCACAGCATGGAGCTGGAGTAGCATCATCATCCTCATCAACATGAGGCTAAGGTAACATCATCATCATCTTTAGCGTGAGGCTAAAGTAAATCATCATCTTCTTTAGCATGAGGCTAAAGTAATATCATCGGTATTTTTAGCATGAGGCTAAAGTAATATCATCGGTATTTTTAGCATGAGGCTAAAGTAACATCATCATCTTCAGCATGAAAGATGAAATAACATCATCATCATCATCATCTTCAGTAAGAAGTTGAAGTGGCATCATCATCGTCATCTTCAGTAAGAAGCTGAAGTGGCATCATCATCATCATCTTCAGCAAGAAGCTGAAGTGGCATCATCATGGATTAGTATAACACTAATACATCATCATCATCAATAACAACACAAGGCTGATACAACATCAACAACAACAATTTCACAACACGAAGGTTGGAGCATCATCAACATCAACACTAGGCTGAGAGTCTTCAGCACGAGGCTGGCATCACAGCACGAAGCTGGCTACACAATATCATCAGCACAAAGCTGGCATCACAGCACGAGGCTAGCAACACAACATCATTAGCACGAAGCTGGCATCACAACGCGAGGCTGGCAACACATCATCAACACGAAGCTGGCATCACAGCGCGAGGCTGGAAACACATCATCAACACGAAGCTGGCATCACAACGCGACGCTGGCAACACATCATCAACATGAAGCTGGCATCGCAGTACGAGACTAGCAACATCATCATAGCACGAGGCTGGCACGTCATCACAACACGAGGCTGGCGCATCATCACAACACGAGGCTGGCACCACAACACTAGGCTTGCACATCATCAACACAAGGCTGGCATCACAGCACTAGGCTGACACATCATCAGCACAAGGCTGGCATCACAACACTAGGCTGGCACATCATCAACACAAGGCTGGCATCACAGCACCAGGCTGGTACATCATCAACACAAGGCTGGCATCACAGCACTAGGCTGGCACATCATCATCATGAGGCTGGCATCACAACACTACTCCCCCTTTCTAGGGAGGTCCTTACGGACTACACCAAGCTTATCTCGAAAGTGCTCAAACTTTACACGAGATAGAGGCTTGGCCAACAGATCAACAACTTGTTCATCCGTGCTAACATATTGGAGCTTTATGGCTCCTCTTTGCACCATGTCACGGATGTAATGATATCGGATCTCTATGTGTTTTGACTCATCATAGAACACATCATCTCTATACAACTCTGGTTATTACATAGGATCACGGTGGATTCCATCTCCAGATCAAATAGATCTGTCAACAACATCCGAAGCCATACGACTTCACAACTGGAGGGACATGCAACAATTTATTCCGCTTCTGCCATGCTTGGAGCAATGCTGAATTGCTCCCTACTCTGCCATGAAGTCATGGCTGACCTCATACTAAAACATCTTGAAGTGCTCTTTCTATCAGAGACACTTCCAACTCAATATGAATCGGTGTAACCACTCGGTCTGAAGTCATGATCTCTAGTATAATAGAGACCAAAATCCAACGTACCCTTAAGGTATCTCATCCTATGTTTTGCAGCAACAATGTGAACACATCCGGGTTCTACCAGATACTGACTCAAGGCAAAACATATATCTAGCCTAGTATTCGTCAGATACATCACTGAACCAATAATCTGTCTGTACAGAGTAGCATCAACCAATTCTGACGAGGTATCTACCAGGAGCTTCAACTTCGTTAACATGGGTGTGTACATGGATTTACATTTCAACATGTCAAACCTCTTCATTTTAACTGTATACTTCCCTTGGTTAAGGAAGATCTTCTCTGTGCTCTGCCAAATTTCAAGACCTAAGAGATAATACATTTAGGTCTTCCATCAAACTCTGTAGCGAGCTTCTTCTGCAATTTGTGATGAGCTTTTCTTCATCTTGTCAAGAATACATCATCTACATATAGTAGTAACATGACTGGTTCATCATTCATAACTTTGAGATAAAGGTTAGAATCAACTTTACTCTTGGTAAAGCCCAAGCTCGTCAGGAAACTGTCAATTCTTCCATACCAAGCTCTAGGAGCTTGCTTCAACATGTACGAAGCTTCCTTCAACCGACAAACATGAGTCTTTCTATCTTCAATCTTCAAATCATATTTTCTCATTACATTGTACTAATCTGGTACACTTGCTCAGCTGCAACTCAATCTGCACAATCATGTGCTAGCTCTATGTGCTCTTTGCAAGGCACTATCTGTCTCACTGGCTGAGAGTATGTCCTCTCCTCTTTCTGCAACTGTTCCTTCTGGAACTGGGACTCTGCACCTGCACCTGCTCTGAAGTTGAGAATGGTTGCTCCATTCTCACTATGACTGCTGAAATTTGTGAGTAACTCCTCTTATTCTATCATGGCAACAACTTCATCTGAAACTGAGAGTGGCTCAATAACTGATACTGAAGGTAGTTCTTCTTCTTTCATGGAGGTGACTCTATCTTTTATTGTAGTCATGTCTCCATGACCCAACTAATGTAATGCACCAACTGCCACTCAATTTTAAATATGGGGATTGCTCCCCCTGTATCTCATAGTATATATGAATCGTGGTTGTTCTAGTTGTCATCATAAAGATTGGAACTATTTCTTCAATTACTGGAGTAAGTGTCTCGTCATAGTCTTCTCCCTCTTGCTGGGAGAATCCTCTAGACACACATCGGGCTTTGTACATTTGCAACATGCTTGATCTGTATAGATCAATCTTGGAAGTCAATACTGACTTCTCTTCTAGTCTCAGGGAACAATCCATATTCTAGTCTTTCTGACTGGCTCCCTTCTTTGTTACTGAAACAAGGGAATCTTCCTAGGAGATTTCATATCTCCTAGAAGTTTTTGAAGCTACGATCTAGTCTTTTCATGGCATCTGTCTCCTAGTCCTGGAAGTTGTCTCTTCATCTGATCCTTTTTGAGATCAAGCTTACTCTCGATTTCTTCTGAGTCTACATGGACTTCATCATCTCTTACAAGGTATACTTGGTGTTGAATACCAAGTCTAAATATGAAAGACAGAGTCATGCTTCAAACGAGTTCTGCTTCCCGTCAAGGTGGCTTCATTAACCTTTGAACAATTCTGTTGTGAGTTCTTGTTCTAATGTTCTGTCATCTTTGGAGCCTTCTGCTCCTTTCAATCAATCTTCATATGAGCTACTCTGAATCTCAAAAGATAGCTTCTTCTTCATTTTCTTTGGTACATGAGTGTATATGGTCGCGTACATAGTTTGCTTCATATCTCATCTAATATGTTGCCTTTTGCAACCTTCACTATGGCTTCCTCAAGGTTATCACCTGTGACCTGAAACAAGGTCAACAAAACAACAAGTAGGAATAATACTCTTTTGATAATAGTAGATAAAACAAAACATGAATAATCATCATAGTAGCTCCTTTAGAGCTATCACTTGTGACCTGTCTGAACTTTGAAGCAAAGATCAAAAGTAAGAAATACAATACGAAATGAGGTCAACACTCTTCTAGTGTTGTGATCAAGCATTCCTCCATGGTAACCTGGAATCAACACAAGAAGTTTCTCCTAAAGGAGATGTTAGTTGTATCTGTTACATTAAGCATTTATCTCAATATGCCCACATGCTACCAAGTATAATACTCTTCAAAGACTGCTACCTCAACTATAGTGTTTACTTGTAATGGGGTAGTTATCAACTTTGTCATGTGCAACTTTGAATCTTATCAACTTAATTAATCAAACCTTTGGAGTCTTGTCCTCAAGAATGAGTGTGTTGCTTTTCTTCCAAGTCTCCTTCATTCAAGATGACAAGTGCTTTCTTCAACCTGTCTTTTGTACTAGGACAATATGCTATCTTGACAGAAGGTTGGGTTAGAGAATAAACTCTATGATCTCAATTTTAATCCATCTAATACCTTGACTTTAATTTTGACCAAAGGTTAGTAAGATGGTCATAACTTCAACATGCAACCTAGATCAAAATGATGTCATAACAAATAGATGCATATCAGAATAATCAAACCTGGGTTACATTATTCCTCTGAATGTGTTGGATCTTGAGATCCTTCTAGATCTATGGCAAGAGATCCCTTCTCCTGCAAATAACCTTTAAAGACTAACAATTTAAACATATGTGATTACATACCTCTGATAGTATTTGCAGGTAGTGGCACCATCTGGTAGCAGTTGTAATAATTACCAACTCTTAAGAACTTCAAGGGTGACTCAATTAGTACTGCAGCTGATACTTCAACTGATACTGCAACTGTAATTGACATTGCAACATATTCTGAAACTGCAACTGCAACTGCAGCTTAGGGTTTTATGAGGAAACCCTAATTTTTCAAACTTCAAATTTTGAAATTCTGATCCAGGGGATAGATGTGCTGAGCTGCTGCGAGTAAGCTGGTGCAGTCAGATTTCTAAAAATCCAAATTTTACCCCCTCAAACTTGACTTGCGGATTTCTGGATTGGTGCTTCTGGTACTTCTGGTTTTCTGGTGCTTTTGGTTTTCTGGTACTTCTGGTACCGGTGAAAACTAGGGTTTCACTTTCCGGGAGTTCTATCCACTGAAAAGGTGCATTGAAGATGCCAAAAGCTTCACTAGGGTAGGGCGCACTTTTCTAGATGGGTTTTAGGCAAAAATTCCTCTCCAACAAAAGCCCTAATTTTCTTGTACGACAATAGTGACGTTTTTCTTCTTCTTGTGAAAGATGCTCTCTTCAACTTAGCTCTGATACCATGTCAGAGTTTAAGCTATTATTAGGTTTCTTTTCAATTCACTAGATAACCATAACATAGATAGGATCACTGAGAAAAACATAATCATAAGAGACACATCATTTATCCTGGGAAACCCTTATGGGGGAGAAAACCCAACAAAAACTTCCTTAATATAGATAGCCAATACAATGCCAAGAGAATAAACCAAACACTACAGAAAGTCCTCCAAGTAATGCGCCTCTCTCTCTCTTCCTTCTTCTCCAACTGCAGCTCCAAACTTGCGCTCCGATGATCAATTGAGTGAGTGAACAAATGAGGCACTAGCCTCCTTTATTTATACAATCTGGCAGGTGCTGAAAGGAAGTGTCTTTTCATTGGTAGGGCCGACTTCTCTTTCTGGGTGGTTAGAACCACCTTAATTAATTCTGGGGGCCGACTTCTCATCTTGCTTATTACAATTAGGGTTTGACCAATCCACAAAAGGGGATTTGGTCATTTACAATGCCTGACATGATCAATCCACAAAAGGGGATTGATCTAATGAATAATACATCAAAAATAGAATACTCTTTGCAATTACAATATTTCAACACTTCCTAGCACGCTTCACGCGTGCTTTTGTGAGGATCAGTGCGCTTCCTAAGGGAACCCGTGGACTTAAAAAATTGACTTTTTTCTTTTCTTTTTTGAGTGAGGGTTTAGGGGAAAGAAAGGAGGAGAATAAAGGAGTTCTTTCCCCTCCATTCTCGTCATTCTTTCATCTTGAGCTTGGAGGAGAGAGCAAAGGAGAGCTTGAGAGTGCATATTTGTGAGAGCTTGGAGGAGAAAGAAAAGGAGAGCTTGGAAGAGTGAGCAAAGAGGAACTTGGAGGAGAGAACAAAAGCAACCATCTTCCAAAGGTTTCAACTTTCAAGTTTCAAGAGCTAAAGAGGTAAACCCAAACCCAAATTCCTCATTTCCTTGGGTTAACTTTGTTTATGTTTTTTCCTCCTCTCCTACTCTTTCCCATTCCTTCTTCTCCCCCATTTTATTGCAGGTTGTTCATCTAAAACTTGAAGAAAATGGCTTTCGTTTGGTTTATCATTCCTTTTTTGGTTCTCATGGACATGGTGGGGAGAAGGCATCGAAGGGAAGAAGATGATAGTGGTGATTCTCATGATGACCCACAATATGAAGCTAGTGAAGGGTTTGAAGAGGAGGAAGAGGGCAATGAAGAGGGCAATGGAGGATGCAAAGATTTATTGAAACCCTTGTGGAAATTTGTAACAAAAGTTGAGGAGGGGAGAGGTGGTGGAAGCATTAAATTTTTGTGTCCTCATGACTGTCATGATAGAAAAACTTATACCGGTTCATATACTCGTGTGAGGAGGCATCTTTGTGGTGTAATGGAGAGTGATGACAATAAGGGGGCCATTGGGATCATATTTTTCCCTAAGATATCCAAGGATCAGAGAGAAACATATATAAACATAGAGGATGTTGCACAAAAAAAGTATGGTAAAAAACAAAAGCTTCAACCCGATGCCTCATCTAGATTTGGTGGGAACACATCTCCATCTCCCCGTGGTTCTGGAACCTCTGGATCTAGAAGAACAATACCAGATTTTCTTGATATTGGAGGTAGGGAGAGGTGGATGTAAAAGTGGTCCGGTTTCTCTCTGCTTGTGGTATCCCATTCAATGTGCTTTGCTCCCCATATTGGCATGATCTTGTCAACGCAATCAACGAAATCCCCAAAGGATACAAGAGCCCCAACTATGAGAAAGCTAGAACTATGTTACTTGACAGGGAAAAAACAAAAATTCAAAGAGCTCTAACACGGTTTACAGATGAATGGGCGGACGTTGGGGTATACATTGTGTCAGATGGTTGGACAAATGTTAGAAACCAACATTTGATCAATGTTCTTGGTGTTTTTGCTACCGATGCAGTGTTTCTTGCAGCACATGACTCCTCTTCAATTATTGTATCTTCCCAAAACATTTCAGATCTCCTCTTGAGAACAATTAATGATGTTGGTCCTTCTAATGTGATTCAAGTAATCACTGATAATGCAACAAACTATAAGGGAGCAGGTAAAGTCATTGAATGAGTTCATCCACACATCTTTTGTTCTGGGTGTTTGGTGCACACCTTGAACCTTTTGATGCATGATATTTGTCAAGCATAGAGAATGTGGATGGATTAATCAGTTGTACAAGAGAGGGAAGCAACTCATCAAATTTATCATCGGGCATACAAGGGTCAATTACTTCTACAACACTCACTCTAGGTTGTAGCTACTTAAGATTGCAAACACTAGATTTTCTAGCTATTACCTCACCTTTAGGCACCTATTGAAGGTGAGACAAACTTTGGGTGCTATGGTGATGAGTGATGCATGGGATGAATTGAGCAATGCTATGGTGATGAGTGGGATGAATTGAGCAATGGTAGAGAAGGTGCTAATGCAGTGAAGGAGACAGTCCTTGACGATCAATTTTGGTCACAAGTTTGATATGTTTTGCAATTCACCAAGCCAATTTATCACACGATCAAGTTTGTAGATTCAGATCGGGCAATCATTGGGGAGGTGTATGAGCAAATGGATATCCTGCTAGGGAAGATTAAAGACATTGTTGAGCCTAGAGATGTCAACCTCTATAATCATATTCGTGTAGAGGTGGAAAAATGGTGGGAAATGCTAAATATTCCACTACATGCCTTATCATATGTGCTAACACCTAAATACTATCATGTATCATGGCTTTCATCATCGACACCTGGTGGTGGGTCCAAGAAAAGACCACACCAAGATCCAGAGGTTCAAGCAGGTTATTTGAAAGCATTAGAAAAATTGATCCCGGACGAGGAGGAGTGTGACAACATAAGGAGACAATTGAGCCATTACATCCTTAGCAATGGTGCCTTTGGGACCAACCATGCAATTAGAGATCGAGGGAATCTGAGTTCTCTCGAGTGGTGGAACATGTATGGCGGTGCTACCCCACAGTTGCAACATTTGGAAATACGGGTGCTTTCATAGGTGGTGAACACTTCTTTTGCAGAGAGGTGTTGGAGCACCTATAGTTTCATCCATAGCATCAAAAGGAATAGGTTGAATGTAAGTCGGGCAGAGAGCTTGGTCTATGTTCATTACAATTTACGATTGTTGTCCCATTACTGTGAGGAGGCACAGATGGATAAAAACTTGAGGTGTTGGGTCAACAATCCAGAGGAGGATAATTTGGAGGATGGAGTATTGCTTTTAGAGCAATTGGAAAGTGTTCTTTTGGATGATGATGATCATGTTGAGATGCCACCCCCATCCACTGTGTGGTCCCCATGTCCAGGATTCCAACTACAACACTAAGGGCTTCATCTTCAGCTCCGCCGCAACCGTCTGCATCTACTTTTGCGCTACCACTGCGTGGAAGCCCACACCATACCCATTGTGGTGGAAGGAGGATGGGATAGTTGTTTGATGATTCTCCTTTTTCGTTACTTTATATGTCATAGTCTATAGATGATAGATTCATAGTATTTGGCAACTAGCTCAATTTAAACTTTAAACTTTGTTGTTTTGGAGCTTTCGGTCTTCATACTTCAATTTAGATGGCCTATTTTGTAAACATAACTATTTGGTCACGACTCATGTTATTGTTGACATTTTTTGGATATATGATTTCAATTCATAAGTTTATGGTCTACTTTCTATTATATCAATATGGCTTAAAAATTTGTATATTGGCTTGTAAGTTTGTAATTGCTAGAATCTAGATGGTTGATGCTTGAATGATTAATCATTGATGTACTATGTAGTATGGATGCCATTTCTATCTATATTGATGTACAAATATGCATGTTTTCATATGGATGCCATTTCTATCTATATTGATGTACAAATATGCATGTTTTCATATGCATGTTTTCAAATATGCATGAAAACATGCATATTTGTACATCAATATAGATAGAAATGGTATCCATACTACATAGTACATCAATGATTAATCATTCGGGCATCAACCATCTAGATTCTAGCAATTACAAACTTACAAGCCAATATACAAATTTTTAAGCCATATTGATATAATAGAAAGTAGACCATAAACTATATATATATATATATATATATATATATATATATATATATAACAAACACTTCTAGGATGCTTCGCTTTCGAGGATTTTTGGAAAATGACGCTTCCCACGCTCCCGCTTCGTGCAACACTGCTTCTCTCCAATTGCACGTTGATCACAAACATGTGTGACCTTCATAAGGTAACTAGTGACTGGCTCTGATTTGGCCATCACTATGGATCTAAGTTTGCTTCGCAATATCATCTTCTTGTTTATGTTCTCACTTTGGTAGAGACTTACCGGCATTAAACATCTCCTTCAAAGTTCACAGTCTTCTTCTTGGATATGTGAGGGATCAAATGAACTTTTATGGCATCCAAGATTATCCACTTGGCCTTCACTTCCCTCTTCTTGTTAGTTGCCAACTGTTGCGGATCTATATGCGGAGTCACAACATCCTTGGCAATATCCCAGAGATCATTCTCTTCTAATAAGAGTGTAACCCTCACCTTCCATGATAAGAAATTCAAGGTACTGTCTAATCTATCCTCAAACCCGAGGCTAGTTGCTGCCATCTTTGAGATCTATTGCACAAACTCCCAAATCTAAAAATAAAATTTTGAAACCCTCTAACTGTTGGTCCTTCTTCCCTTCAATTGACTTACAACTACAAATCCTTGAGAATCTTAATTAGAGAAAAAAAGGCTCTGATACCATGTGCAAAATCCAAGTCTAGGTGACTAAAGTCCTCTTATGATCCCAATTAAACAAGTAATTGCTGAATTTAATTAATGCTGAAACTAAATTCAAACCATAACATCAATCACACAATAGCTGGAAATTAAATAGCTGAAGCATAAAATCAATTTAACACGTACATAGGTAATTCCACAAGCTGCTTAAAAAACCAACAGCGGCAAGGTTACTGAAATCACCTTGAACTGAGTGGAACTATCTGCTTGAGAAGTATGACCCGTTGTACGACCTATCCATACCACTATGGATCCATACAATCTTGTCCATATGACTATACAAAACTATTCTGTATGACTATACATAACTGTATGACACCTGTATGAACTGCTGCTCATTGCCCTGATTTGTCTCTGCCTGAATCCCTACTCTCTCTTTGTTGAGCTTTTGTAGCTTTGGAAGGTATTCCCACAAGAGGCCGAGGTGTCAGGCATGTGGGATTCTTCGTTGGCACCATATTAGCCTTTTGTTTTACTAAAATTGGCCTTGAAATGAGGCTAGGGCCTCATGGGAAAGTTTATGGGCTTTGTAGGCTTGTGTTGGGGTTTCACACCCACAAAGAGGAATACAATATTCTAATTAATTGTTGAGTTTAGGAGGGGTGCCTAAACTCACTCATTAGACTCCTATATAAGGAGAGGAGAGATTGTGACAAATATTGTTGTGACATTGTGATGATGGAGTTGGCATAAGTGAGTCTGCACTTGTGTCAAGGAGCTTGGAGATTTTAGCAAGGAAATTTTTGCAACTATGGCAAATCTGGCCTAGGGCTAAAGACTCTATTTTCTGTTCTGGACAGGGAAAGCACACAGTACATGTGGAGAGGAGAGGCATCTGAAGAAGGGAAGAAACTGTACGAATAGAGTGAGTTGTACAGAAGTGTCTATACAGGTTTTCGTACATGTACATGGGTTGCAGTGGGAACAGTCGTGTATGTACGCGGGTTGCAATGGGAACAATTGCGTATGTACGCGAGTTCCATTAAGGACAGTTGCGTACATCTGTATAAGGGTTTTTGGCAGGTCCGTACTGGCTGACGTCAACAACAGTATGGGTGATGTCAACAAGCCGTTCATGTGGTTTGCAACATATTTGTAAGTTGTGATTTGTCTCGTGAAAATTATTGATTTTGTGGTTGTAGAGAGCACTGGTTTTGTCCTCAGAGTTGTTGATTTGGATGTTGTAGAGAGGACAGGTTTTGTCCTTAGATTTGGTGATTTTTGTAAGTTGTTGGGAGGGTTGGTTTTGCCCTCAAAAATTCTGAATTTGACAAGAGTTACAGAACAAATTTTTTGTCTCATATGTGTTGATGATTCATCTCGGATCTTCTTGTTTCCGCTGTTATATTTTTTAGCCGATGATTTCTGTGTAAAATTGTTCAGTGACAACAACTAGGGTTTACTGTTAGACCACTAGCAAGTAATTTTCAGATCTGAAATTAGTCACATAGAGTTGCATGTGAAAATTGACACTCTCTCTCAATTGCTCAACCTGCTCAACTGTTTGTGTGTGTGAACTCTCTATCTTGTCCCGTCTTTATACTCTTAGCTGAGACCAAAACCCTATTCTATTTTTGAGTTTAATCCTAGTCTAAGTCATGATGCATGAGATACATTTTTTTAGACTTAACAGGTAAATATAAGACTTTCACTTTTTAACTAAAGTGAATTACGAAATAGTATTACTTTTTGAAAATATTGCGAACTACTTCTCACACGTTCACATTGAACCTGTGCGGAAGTTCCTGTTTGAGCGATAATTCTCAACACATGGGGCAGCAAGTTTGACTCTAGATTGGAAGGGAGAAGGGGTTGGTTTACAATCTTCCATGTGAAAGTGGCGAAGAAGGTCAGATCCATACTTAGATTGGGAAATGGAAATTCCTTTCTTGGTTTGCAATACTTGGAGGCCAAGGAAATAATGCAAATAACCTAAGTCCGTTGTTTCAAATTTCTTCTTAAGGATGTATTTCACATGGTTTAAAAGTTTGGGGTCACTACCAGTGAAAATAAGGTGATCAACATAAAGAACAAGTATTATGATATGGTTACCTAGTTTCTTGGTATAGACATGGGGGTTAGAATGACATGTAGAAAAGCTGGTGTCAAGAAGAAAGCTATCCATTTTAGCATACCAAGTCGGAGGAGCTTGCTTAAGACCATAGAGAGATTTTTTAAGGTGACAAACATGTTGGATTTTAATGCTTAGCTCGTGCACACGTGGTTTATTTCAGTTTAGCATGTACTTGAACCATAAACAATGCAACAATACCATACACAAGTGCTGCAGTAACCAAGATCACAAGAAGAATAACCATGCACAAGAACACAAGAGTTTTTCTTGGGAAAATCCTTCTCAATCAAGGGAAAAACCCAACAATCCTTTGCTATAGAGTCAAGAGAAGATCCCCCACACCATAAACCCTAGAGCACACAAGAGGGTGCTTCTTTGACCTAGAAACTTGCGCCTAAGAGAACTGCGCAATTCAGCCATACAACTTAGCTTGAGAGATGTTACAATGAAGTGTGAGTGAGTGAGATCCACAATGGGGATCTACTCTTATTTATACAAGACCTATCATATCAAAAGGATGTGTCTATTGTCACAATAGGGCCGACCTGTACAACTCAGAAATAGAATTAATCTTTACACAATATTAATTATCTTTTACATGGTGGGGCTGACTTGTACCCTTTACATAATTAGGGTTACAACAAATCTTACTCTTAGACAATATAGCAAGGGATCCACACATCCTCTAGTGCTCAACCATTGGGGACACGTCCACTTGTGCTCAGCCACAGGGATTTCACTCTCAACAGATCAACTCAACTAAGTCCATAGGAGTACCATTTGGAGAGCCATCTCAAGTCGACTCAACTAAGTCCATAGGAGTTTGACAGGAGACCATCTCAAGTCGTCTCAACTCAGTCTATAGGAGCACGACAAGAGACCAAACGTCATCTCAACTCAGTCCAGAGGAGTATGACACACCCATCACATGGGCTCTCTCACAGATCGTCTCAACTCAGTCCAAAGGAGAACGACCTAGAGAATGTCTCATGAAGCTGCAATCAACAACAAGACAAGGCTGGACTCATTCTAAACATAGATAAGAGGTTAT
This sequence comes from Picea mariana, assembly GCA_032191745.1. Classification (NCBI taxonomy): domain Eukaryota; kingdom Viridiplantae; phylum Streptophyta; class Pinopsida; order Pinales; family Pinaceae; genus Picea; species Picea mariana. The sequence goes on from JASDQU010737969.1 coordinate 191,417, forward strand.
TCCATGTAAATTTCTTCTTGCAAATCCCCATGCAAGAAGGCGGATTTAACATCCATCTGATGGAGCTCCCATTTATGTGAGGGGGCAAGGGATAGGACAAGGCGAATGCAATTCGTTTTGGCTACATGGGCAAAGGTTTCATTATGGTCAATCACTTCATCTAGAGAAAATCCTTTGGCAACTAACTGAGCCTTATGTCTTTCAACACTTCCATCTGATGCATACTTATTTCTATACACCGATTTACATCTGATAAGTTTTCTTCCTTTCGTAAGAGATACAAGATCCCAAGTATTGTTCACCATTAAGGAACGCTATTCTTCATTTAATGCTGTGTCCCAATCCGGATGGCCAAAAGATTTTGCAAATGTTTTTGGATCATGAATCTTTGAAACTTGAGCCAAAAAAGAGGAGGCTCGTTGGAACTATGAACGTGTATGACGCTGATCTGTAGGATCACTAGCAAGATCACTAGCTGCATATCGTGTTTACAGACCCATCTGGGAAGTGGTGGTGCTGGTGTTGGTTCATGTTCAATGGAGCCAACTAGAGAAAGTGAGCAAGCGGAGGTGGATTTTCATCCTCATTGTCATCAATTGAAGAAGAAACCAAAATAGGATCACTAACAAAAAAGTTGGGAAGAGAAGACGACACAAACGTCGAAGATCACTTGCACGCTGAAGATGGCACAAATGCCAAATTAAGCTCACAAGTCGAGAGACTTTCATCAAACTTAACATCTGTCCTAATAATAATTTCATTGGAATTAGGTTGAAGAAGTCTATAATCTTTTACATCTTCAAAATATCCAATAGAAATGCACTTCTCACTTTTAGGCTATAATGCTTTCCTTTTCTCATTAGGAATGTGAGCCCATATTTCACTACCAAACACACAGAAGTGGCTTACATATGGTTTAATTTTACTCCATGCTTCTTCTGGTGTTATATTTTTGAAAGCCTTTGTGGGAGTGTGATTGACTATGTGATTGGCACAATTAATGTCTTCTGCCCAAAAATGAAGACTTAATCCCTGAGATTGGATCATATAATTTGCCATTTCCTTTAATGTGCGATTCTTTCTCGCATCAACAACATTTTGCTGAGGTGTATATGGAACAATATGTTGCATCTGAATGCCCTGTGCAGTGTAGTAGACTGTAAATTTGTTGTTAACATATTCACGTCCATTATTTGTTCTTAACTTCTGTAGTTGATGTCCAAATTGTTTTTCTACAAGGGCCTTGTAGGCCAAAAACATGTCAAAAACTTCACTCTTAAGTTTTAAGAAATAAACCTAGGTGCATCTGGAGAAGTCATCAATGAAGGTTAAGAAGTACTTGAACAAAGAAAAAGGAGAGGGAAGCAGATGACACAAATCACTATGAACAAGCTGCAAGGGGGTTGAGGTGTGCCAAGAGACACATTTGTGAAAATTGTCCCTATGATTCTTGCCGAGAACATAGCCGACACAAACACCATTTCTGGAAGAAATGAGGGGAAGACCAATCACCATACTTTGATTACATGGCTGCAACAATGCGCAGTAGTTTAGAAGACCAAATCGCTCGTGCGAAATTTTGCTCAAGTCATTGCTATGATCAATAAAAACTGATGGAAAAGATGATGACCCAAAGTTGTTAAATCTGTACAACTTGGTAATATCACGAACAATTCCAGTTGCTAGGACATGCTTAGGATATTTTAAATCCTTGATTACAACTTGGTGAGGTGAAAAATCTACTATTTTACCTTCACCTGAATGAGTGATTTGATATATTGATAGAAGGTTGCAGGAGAAACTTGGAACACATAATACATCATTAAAATGACCGTCATCTAGTTGAACTATTCTAGACCCTACAACACTAAGAGTTATATTTGTTGATTTTTCAATAAGCTAGGTTAAGCATGTGATTTTTCAATAAGCTAGGTTAAGCATGTAGTTCATTTCATTTTATCATTTCTTAACCATAAACAAGAATGTTGCAGCAACCAAGATCACAAGAAGAAACACCATGCACAAGAACACAAGAAATATCCTGGGAAACCCTTCTCAACAAGGGAAGAAAACCCAGCCAAATCCTTTGCTATATTCTTCAAGAGAAAGACCTTTCACCACCAAGAATGACCTAGCACACAAGAGGGTGCTTAAGCCCTAGAAGACTAGAGCCCAAGAGAGGTGTGCACCTTTTCCCAAGTAGATGTATTTGCTGTAATTTCCAAACACACAAGGAAGATATGATTCCACAATGGGGAATCATCCCTTACTTATATTAGACTTGTCCAATCAACAAATGCGTCTATTGGCTCAACAGGGCCGACCTCTCTAAGTCACTTTATATTTATTATTATTATTATAATTAATATTAACAATATTAATTATCTTTTGCATTTATTATTAGACACATTAAGGAAGGGTCGACTTGTTACATAATAATTAGGGTTACAGGTAGGTTTGACTCTTGAACAATATATAGCAAATGATCTGATACACCCACTAGTGCTCATCCACTGGGGGCACATCCATAGAGATGTCATAGCTCTGATTCACTGCATTACATAGAAGAACCAGATCTTCACACGTTCACCTGTGCTCGTCCACATGCACGTCCGCTCTACAGATCTTCTTTCCCACTGCCACACACAGGAGAATCATCTGGGGTCTTCTCGTCAACTTCGCTGCTCAGAGGAGGCTAATATATCATCTTCATTTCTGTTCTCATGACGATGCACCCAACACTTTGGGATTTCACACGTTCACCTTGTGCTTAGCCACATGCACGTCCTAACTCAACAGATCGTCTTTCCCACTGGATAATCATCTAGAGTTCTTCTCAACTCTCTGAATGGAGGAGGTCATCTCTACGTTCCCAGCTCTGTCTCAGGAAGGAACCACGTACCTTTCTTAGGGGCTTTCTCTCAGGTTTGTAAGCTGAGTGAAAGACTTCACATAGCTTCAATGATCCACACCTCACAGGTTTGTAAGCTGGAGAATGTCTCACATAGCTGCAATCATTAACACTATCATCACCAAGAAATATTTGTTTGGTGTTACATTCATTAAGAGCAGAAAAAATGGCTTTATCCTTAGCCATATCATAAGATGATCCAGAATCGATGAGAAACTCACTAAAATAAGAAGTAGATGTTGCATTGAAGTAAAAACTAGAGGTAGAGAGTGCATGCCTATGAGAAGAAGAGTCAAGATTGGTGTTGTGCTTCTTCATTGTTGCTTCTAAGGCCTCCATATTTTTCAAAAATTTAGACTCCAAATGACCATCTCGCCCACAAAAATTTCAATGTATTTCGGTCTTCTTATTTTTTGATTTTAGTCCTTAATCACCATTGGGAGTAGAAGCTCATTGAGAGGGTTTGGGACCCTTGTTTTGCTTGTTGTTTCAAGGATGTTGCTTCTTTGGATGCTTGTATTTATCCTTCTGTTGGGCCACTAAGGCTTTGTTAGATGTATCTATAGTACTTATCACTCCAAGATGCAAGAGCTTATCTTGCTCTTTAATCAAAGAATCACAAAAAGATTCAAGAGAGGGTTATTTGTAAGTAGCCCCTAGGGCTTCTCTGGTGGAGTGAAAAAGTAGATACAAAAATAGAATATGCACTACCAAGCTTAGCAAGAATAGCATATATACATTGGTCATCCTTCCATTTCTATTTTATAGGCTTCAAGTAAAACTCTGAGTGTTTTGAACTTAGATGATTTTCAATGCAAGATAAATCATTGGGATTTAAAGAAATTAATTGGTTTTCAAGCTAGTGGGTTCAAATCTCATTATGTTTACCAAATATGGTTTTTAGCATTTCCCAAGCTTCATCTTGATCATCAATTCCTTGAAGGTGAAACTATAAATCACTAGAGTTGGACATTTCAATTAATCCATGTGCTTTGCCATTTTTATTATTCCATTTGGCTTTCTTCAAGGCATCAATGGGGACAATTTCTTTTTCCAAGGTAATCCGGTAAAGTCCTCAACTTCGTAGTACATCCTCCATACCGGATTTCCATGAGAAGTAGTTTGAACTGGTAAGCAAAATATCACTTGGACTAGCCATATTAAAATGTGTAGGTAATTAAGGTTGAAAAAGTAGAAATTGACTATTTGGATGGAAATATCTTGAAAAAATTGGAGTGTAAAAAAATGACACAAAATGGACTTCAAATGTCAAAGTTTTCCCTTTTTAAGAACGATGTAAAAGGTAATCAAAGTGCCACGTGGCAGGTAGAGGTTGGCCCAAGCGGTGATGGATGCACAATGAGGTTGTTGAGTAAGAAAGTTTCCCTTCTTTTTCTAACTTTGCCTATAAGCTCACTTTTACATGAAGTGACCCACTCCTATAAAATAAGGAAGAATCACTTTTACAATGAAGTTACTTTATAAATTAAAGTTGCATGCAAAAAGTAACTTAAAAAAATAACATTAAAGTTACTTTATAGTGATTCACTTTTACATTTAAGTGAAATGCACATTACAATAAAGTTATGTGATAAGTTAAGGTTTCACGAACTTTTTCAAAACGTAACTTAATGATAAGAAAGACTTGAACTCAAAACCTCTTAGTTAATAAAGTAACTTTCAATCAACTGAGCTAATGCAAAATATATATCAAATGTTATGAAGTAGGTGTTCGACAACACAAGTATTCCAACAGAGGATGAACACCTTCAGTAACCACTCACACAACTAGATCAAAGATCAATACACCAATGTTTTGACGTGGTAAAACCCCTACGGGTGTTTCCATAGCCCCAACCAACGTGGCCACTTGGAGCAATTTATTAATGCAAAAGAAAAATATTACAAAAAGATTTACAAGAGAGTTTCTCATAATCAATCATCGACAAATGACCCTCTATGCTCTTTAAATCGAGATCATGGACCAATTGGGTGTTAAGCCATGGATCAATGTAGCCGTTAAGATTTGAGGAGAATATGAACTGTCGGATCACTCTATGTCGAGAACATATCGTGACCGTCGGATTACCTAACTGCAAATGCATACTATTGTATACTTAAGAAACACACTTTTTACCAAACAACACATTAGACCAAGTTGATCTTAACTAACTCCTAAGTGTCTAAATATCCTAAAAATAGGAGGGGTGTTTTTTTTTTATTCACTCTTTGCCTCGAAGTGTGTTCTTATCCCCAAAACCCTTGTTTTTTCTTGCAGAAAACTTCAACATAGCCACACAAAAACCAATGAAAATTTGAAACAAAAACAAATTCGAAACTTCTTTCCCGTCTAACTGATCACTTGGTTGCATGGTTATATTGGTCATCTAATTATGTTGATCATGGCAGCTTGGACAAATTTTCAGAATAAGAGTCTTCAAGTCCTCAAGAATAAAAAGTAAAAAAAAAAACTAAAAAAAATTCATGCATTTTTGGGTTTGGGTTTTAGTTTTCCTTTGATGATTTTGTCATTTTCAGATTTCCTTTTTGCTGTTTTTTATGCTTTTGGACAACAATCCAAGTCTTTGATTTGTCAGATTTTGCATGCATATTAATGTTTTCCAATCATAGATAGACGGTCACTGATTTTTTCCATTTCTAATCAGCTTTAGTCATTGTGATTGCATAAATAAGTGCCTTGCATAAGGCTGATTTTTCTCTCTTGAATAAATTGCTATCCACATTTGTTTTTTGGGTCACATTTTGAATGTCATGTCATGTGTCTTCATGGTTTCATCTGTAGTTTGCATTTAGAGTAAGTCTGGATGAGGTTTGTTATGTCCATGTTCCGAAGCATTGAGTATATTAGGAGGGGTAGAATGAAAGAGACATAGGAGAGTCTTGAGTCATCTTACTGTCTGTCTCTTCAATGTTTCTCGTCTGAGTCAGCTGCTTTGAGTTAATCGTCCCCCTCATCCGGCGATAGGGATATGATGCCATACATTTTTGTGTTTCATGGCTTATGTCTTGTCTTCGCGCTAAGGGAAAAGACCGCACCATTGCTTTTCCTTTCAGCAAGTCCTCCCTCATAGACTTCAACACATCATTTGGGGGATGATCCAGAGGAGGAGCACCTTGATGGCCGTTAGCCTTGTTATCGCTCAATTTGTACTTATTCCAAAGGAAAAGGTTAAGGGAGGGAAAATTGGCGTAACATGAGGTTTTCCTATCACTGTCACCTCAACAGGATACCTCTTTCTATTTAGGGTTGATGGCCGAGGGGAGACGTCCCCGGTGACCTGGGGGTTTGAGAAGGAAAGGTTAAAGTGTTTATAAAGTATCCTCTCTCACAAGTCACACTGATCAAAAAGTCCCAAGGTTTTAACCAATGAAGTAATGAAGTGCTTAGATGTACCTGCCTAGAACAAAGCAACAAGAAAACGATATCTTTTGCAAGTACAACTTGCTATTAGTACTTCATAAAACCATGGACTTATCAATAAAAGCAATAGTCGATGTATGATGAAGTAAACAAAATTTTATAACAGCAATGTTTATAAGATGATAGCTTCACAATAAAAGCCTTGAAAGAGCTTCACAATGACCCAAAATAATCACTCATTAATGGAAACGTACTAGCACTTGTCAGAAGCTAATTAGGCAGTGTATAAATCAACTTTACAATTTGCTTTTAGGTGCTTTTAATGCTGCACTAGATGGCTGTAGCTTACTTTTGTAACAACAGCAAGTAGGTTAGTAGATTAGTCTATTCTAGGGTTAGAAAGAGTTAGTAGAGAGATTAAGGCAAAAGTTTTGAGAGTAGTTTTCATCAACAACTCAATTGTAAGGCTTAGATCAGTGCTTTTAGGGTAAATGGAGTCTTTTTTAGCAGCGACAATCTTGAAGAAACAGATTGATAATAAGAGAGCTAGAGACAGGAAGGTCAATGATTGAAGTGTTGGTAGCCCAAGGCTTCAATCACTAAACCCTAGGGGGGAAATGGCCACTAGGAAGTAGGTAACCCTAGGCCCTATCGATTTTCCTCTTTAGCTCAAGGATGAAGTAGATGACGGCTAGATGAAGCAAAGGATGCTAGGGTGTTGCAATGGCAAGGCCCTTAGCACTAAGCTTCAAGAAAATAGGGTTTCTAGCACAATCTAGTAGGTGAAAGTTATTAAGGCAAGAAAAATAACATGTGCTTTAACCTCCTAGGCTTTTAAGACAACAATCTCATAATCTTGGATGAAATGCAAGATAAATACACCATAACCATTCAAATGAAGAAGAATTGCAGAAAATTTACTTACATTCACCAAGAATCATCTAGCAATAGGCCTAGTTGAAGACTTCCACCAAGAAAAATGCTAAAATACACCAAAAATAGCCTCCTTCAAGAAGCGTGCACCAAATTTCAGCCAATAAACCCTAATTAGGGCGCAAATTTCAGACCTCACTTAAGTGTGAGTGAAAGATGATGAAAAATAAGAGAGATTTTTCCCTTATTTATATAGTTACAATGACCTTTAATTTACAAATTAGGTCAAAAAGGCCGACATGGCCAATTTACATGTAATATCCTGTTTTTTACATAAAAATGACAAATTAAAGCCTAAATCAAGCAGAAAAGGTGACGTCATGCCCCTTTAGGGTGACGTTAGGCCTCTCTGGTGAAACGTTGGCCTCCAAGAGCAAAACGTTTGGCCTCCCAAGGCCTTTGGATCAAGCCACACGTCCCACTTGGCACACAACTGCCTCCAAAGTGTCTATCAAATGCTGGGTGACGTCAAGGGTCACATAGGTGACATCATGGGCCTTCCAAGACCGACATCATAGTGGGAGGGAAAGACCCCCCTGGGTCCAGGCCTGCCAGGGAACGTCCTCCTCTCTCTCTGGTGCAAGCCTCTGACATGTGTCTGCCCCTGGCTGGGGTCTCAGCATCCATCTAGTGGGATTTTAGCCCTATGGAGGTCCGAACTAATCATCAAGTACACCCTCCATGGGCTCATAAGTCACAAGGATCATAGCAATGTCAATCACATCTAATAATCAAGTTATCTATACATGTGCATAAAACCCCCTTTTCCCAGACAAGTGCTCAAAGACGTTATGCTATTCTACAAGCCAGGTTTGGAGAGGACGTTAGGAGGTCCTACTGGGCTAATTCTCATTGAACGTGGGATGTTTCTAGGTGAAGACAAATCTAGGCCATGTAAGTGAATGAGGTGGTGTAGGGATGTTTGAGCAATGGGTGCAGTGATGACAGGGGAATGTATGGCTTACCTGTGGGTGCCTTTGAAGAGGGTGAGTTGCACCTTGTCATGGATGCAAATGTTTCCAAGCCCATTCAATGCCTTTTACCTTTTTATCTTATTTCTTTTTCTTTCAAGAGACTAGTTAGGGGACACTGCCCTGGCGTGGTGACCAATGGTGACAATGTGTCCCACAAGCATTTCACAGAGATGAGAAGGTTGGCTTGTGATGAGATCCCTTTTCTCTTGGCTATGCCACCAAGAGCCACTACCCTGGTGTGGTGACCAGCTGAATGGTAGTGTCATACCGCTACATGCCCATGGACCTAATGGGCTAGCTCGTGATGAGACCCCCTATCCTCTAACTAGGTCTTGACTTTATTATTTTATGGGTCCCCCCGTTTCTTAGTGAGAAGCCTTTTATTGCTTTCTCAGGGATCCTTGGGCGAAGCATCTGAAGGTTTTTTCTTTTGGCTTTTATCTTTTGCCAGCTACTTTTACCCTCTGGGCCTTTAGCCCCTTCTTCCCGCAAGGTAAGGTACAACCCTTTGCTAGCTTGGCAAACCCAATGCTTGAACTAATGTAGGGGACGGATGAGAGGGAAAAAGATGAAAAGTGATAAGTGTGGTGGGAATGAACGATGACCTTTCATGAAACCACCCAGTGGCAACTCAAACCCTATGGGAACCAACTTGCTAGGGCATCCTGTCATTCCCCCCCAGGTGTGGACAAGTGGAAAGGCATAAATTCCAAGCACATGTCAGAAGCAAAAAGAATTAAATGAACATATTCAAATGTTTTGAGAATCAGAGTAACACATACCATGATACTCGGACTCATTACCTCATGTAGAAAGACCCACTGCTGCTGAAGGACCATGCCGATGGGATGTATGCTGCTGCTGCTGACAAGGTGGAGGTGCTGAAGAAGAAAGATGGGCCCTCCAGGGCCAGGCTCAAGTCAATATGGCTCTCAGTACTCCATGTCTAGGACCTGTGGGCCTCGAGACATAATCTCCTTAGTTATCCCTAGGCTAGGGGATAACATCTGGCTCCAACTCGGGGATATGTGCTCACCGTAGAGTGCATGAGAACCTCAACATCTCTGGCATGACCTGTGACCTTCTTGATCTCAACAAAAATCAATTAGTAATCATTTGGGGTGGTGATATCACCCTGGGCTCATATATGGTACAAAAAATGAAAGTAAGCAAACATATATACAAATGGAAATACAACTACTCTAGCATGAAATGCAAATGGTATATACAATGAATGCAAATGCCTACCTACTTACCTATACTTACCTGTGAAGTCAAGTCTTTGCCCCCTGTCGGGGTTTAAGGAGGTGTCCGCTAACTGGTAATGGGCGCCTTCTTCCTTCCAATGTAAACAAATAATAGGCATCATTGACTGACTTTCTTCCAACTCTGAAGGGTCCAAGCCAAAATTGTGCACTTCCCTTGACATTAGTAGGCTCTCACTTATTTGTATCCCACATCCAGACTGTATCTCCCTCTTTGTAATCCTTGGTCTTGAGCTTGGTCGTTTCTTGCACAACCTTGGTGTACTATTTTGAGGGAGGGGGGTGAGATTCTGTTGTGAAAACTTCTTGTTGGGACGGTTAGATCAGTATGTCATCTTCTCCTTTCTTCAATAATTTGACAGCCCCAACTTCTTTGTTTTTATATTTGTCCAAGAGTTGCTGATATTCCTCCTTCTTCGGCCATTGTATCTGATCAAAGTCTTCTTCTGTAGAAAAAGGCATGTCATCCGGAGAAAATGCAGGAAGACTCTCTTTGACTGGTTCATGTGTTTCGTTAGTTTCAATATCATCACCAATTTCTTGCACATGGATTTTGGTCATTGGCACATTTGGGAGGCGGCTTATTGTTCTGTCGTTCATAGGCAAATTGATATAAGTGAGATCCATCTCTAGGGTGCCTCCCAAAATCGCAGCAAACGTCCTGGACAATAGCATTCCCCACACATTTGGGACATCCACCACTACAATTTCCATGTGGATCACTCTCTCGGGGTATCTTGCAAGGCATACTTCTACGTTCTCAACTACCCCATGCGTGGGTATGGCTATGGACTCAAAGCCTCACACATTCCTGTAAGGCCGTGTGACTTTTAGGCCCAATTGTTCCATGACCTTTAAAGACATCATGGTAGCACCTGCCCCTAAATCTAGCATACAGTTGTTAAGGCATTTATTATTGATCAATAAGGTCATGAAGAAAGGTGGATGTCCATCATACTGAACCCTAAAGTGATTGGCTTGTAACATAATAGGAGGGTCCATTGGTCCATCTGAGCCTTCAAATTTTTTTTCAAACCTTTCTTTGATAGATGGGATCTTGATGACTTCTCTCAAGGGGATGGTCACATGCATTTTTGCTAACGCCCGTTCAAAGTCAAAATTTAAGTCCACTTTGTCGGTCTTGGGAGGATTCTTAGGAAGGAGTATGTTCATGGGTGGAGGTCTTGTTTGTGATGCTACATGACCAGTAGAGAGAGGTTGGTTCATTTTCTTTTGTCTAATGTACACTTGGAATTCTTGTTTCTTCAACTTTTCTCTTGATTCTTGGTCAAGGTTATTTATCACCTCCATCATAGCCTTTCTGGTTGCTTCCTTTATGCTTTCTTGATGTTCCTCAAGTGTAACATTAAGGCAATATTGAGGATCCTCAATGGTATGGTCCACTATGTTCAGTTGGTCATGATTTCCATTGTTGAAAGGACACTCATGCTCCCAGTGCGACTCACTGCATTGTATGCACCAAGGGTTTTCATCTACTATGTTTGCGGGGTCTCAAGTATTTGGAACCTCTTGATCATTATTTTGCCTGAAAACTTGGTTCCCCTTTTCGAACTGCCCTTTGTAAGGAACTCTAGGGGCTTGTTGCTGAGTCCTTTCTAGGTTGACAATCCTATTCATCATTAGCTCTTGGGTTTTTACCATGCCATCTACGGTCAGTTGTAACTTTGCCAAGCTAGCACTAATGTCTGAGGTAGGTTCAACATTGTGGACTATCTTAGGTTTAGAGTCCATTCTGACTCTTGGGGCTGAGAAAGGCTCGACCCTAGATGACGAAAGGTTGTCATCAATCCTTGTAGCTAGCTCTTGGGCTTCTTGGATTGTTTGAGGGTTTTTATCTCTGAGGAGATACCCTAGCTGACCTGCAAAGGCTTTGGTATAAAGGAAAAGAAGGAAACTGTCAGAAGGATGATGGCTCACTGGGATCTTTTGCATCAAGGTTTCGAACTTGTCATGGAACTCTCTAACGGTTTCATTCTCTTGTTTTACGAGGTTATTCAGCCTTATCAGCAGCATGTTGGGGTCTTCCTTGACACTCCATCTTTTGAGGAATATTTCCTCTAACCTATCCATGGTTTTAATACTAACATCAGGGAGACTATTCTACCAACGTTTAGCGCCATCATGGTGGGTAGCATAGAACAATTTCATAGCTAGGTCTTCAGCATCATCACTGATAGGATGAAGCTGGAAGAAGGCCCAAAAATTGCTCATGTGATCCTCGGTACTGGCCACATCATTTCCGGTGAATTTGGGCAACCATTTTTCATACTTAGGGGGCATTTGCCTAGGGTAGCCTGGTATAGCTGCCATATCTAGCGGTTTGAAAAGCTTGGATGACCGTCGTCTTTGGTTAATGGCTTGGTTTGGATTGACGGTCTGAGTTCCTGTGCTAGACATTGTGTTTAAGGGAAGATTGCCTCCAAACAATGATTTTACTACAGGAGAGTTTCGGGGAGGCTTTCTTCTAAAGGATTGGGGAGGGTTGGTGTACCTCCCTGAGGTTTGTGGAGTCGCCAGATAGTTTTCTTGAAACTATCAAAGGGATGAGGGGATCACCCTTAGTGGAGTCGCTAGGTAAGCTTTGGAAAGTAAAGGCTTTTGAGGAAAGGCTTACCGAGAAGTGTCGCCTTTGAGGAGAATTGACTCAGTGTTCCCCGGCAGCGGCGCCAAAATGTTATCGCTCAATTTGTACTTATTCCAAAGGAAAAGGTTAAGGGAGGGAAAATTGGTGTAACAGGAGGTTATCCTATCACTGTCACCTCAACAGGATACCTCCTTCTATTTAGGGTTGATGGCCCAGGGAAGACGACCCCGATGACCTAGGGGTTTAAGAAGGCAAAGGTTGAAGTGTCTATAAACTTTAAAGTATCCCCTCTCACAAGTCACTCTGATCAGAAAGTCCCAAGGTTTTAATCAATGAAGTAATGAAGTGCTTAGATGTACCTGCCTAGAACAAAGCAACAAGAAAATGATATCTTTTGCAAGTACAACTTGCTATTAGTACTTCATAAAACTATGGACTTATCAATAAAAGCAATAGTCGATGTATGATGAAGCAAACAGAATTTTATAACAACAATGTTTATAAGATGATAGCTTCACAATAAAAGCCTTGAAAGAGCTTCACAATGACCCAAAATAATCACTCATTAATGGCAAAGTACTAGCACTTGTCAGAAGCTAATTAGGCAGTGTATAAATCAACTTTACAATTTGCTTTTAGGTGCTTTTAATGCTGCAATAGATGGCTATAGCTTACTTTTGTAACAACAGCAAGTAGGTTAGTAGATTAGTCTATTCTAGGGTTAAGAAGAGTTAGTAGAGAGCTTAAGGCAAAAGTTTTGAGAGTAGTTGTCATCAATCACTGAATTGTAAGGCTTAGATTAGTGCTATTAGGGTAAATGGAGTCTCTTTTAGCAGCGACAATCTTGAAGGAACAAATTGATAATAAGAGAGCTAGAGACAAGAAGGTCAATGATTGATGTGTTGGTAGCCCAAGGCTTCAATCACTAAACCCTAGGGGGAAAATGACCACTAGGAAGTAGGTAACCCTAGGCCCTATCGGGTTTCCTCCTTCTTTAGCTCAAGGATGAAGCAGATGACGACTAGATGAAGCAAAGGATGCTAGGGTGTTGCAATGGCAAGGCCCTTAGCACTAAGCTTCAAGAAAATAGGGTTTCTTGCACAATCTAGTAGGTGAAAGTTATTAAGGCAAGAACAATAACATGTGCTTTAGCCTCCTAGGGATTTAAGCTAGAAATCTCATAATCTTGGAAGAAATGCAAGATAAATACACCATAACCATTCAAATGAAGAAGAATTGCAGAAAATTTACTTACATTCACCAAGAATCATCTAGCAATAGGCCTAGTTGAAGACTTCCACCAAGAAAAATGCTAAAATACACCAAAAATAGCCTCCTTCAAGAAGTGCGCACCAAATTTTAGCCAATAAACCCTAAGTAGGGTGAAAATTTCGGACCTCACTTAAGTGTGAGTGAAAGATGATGAAAAATAAGAGAGATTTTTCCCTTATTTATATAGTTACAATGACTTTTAATTTACAAATTAGGTCAAAAAGGCCGACATGGCCAGTTTACATGTAATATACAGTTTTTTACATAAAAATGACAAATTAAAGCCTAAATCAAGCAGAAAAGGTGATGTCATGCCCCTTTAGGGTGACGTTAGGCCTCTCTGATGAACCGTGAAACGTTGGTCTCCAGGAGCAAAACGTTTGGCCTCCCAAGGCCTCTGGATCAAGCTACACGTGCCACTTGGCACACAACTGCCTCCAAAGTGTCCATCAAATGTTGGGTGACATCAAGGGTCACATAGGTGACGTCATGGCCCTTCGAAGGCCAACATCATAGTGGGAGGGCAAGACCCCCCTGGGTCCAGGCCTACTAGGCTGTCTTTGGTGGAACGTCCTCCTCTCTCTTCGGTGCAAGCCTTTGACATGTGTCTGCCCCTTGCTGGGGTCTCAACATCCATATGGTGGGATTTTATCCTTATGGAGGTCCGAACTAATCATCTCCGCATGTGTACCTGCCCGTCGGGTGTGGCCCTGCAACAACAACAAGTACGCCCTCCATGGGCTCATAAGTCACAGGGATAATAGCAATGTCAATCACATCTAATAATCAAGTTATCTAAACATGTGCATAAAACCCCCTTTTCCCATACAAGTGCTCAAAGACGTTATGCTATTCTACAAGCTAGGTTCGGAGAGGACGTTAGGAGGTCCTACTAGGCTAATTCTCATTGGACGTGGGGTGTTTCCAGGTGAAGACAAATCCAGGCCATGTAAGTGGATGAGGTGGTGTAGGGATGTTTGAGCAATGGGTGCAGTGATGACAGGGGAATGTATGGCTTACCTGTGGGTGCCTCTGAAGAGGGTGAGCTGCACCTTGTCATGGATGCAAATGTTTCCAAGCCCATTCAATGCTTTTTACCTTTTTATCTTATTGTTTTTTCTTTCAAGAGACTAGTTAGGGGACACTGCCCTTGCGTGGTGACCAGTGCTGACAATGTTACCCACAAGCATTTCATGGAGATGAGAAGGTTGGCTCGTGATTAGACCCCCTTTCTCTTGGCTATGCCACCAAGAGCCACTACCCAGGCGTTGACCAGCTGAATGATAGTGTCATACCGCTACATGCCCATGGACCTAATAGGCTGGCTCGTGATGAGACCCCCTATCCTCCAACTAGGTCTTGACTTTATTATTTTATGGGTCCCTCTGTTTCTTACTGAAAAGCCTTTTATTGCTTTCTCGTGGATCCTTGGGCGAAGCATCTGAAGGTTTTGTTCTTTTGGCTTTTATCTTTTGCCAACTACTTTTACCCTTTGGGCCTTTAGCCCCTTCTTCCCACAAGGTAAGGTACAACCCTTTGCTAGCTTGGCAAACCCAATACCCGAACCAATGCAGGGGATGGATGAGAGGAAAAAAGATGAAAAGTGATAAGTATGGTGGGAATGGACGATGACTTTTCATGAACCCACCCAGTGGCAACTCAAACCCTATGGGAACCAACTTGCTAGGGCATACTGTCATTCCCCCCCAGGTGTGGACAAATGGAAAGGAATAAAGTCCAAGCAAACGTTAGAAGCAAAAAGAATTAAATGCACATATTCAAATGTTTTGAGAATCAGAGTGACACATACCATGATACCCGGACTCATTACCTCATGGATCAAGACCCACTGTTGTTGAAGGACCATGCCGATGGGATGGATGCTGCTGCTGCTGACAAGGTGGAGGTGCTGAAGAAGAAAGATGGGCCCTCCAGTGCCAGGCTTAAGTCAATATGGCTCTCGGTACTCCATGTCTAGGACCTGTGGGCCTAGTGACATAATCTCCTTAGTTATCCCTAGGCTAGGGGATAACAAGCCTGATTGGTGGTCATTTCGTGTTCGACAAGGCTGATCGTCATTGGACCTTGATCAAATGATCCTTGTCATGGTTCGACATCAACTCATTTTTTACATGGACGGGTTGTGCTTATACCTTATGGCCCATTTGCATTATTCGTGGGTACCTTCATGCTTGGTAGGTGTTTACATTATTGACATCTGACTAGGTGACCTTCTTCCCATGTGTTGACTTCGACTCATTTTCCACTTGGAGGTGTGTACAATGTAGGTGGTTGCAGGGAGCAGAGTTGGATGAGCCCTATTTTTAGTCGATCAACCGAGGGGTCCACATATATATTTGACTCCATTGCCCAGTGGATAGGCATTTTGGATCATAGGTTATTGCTGATCATCTATTTTTTATATATACAGGCACATTGGTCTACGAGCATACTTTTTTCATTGAGTATCATTCAGGATTGCAGACACACATATTCACATGGTTCTCGACTCCCCACAAGGGGGATCTCGTCCCCTTGAGTCGCCATTGCTAACCCCTAGATTTTCTCAGTTGGAAATCCTGAGGGTTAGGACCTAGCATGTTCCATATGGCTAACATTCAGACAGTTTCCCAGAGACAGTTTGGTTCTGAGCCAAGGTTGGTTCCCGTTGCCGCCTTTATACACACTTGGGTAACGTGGAAGAAATCTTCAATCCACTCGGTGTGTCCTTGGGGGCAAGCTAGAGTTAAGGTGCTGTCACCTAATCCTCAACTCCTCCATCTAGGCCAACTCCTAGCGAAGCCAAGGGGGGTAGTCCCTAAGAAAAAGAATCTAAGGCTTTTAATCTATGTGTTAGAATATAATGGATGTGCTCATTTTACCATTGACAATATCTCTATTGTCACCCAACCATAGGCCGAAGCCACCCTCCGAGCACCTTAACCTTGATAGAGAATCACTCCTGAAGCAAACCCTAGGCTAGATAGCCAAACAAAGGGTAGCGCACCTTTCCCCAAGGATAGCGCACCAACAAGAGTTGATCAGATAGTCCAAACCCTAACCAAGAGATAGTCCAAGCCAAACGTGATCTGCTAGTTGCAGCAGCTGTAATGGCAGCTCTCCTCAAACTTGCGCACAAGACTGGGCACTGCAGTGCGCACAAGTTGCTGCTCTGCAATTCTGAGACTGCCTGCCAGAATGAGAACTGGCCTCCTGTATTTATACTAATTCTGGCTAACTGCTTGGGCCGACTTCTCATTCTGGGTATCTGTCTATTCAGTATATATTATTATTTCTGGCCGACTTCTTCTCTTGGAGGCTAATAACCTAATATAAATTATCTTCTTGAGCCGACAAGTCTTCTAGGGTTATTAGCCAACTCATTAGGGTTTCTTCTTGCTTCTCGGAGTATTCTATCCTCATTAGGTTTACACGTGGAGGTAAATACCTCCCGCAACTACCATAATATCAACACTCCCTCCTAGCTAGGGAGGTATTACAGGTAATGGTCTTGAGCACAAAACATACCATTCACCCGGTAGCATCAACATAGTTGCATAGACTAGATCATGAGCACCATCATCATCATCAGTGTCATCAGCTGCATCATTTCTCGAAACCATACTCTATCTGAGTAATCAGACATGATGCTCACTCCACAGAGTGATATAAGAGCCATTCTTCTAATCTAGAAGAGTAAATGCTCTGAACCATTTTTTGTCTTGGAACTTTCTTTCCTTTGATTATCCATCTAACTGATAATCATTTCCAATACTGTTGATAGTCTTCAAGGCAAGCGAAACAAAATAGAACACAACTGTGTTTATTCATAGTAGTACATATCTACAATCCAGTGGTACACTACCGAACCAAGTAATACACAAGTACTTGATCAACAACGTATAGTCACGAACAGTGGAACACATCCACCACAGTAGTATACATCTACTGTCATACAATCTTGATAACAATCATCTGATATCAACCTGCACAGAAACAATGTTATGATGTAAACTGAATCATCTGGGCCAATCTTTCACTCACATCTGTAAGATCTGAAAGAATATCTGCCCTCAGAGTAGAACGATGAGATATCTGGACTATTCTTCTCAAGCAAGAAAGAATAACTGTCCTGTCTTCTGAACCTGAACCATTCTTCCTACACTAATCAAAGTGCACCCTGGAGAGAAAGTATAAACCCTAGGGAATGCCTATCCCTAATTGCTGAGCCTGGACCATTCCCCACCCTGGGCCATTCCTCCTACACTAATCAAAGTGCACCCTGGAGAGAATGTATAAACCCTAAGGAATGATTGTCTGGACCATTTCCTCTGTTAACCACAAGAGGAAAAGACTATCCTGTATCAACCTCCAAAACGTACCATTCCTCATGTTAACCACAATGAGAAATCGCTGTCTGGTGAGGCGGGCTAGTCTTCTTGAGTAACCCTCAAGAAGAGAGACTGCCCTAGACCACTCCCCATGTTAACCACAATGGGAAGTCGCTGTCTATGATACATCAGCAATCTGGACCATTTC
The DNA here is from genome assembly GCA_032191745.1 of Picea mariana. NCBI lineage: Eukaryota > Viridiplantae > Streptophyta > Pinopsida > Pinales > Pinaceae > Picea > Picea mariana. The sequence goes on from JASDQU010737969.1 coordinate 209,298, forward strand.
CCATGTTAATCACAATGGGAATTCGCTGTCCGTCAGAAATCTCAATCCCCTTTCCGAACTGGAAAGGAAACTGCTCATCCTGGACCATTTTTCGAACTGAAAGATGACTGTCCATAAATCAATACATATCTGTGCTCCCTCCCAACCTGGGAGTCATCTCTTCCTTTTTCAATAGGGAAGTCGTCTTCACGAGCTCCAGCTTGAGTACGCAAACTCTCTCATCTTGGATAGAAGCTTTACCAAGATGTCTGCTTATCTGCTCATCTGTGGAGCTATGTAATGGAGAACCTCTTTCTCCTTTCTGAATTTCATCACAGATAATGTAATGCTTGATTTCAAATGTACTTCGTTCTGGAGTACTGGTCTTCTTTGAAGGCTTCATGTATCTCTGATCAATAAAATATATCATTGGTGGAAAACTGGAACATATCCATGTGGCACTTCTTCTGTCATCATGAGATTTGATCTTCTGAGTAATCATCTTGATATAATATCTTGTTATAGGAAATCTTCACCACGCTTCTGCCGTGCACTGGAGGTTCTCCACCAAGTTATTTTCTTCCATCTTCATACAAGCTTCTCTTTCTGGTATGCCTCAAAGTCTTGAGATTGCTCTTCATATGCTCTTTGCTCAATTGCTCTAGAGAACATTCTTTGCATTTATCTGATGTAGAACTCCAACTCATGGATACCGACTCATGTAAAGATATGTTTGGTTTACTGAAACGAGTAATCATCATAGTCTTCTCCCTCCATCTGGGAGAACCTCTAGTTCTAGATCTTGCAATGCTTTCATTCATAAGTCTTCCGTATACTGTTCTTCATCACAACTTTCAGTTCTGCTTGATTGCTTTCATATTAGGCTGGTAGTCTTGTGATTCTCGATACAATGACTGGTTGTTCAGGCTTCTCTTCTTTCTTGGAATCTTGATGTTCTTCCTCATGTTTTTCTTTAGATTTTGGGTCCATGGAGTTTCTTATAGATTCCATGCCCTAAAGATTCCACTTCTTTCTTTTATCATAGGATCACGGATCTGGATGGACAACCAGGGATACTTCAAGGCTTTTCTTCGAAGAGGTCTTCTTCTGCGGTTGAACTGAACACGTACTGTCTTTCATGGCTGCTACCATACTTGATCATTTTTAATGGATCATAGGATTAGCTCCCTCCTAATCCTTGCTTCATGTATGAGTGCATATAATTGGCTCCCTCCGTCTAACAGAGTCCATGCTTCCGTCTGCATCCTTATTGTCTTCTGCAATATATAATTGGCTCTCACTGTCTAACAGAGTCCACGCTTCCGTCTTGTTGTCTTCTACAAAACGTTATAAGTCTTTCTCTGACTTCTTTCTGTCTTTGCTTCTTCTAAGTCTCTTCATGATTGATTCGGCGTATTTCATCCTTTCATGTGTATTATCTAATGATATCAATCCTTATCTTGTTGTTCTTCCATAGGTATAGTTCTTCTTGGAATACATTATCTTCCAGGAGATAGATATACAAGATATGTACAAAGACGATGCAAACAAGATATGTACAAGAAATAAGAAGAGTATTGTTACCTTCAGAAGAAGAAGTCTCTTTCATTCTGCTTAGTCTTCTTTGTAGGTTCCTTTTCTTCAGCAATTGATGCTTCGTGTTTCTCCTTCCTTTTCTTTAGCACGGGACAATGATCCTTGTAGTGACCATACTTTTGACAGTTGAAGCATTGTATTTCTAAAATGTCTTTCTCTTGATTTGGCTTCCTCCTTGAGCCAAACTTCCTTTTGTTCCTAAAATTCTTGAATCTTGCTGTGAAGCCCTGATCATCGTACTTCTTTTGGAGTTTCTCTTTTGCATTGATCCTGGATTCTTCTTGAGCACAACAAGTCCAAAGTTCTTCAAATGTAGGATACTTCTTTCTTGTGTTCATGCTTGCGGCAAATGCATCCCACATCTTGGGAAGACCATTGAGTACTATGTTTACTAATTCCTTCTCTGAAATGATCTCTTCAATAGCTTGTAGTTGATCTCTTAACTGAGAGATCCTCACAAAGTATGATGTTATGTTGTTGTCATCATTCATCTTCATGTCACGGAGCTCATTCTTCAGATTCATAACTCAGGTTAGATAATGGAGGAGAATATACCTCAGAAGAGTTCGTGAACTTCTGCAAAGATGTTGGGATCAAGATCCCCAACAAAACGGTGTAGCTGAACGAAAGAACAGAGCCATATTGGAAGCTGTGAAGACTATGATCCATGATCAAGATCTTCCTATGTGCTTATGGGCAGAAGCAGCAATGACAATTGTTTATGTGCAGAACCGATTATCCCATAGCACACTTGGGCTCAAGACACCGGAAAGAAGCCAGAGGTAAGCCATCTCAAAATATTTGGCTGTCCAGTGTTTATTCATATATCGAAATAGAAAAGAAACAAGCTGGAACCCTACGGAAAGAAGGGAATATTCATGGGATACTATGAGGTATCCAAGGCCTTCAGAATCTACATACCTGGTTACCGCCATATTGAGATCAGCAGGGACGTGACCTTTGATGAAGAAGCAACACTTAAGAAATCAAGAAGATGCCAGCTTGAAGAAATGTATGAAGAGGAACCTGTAAATCCCAGGACTACAGAATCCGTGAGGGA
>JASDQU010737970.1:0-36430 GCA_032191745.1 Picea mariana
TGAATGAAGAAATCCATAATAAGATCTCTGGATGTACTACTGTTTTCATAAGAATATACTACTACTGATCTGTATGAAGTAGACTAAGGTTTGTCAGTGAAAGAAAAGTTAAAACAATTATTGATAGCTCAAATACTGATTCACCCCCCCCTCTCAGTATTTCCCAACACGGTGATAGTCTCTTTATGTGTGTCGCACCATCTCATGGGTGTGGCCTTGAGTACTAAGTCAAGTGATAACAGTCGTTGGTTTTCTAATACTTCATCTTCATATTGTGTCAAGAATGTTTCAAAATCATTTAGTCCATGGAAACTGGGTGGTTCTCTGATTTCTATGCCTACCCATCTTACTGTGCGGTCTATTCTTCCACATCTTCACGTGGATACTTCGTGTAGTCTCTGCTGCCAGTTTTCTAACCCGATGCCTGAGTTTTTTGTGCATGAAGTAATGCTCTGCCAACTGAGTACCTCATCTGTAGTTGGTTTTACATAGTCCTCATCACGTGCAGTTGTTCTATACAACTGGTCGATCTCCTCTAAGTCTAGGCAAGTGGGTTCTACGAACCTCTCCCCTTCTGATAGATCTAGCGGTGCTATGACCCTATATTCTCTGGATTCAAATGTCATTTTCTTGGTTTTCAAATTGATTATGGCCTGGTTGTCAAACACCCAATCCAGACCAAACAATGTTGGTTAAGGTGTTGTGTCGTATACTATTTCAATGACTTCAAAATCTACTTTAGTGTGCACTCCATCCAGATCTATTGTCACTCCTTTCAATCTACCTATTGGTAGGACTCTATGCCATGTTTAATTGGACATTTGAGTATCCCAGTGTTGTGTCTCCCATACATTGCCATGTCTTCTTTGGTAATACATTCACTTCGAATCCTAGATCTAGTATGATGTCTCCCATGTTTAAATATCCAATGTTAGCATTCAATCGAAATTCCTTGCTTGTTCTTCTTCTTGTGTTTAGGTGGTTAACGGTTTTGAGTTCTAGTTTTTATTTCATCTCGCTACTACATTTCTCTAGTATGTTTTGCAATATTTTCACAGATGAAGGATCACTTAATAATTTTACACATGATTGCAAAAAGCCTTTGATTGTACTTACTTGTCCCTTGGGCTGCATTATGTTGGTATGATCTAGTGAGGGAGGCATCTCATATTCTGGAGCTTCCTTGAATGGTTGCACAGTTTAAGTCGACATTGTGTCCTCCTTCTAAAATTCTTGTTTGGATTCCTTAAAGGTCTCCTTTTCTTTTGGTGAGTCGAACTACTTTCTTGGTTCAGTGTTATTCTTTACCCATTGGTTCTGTGTTGGTTCCTATCGAACTGCATCATTTCCTATTTTCATTCCTCCACAAGTGATTATGTTGATGTTTCGTCAGTCATCCCTTGCTTCGGATGAAATCCATTGAACATTCTGATTGTTCTGGTTCCTCTTTTCCTGAATCTTTACTAGTAGTGTCGGACATACCTCTATATCATGGTCCAATGTGAGGAAATACATACAAGTTGTTGGTGGAAGTGGACATTCTTGTGCATAATTTCCCGGTTGTTGATAATTGTGATATGTGACTGGTCCTATACCGCGTCTAAAACCTCCTCTAGCTCGTCCTCCTCCTCAGTATAATACTTGGTCACCTCTCAACATGTTATACTGTGGTGCCTGATTGTACTGTGCGGTATTGTATTGGGGTTGTGCCAGGTTATATTGTGGTTGCACATTATTGTATGGTTGTTGCGCAGCATTGTACTGTTGTTGCGTAGTGTTATATGGAGGTGGGGCTTGATTGAACTGTGGCATTGCTTGCCCAGTCATCATTTCAGTCTGTACCCTGTATGCATCTGATGTTGTCTCTCGCATCAGCGCCATAGTTCTGCAATCTTTGTCATTGTGTTCCACTGACTTACAAAAGGTGCAATATGAATTCTTTGGAACTGTCTAGTATTTTTGCATCATCATGCAGACCGGTTTCTTTCATATTTTGCACCATAATCCTCCCTGTGGTAGAAGATTTGGCATATCGGCTTCCATATACTACGTGAATGTTAGGAATTCGTTCTTGTGGTGTCCTTCTATCCTTCATGTGATGCACCAAATGACTTCTCATTTTTCCTTGTTCGTATTCTGGTTCATGTGAAATGTTAGATTCTTCAAATCCTCCTTCAATTCCTCAATAGTTGGGTCAATCTGTTGGTACTGGTTCTCTTCCAGTTGCAAGGCTTCATGCAGAGCCTTTGCCTATGTCTAAAATTTATGTTGTCGTAAGGGATATTTTAAGTGTGGGAGTAGTGAGTTGACAAACAGGTGTCGATGCTGCATCTCGATCATAAGTTATTTTATCTTTCCCTTCAGTCGCTTGAATCTTAGATCAATCTCTCATATAGATTCTCCTAGTTTCTGTCTTATTTCGATCATATCGTTCATGTACTGATCCTCTGAGATCAGCTTCTGGAACTCATTAATTAGTAGCTTCTTAATGTATGTCAGTGTCCTTGTCATCCCAAGGGAACTGTTTATGTCTAGACTCATGTACCATTCTAGTGCACGGTCTCTTAGCGTAATCGCTAGCTACGCGATTTTGGTATATTCATCAGTGATATTCTTTGCTTCCCATATCTTTGCACAAATGAACAAATTCTTCTCAGGGTATTTTGTTGCTTCTCCTCAAAATTATGGTAATCTGATAGTGGGATCGTGTCCTACCATTATGAATACTGAACTACTACCTCCTCTGCGTGGTGTAGATACTTGACTATTGTTTCCTGAATTGGCTCCTCTAGTTGTTTCTCCTTGTGTAGATGTGCTTCTTGTTGTTAGACTTCCTCATAACTTCAGTTCTCTAAATGATGGTGATCTCTTTGGTGTATTATTTGCACATGGGTTTGTAGGTTCCACACTAACATTAATATGGATAGGATGGCTTCCTTATCCTCCCATTCTTGGGCCTCTTGTCTTCCTCTCATATGTTGCACGTAGGATTTCCTCAATCTGCTCCACAGCCCAGAGATCCTCTACCTCTTCCTCATCACTCGATAAGCCTTCCCTCGTGGCTATGGATCTCTTCTTGGTATTCACCTTATATTGGTAGGGTACTCTGCTACGCATCGTTCCTGATGATGCCAAGATCCACTTGAGTTGGTCGTCATCCATCATGATCAGGTCTAGGGGTTCCTCCTACTTCTTGCCTTTATCCTTACCTCCTTCCATGTATCCTCTCTCTGTCAGTGTTTCCCCCCTTCTCCCATGCATGTAGGGAAGTTTAGCTATCTGATTCTATTGTCATTACACCTTTGTTATATAGAAATATCTTAATAGAAGTATACAAGGATCGAATGTACCTTCCTCGAGGTCCACATAGAAATTCTTTCTCTGCTACGTTGTATGACTTCATTGTGTCAACTACAAATTCTGTGATGAAACCTGCCACAATACTGTCAAGCCAAAAGTCTACTGCATGGGTGAGTCTATTGTTCACTTGTTGTAACTGCTCAATCTATACCAGAGTCCAATATAGCTATCGAATCTGGTTCGTCACGTGGTTATCCTTCAACCTTAGTATCCACTTCTATAGTATATGTGGAAAATGACAGAAAAATACTTTATGTAAATCAGTAAACATGTATTTCTCTAGATATTTGTGAGGTGTGATTCTAGGGTTTCTATTGTCTTTCTCTGCAAACTCTAGCTCTTTGGTTCTCAACCAGCCTTCGATTGTTTCTTTCATGGGGTTCCAAGTTCTCAACATTCCATTCTAATGGCTCGTTGCTCTTCTTGTTTCACTCATTCTTTTCTCGTTCAATCTATCTCATCTACTCACTCCTCTCTTGTTCCTATTAACACATCAACGAAACCATTTGTTGGTTACTACTCTCCTTTACCATTTGAGTTATTGACCCAGGGTTCATGTCTTTCAGGTTTCCAACAAAGCCTCTAAATCTATCAGCCCTCCTGGTAAACCAAAAGGCAATACACTACACAAAGTGCACTGTGCAGTCTCACCCAGGATAGCTTTAAATGGGTGACTACAAGACTCAGTTGTTTACAGCCTAGGATTTAGTATGAGATAGGGGTTTATTATTTAGAGCTATATACTATGAATTATGGTTGAAATCTACTATTACTCATGGGTGCGTATCTATCTCTCACAGTTTAATTCCCGAACAACAAAAGCGTATTTCATAAGAATGTATTAACTATTTCATTAAGCATATCAATTAACTGATGAAAGAAAACAAAGATATACATGCATTCATCACATTACATAGATATTACCGTGGTTCAACCCCTCCTGGGCTATGTCCATAAATATTTGTCTCTTGTCTCTTTTATTATGGTAGTTATGCATATCTAGCATCGTGCTCTTACAATTCTCCTCAGATGGGTAAGATCTGTATGATGCAAACTAGATCGCACCAGGCTCCCCAGCCTGCGATCTAATCCTCAGATCTTCCTTCTCTCCTCTGCTCTTATATCAACAACTTACTATTATAGGATAAATCGGTATATGTGGACATTAACAGATCTCCCTAGATCCACCTAGATCTAGAACAAAACATGTCAGGACATGACACTTCCCCTAAGTTACAATCATTGAATTTGTCATTGAAGAAGGAATAAGTGACATACCTTTAGATATCGCTTCCTTTTGTCTTTTTTGTCCTTGCTTCACCTTGGTAGCCTTGTGATATCAAATCTACAATGACACAAATCGACCAAGGTGAAAGAAAAAAATAATACAGTCAATGAAGACCTATACATGTGATCAAGGAGTCATGTAATAAAATAAAAGTGATTTTATGGGAAAGGGACATGCCACTGTATTATATTAAATGAAAGTAGAAGATACAACCAAATTTCCTTGATGTCGCAATATTCCTTTCGGTGGTCCTTCGTTCCAACACACACACTTGCTCCACACTTGCATGAAGAAGATCCACTATAGCTTGATGGACAAATGGAGGTGTTATAACCCTAATTTGCACCAAACATGCTTACATGGCATCAAGTCATCTCAGATTCCTTCTTTGCCAAAACACTGATAAAAAACACTTCTTAAAAACCCCTTTTATAAAATCCCATGTGCCCTGCTACATTACTGCACGAGTCTACACGCTAGCTGACCCAAGATAGCTCGTGTGTACCTACAAAAGCACGAAAAAAGGAAATTTGTTGATGGAACACACAGCTTTGGGTAATTTAACTAAACCTTTTGGCCATGCATGGCCAGACATTCGACCAAATACCTAGCTTCTTGTAGCCTATAAAAGAAGGGTTATGGGTCCCATTTGGAGGAGGAGAATCATAGTAAAGAACCTATACCCGATTGATCATTCCCTTTGTCCGAACCTTTAGCCATCTTTGTGCAAAGAGATTTATAGAGAAAAGTAGTTCGAAGATAGTGGAAGAAGAGCCCAGGACCAGGATCGAGGAGCAGTAGCTGACTTTATCATTGTAAGGTATCATTGTGAAATTAATAAAAGAGTTGTTTTTCCCGTCCCACCATATGAGATTGCCATTATTGGAATATTGATTGTATGATTGATTAAATCTCTAACCCGTTAGTTCATAGATCAAATGCATGTGGAGTTCTTTCTTTGTCTTTAGTGAATGTAGGTTAGCATTGGGAGGAGAGTTGTAGTCAAAGAACGACCAAGCGCAAAAAGGGATTGACATCAAACATGAAGAACAAGGTATGTCAACTTAATCTCTTGAGCCTTGTATTTACATATGAGTAATGGGGGTCTAGGCATGGGATGATGGTAAAAAGTAAGAATCTTTAGGTCATTTCTGCATGCATGATAAAACCCTTAGTGCTAGTCCGTAGGAGGGATTTCCCACCCACAACAAAATTAGCGACCATACTAGGGGTCTCTAGGGTTTCTGGGAATATTTTTTGGGTATTTTTAAAACTTGGTTTCATTCCTTGTTTTTAAAGTTTCTGCAAAAGTCTGAGCTCATAGAGATTCTAGTCTTCCATACTAGTTATCTATGTTTCTTTGCTTGACTGCATTTTTTTTCTTTTTCGAGACTCACAAAGGTACACACAACTTGTATAAGGTCTAAACATGTGTACCCACACCCTACCTTCTCACAACCCGCATGTAAACGCTAGTTGAGGAAGTGTCAGTCTCGTGTATGATTCCAGAAAATTTCTTTTAGAGAGGCAATCATCCTCTCCCCTGTCAAAAATAGTCCTTCTCAGGGGTTTTCTAGAACTCTTTCTAGTCTTTGTTGTTTGCAATCTATAGCTTAGGTTTCACCTCAGATTGGTTTGTTCTATGAAGTTTTCCTTGAATTGTTTTCTTTTTTCTGTTAAAGTAAGTGTCTGAGTCTTCAACAGATCCTGGTTCTTAGTACCAGTACTCTCTGCTTGGGATGGATTGCTTGGCCTTTTATTTGTCTCAGAGTTTTAGAGATACATGTGGCCTGTATAAGGCCAGCATGCGTGTACATGTGTTCTGACTTTACACAACTCACGTGCACACGCTTGTTGTCGAACTGTCACTTGTGTGTTTGTGGAGAAAATTTTTGTTGAAGGTGAGGTAGTCATCCTTTCCTTTGAAAAGAGTTATACCTCTCATATTTTTGGGTCTCTGTCATAGCGGTCAGTAACTTAGGGTTGATCACAACAATAGCTTTCTTTCTCATTAAGAAGTTTTCCTCAAAATTTTCTTTTATAGGTTTTTTTATACAAGTGTGAGAGTCCAATTTTAATTTTCTTATGTGTGATTTTTAAAGTGACTCTTTGTGATATTCACTTAGGCCAGAAGTTTTCTTGGTTTTTACTTGTTGATATTTTTCCTTTTTTCTTTGTGAGCATTCAAATAAATAAAAAAATCTTTTATTTCTTTGTTTGGTTAAATAGTGTTGTTTTGCATTGGTAACCAGGGAAAAGTATTTTCTTTCTTAAGTTCTTGATGGTTTACTTAGATCATAAGTAGCTCGTAGTCGAGTGAAATCCTGCTTTGAGTTTTTTGTTCAAAGATCTTAGAAAATTTTTAAGTTTGAAAAGTTGTTTAACATTTGAGTTAAGTTAAGGTATTTTGTTTCTAGCTTTCTGTTTATTTTTCTTTCGTCTATCAAACATCACTAGTTTCATTTTCATAACCTTTGACTTAAGACAAGCCATAAAAATTAACGCTAAATCTAAAATTCATTACACTTTTTATGTTTGTAGGGTCAACCAACTAGTTTAGGGTTAGGGCCTTGAATTAGGTTGGAGAGGAAACTCTTCAAGACCATTAAATCAAACACTGGAGTTTGAGTTAGGGAGTGCCAAAGTCCAGTATCGTGAAAGTTATCTGGGAACCTCCTCTAACACAGGGGCTAAACACGAGGTCGCATGCGGAAAGGTAGCAGAGATAACCCCTCCAAAGATGGACCAATCGTAGTGGAGAACACATATAGAGGGCTTGTCTTCGGATTTCGTCGATTGCATTTGCCACGGAGCTTCGTGGGTCTCGAATCCGTTCGATTTCCTCAGTTGTATTTCAAACCAATTTCCTTTGATACCCTCGACAGGTTTTGGGCTCGATACCCTTCTCATTGTAGTCTACCCGACTTTCGACTACACCTACCTGGTGATTGTTCGCACGCTGGCAACCTAGTTGCCTATCTTTTTAGAGACATACACAGGTGACTGCAGGGGTATACCGTGATACCTAGGACAAAAATTAGTCCACGCTTTTCAAAGTATACCCATAGGTGCTTCCATTTTCGAGTTGCACCTGCACCGGTAAGTTGCTCTAGTGTTGGTTGTTGTAACTATTCTTCCAACTAGATTAGTGTTTGCTTGTTTTATCTTGGAGGGACCTTTTTAGTGTGTGTTGTTTTTTGAACGAATAGAAAGCCCTAGGGTGTCTTTGATCTTCTCACATAGTGGAGGATCACAAGCTCCACTGTTCGTGAAGGATTTTGGGCCTATCACCGGTTACACTAGAGCCACCTCTGCCACCACTAAGGCGAAAGCTAGACCAACAAGGGTCTTTTGAAGCGACCTGGTCACAAGAAATTATACCCGACCAATATCCAAAGGAACGATCGTTTTAGAATTTTGATCAAAAGATCTTGGTCCATCTGAAACTCCAACCACTGATCTTTTGACACCCATCATCATACCGATTCACCCTTACAAGTGCCAAACAGTGTCGCACGTAGCAATGGAAACAAATGTTGTCACTTCTTCTAGGAATTATTCAATTCCCACTACAGTTGTCACCACAAGAGAGTTTCCACCTCCTAACTCACCATCATCAGTCCGAGCCACCATGGTCTCGACCACCTCTACCTCGAACAATGGTCTAATCCTGTCTATGGCAATGGCCACAGCCCCTTTCACACCGAGCGCGATAGGCCCTCCGTTCTCATACGGGATGCCAAGCTCAGGTACAAGTCCTGTACTTTCCTACTCCACTTCACAGACTTTAGGTTTGGGGCCAGGGGGCTCTAACACTCCTCTGCAAGGCCACGTGGGGGGCACTTCAGCTCCTTTTAACACTTTCCCTTATGGGGGAGTTCACATACCTCCTTCATCCCCTTTGCTCAGTGGCACCCACGAGCAATCCGCTAGGCCACCTACACACCATAGTTTATTTGGAGCAGGGATTCAAGTACCACCTTCTCATAATATGTTGGTAGGTTCGACACTGTTTTCTTTGTTTGGTGTGTTTGGTAACAACACCTTCTCGTCAGCTACTTTCCTGACTGGGGGCAATCCCATTTACGGACAACCTACTCCTATGCAGGGTACTATTCCTGCACAGGGGGCAAACCCAGGAACTTCTTCCACATCAGGGCCTTGGAATTCTTGGCAGGGATCAGTTCCCTTGTCAGGAATGTCGATCTGGGGAAATTCATTTCACAACCAATGGAACCCTGGACAAGGTACTATGCCCATCCCCATGGGATCGACATGGGGAAACCCTTCCTAAAGTCCTTTGAATGTAATGCATGCCCAACCATCTACATCCTATTTTGGGAATCAGTCAATGATGTATCCTCACACGCATAATTTGTACACTAGTTATGGCCATGTTTTTTACCAGAACCCAGGCCAGCAGTAGAAATTTTCCTGGAAACCTGGTGCCAGTCAAAATCCAGGTCCCTTTTTCCATAGTTATCACCAACAACCCAAACTACCTTTCCTGGCAAACTTGCATTTTCCAGACTTGACAAGGTTGTTGAATGAACCTATCTGTCACGATCCACGTTGGCCCCCTATGCCAACGAAGTTGCCTTCATACATACCAAATATCGAGGCCAAGCCTAATGAATATCTAGGAGATCATGTGACCACCTTCCATCTTTGGTGCTCGTCTAACTCGTTGAAAGACGACTCCGTACAATTGTGATTATTTCAACGTACTCTCATAGGGAGTTCTGCGAAATGGTACATTGAGCTCAATCGCTCAAGATACTCTTCCTTTGGTGAATTGGCAACGGATTTCCTAAACCATTTCCAATTAACTATGACATACGATGCTAACACAGAATTACTGGCCAATTTCGCACAGACAAAAATGGACCATATCTCTTATCACATCCGAGAATGGAGATGCTGTAAGAGTTTAATTAAGGTGCCAGTCCCACCAACATTCCTTCTCAAGTGGTTCCTTAATTCTTTTGTCCAACAGTTATCCAAAGATGTCGCGACATCGAGAGTGTTTTCCGAAGAAGACGCCATCATGAGAGCTCAACAACTTGAGCTAATCTATTATCAGTCTAGTTTATTATACAAGATCTTGCCAGATGCGCCATGCTCAATACTTGATAAAACCAGATAGAGAGATGAACCACATGCCGATGGTATTGTTGGTTCAGCACAAACAAATCCCGCTAAGCAACTAATGAAGCAATTGTAGCAATTGTCTATATAATACACAACAACCAGCCAAACTATTGTTTTGGATGCTCCCCCTACTAAAACATTGAATGTACACATAGTACAATCGACAAACCCAAAGTCCACCCAGCAACTTGAAGGAAAGAAAAANGCCATCATGAGAGCTCAACAACTTGAGCTAATCTATTATCAGTCTAGTTTATTATACAAGATCTTGCCAGATGCGCCATGCTCAATACTTGATAAAACCAGATAGAGAGATGAACCACATGCCGATGGTATTGTTGGTTTAGCACAAACAAATCCCGCTAAGCAACTAATGAAGCAATTGTAGCAATTGTCTATATAATACACAACAACCAGCCAAACTATTGTTTTGGATGCTCCCCCTACTAAAACATTGAATGTACACATAGTACAATCGACAAACCCAAAGTCCACCCAGCAACTTGAAGGAAAGAAAAAACAATGAAATAAGGGTAAGGGGGATAAGAAACCCACTAATAATGTTGGTGGGGGCAACACTGAGAAATGGAAGGTGAGGTATCCATGCAACCTATGCGTGGAAGACCACCCAACCCACCAATGTCCTCAGCTTGCAGAGGCCCAAAAGTTTGTGACATAGCAACAGCCTGTCGTGTTAACCAATCCATTTCAACATGGGAAAAACCTAACCCAAGCCTCTACAAGCATGGAAGGGGGCAGTCAAGGACCCTCTTCATATTCGAACAATCCTACATCCATGAATGTGTATATGATGAAGGGTGATGCTTTTATATAGACTATAGTGCATGACTACAATAAACCAAGCACGTCTAAGAAGGGAAAAGAAGTCGAAATCCCATCTCTTCCTCTCCAGATTGAGAAGACTTTGGGTGAAACAATGACACACATCCCAAAAGGAGCATTCAAAAAATCTTCTCACAATCCACATGCAAGGGCCACCCAGAACTATTCTATGGTGGAGGATTTGTCTCAAACCCCTTATGCAATGTTCACTTTGGAGGTCCTCCAAAGATACCCTTCCTAGAGGAAATATTTGTTAGCCTCTTTAGGAACTACCGAGACTTGTAATCCAGGTACAATCATGCTGGATACAACCAACTTAAAACCTCAACTGCCTTACCACGTATCATTTCATATATTAGTGGCTTACCCCACAAAAAATTTTACTCGGAATATTTTTTGCACAGTGGTTGATGAGGGTGCCTCGACATGCGTTATGTCATTGGCATGTTGGAAGGCCATTGGCTAGCCCATTTTGTCTCCGTCACATACTCTTCTCGCTGCTTTCGATGATCGTTTGTTTCGACCACATGGTATCGTTCCCTCTTTCCCCGTGCAGTTAGGAGGGAAGACCATGTGCGTCAAGGTAGAAGTAGTCGACGTGTCCCTCAACTACAATCTCTTGTTAGGAAGGAGTTGGACTTATGCCATGCAAGTAGTGGTTGCTACAGTTTTCTGGGTCTCGTTATTTCCACACGAGGACTGGATTGTGACCATTGATTAATTGTCTTTCTCCAGACCTGACCCTTCATTAGGGGTATCCACAGTCCCGATGATTGATAATCCCCAACCAGGCATAGTCAATGTAGGGGTTGGTTTGTGTCCATCTTTGATGGGTACCTTCAATTACCCGCCCCCTCAAGGTGATGTCAAGTTCATATCCGACCACCATAAGGTTGAGATTTTCCATGTTTCATCATTTTGCATGACTTAATTCAATGATCTGTGGATACTTCCTTCCCCATCGGCCACGATGGAAGAGACAGGGCACCTAGGCATGTCTATGCCCTTGTCTGCAGCTAAAGTAGCGTACTCTTTATTCCATCAAGCTTCAGCTGACATAGATCCAACTCCTACACAAGAGTTAGATCCTACTCTAGAGCCTATTTGGGCTCAAGTTTCTCTCACTAACATTGATTTGTTAGACTTAGTCTTTCCCTTCGATGAAGCAGTAATTGAAGCAATGACTAGTCCGGACAAACCCTCGGATGATCTCCATCACAGATCATACTTCCTCCCATAGTTAAGCATAATCGAAGCCGGAGAATTCACCTTGACTATGACTGGAGATAGGTCTTGTCCTATTAATCCCTTAGCTACACATGAGGTTTATGCCGAGGGTAATATGGAAACTATTGCTAAAACCATACTAATCAATATCTCCATAACCCCTGGCATCGTGGAGAATGTTTTCGTTGGAGCTGATTGTTCCCCCGGAGAGATTCAAATCTACACAGATCTATTTAAATAATTCTACGACATTTTTACCTGGTCTTACGAGGAAATTCCAGTCATCAATCCAAAAATAGTCGAACATGAAATCACAACTTATCCAGAAGCCAAGCCTGTTTGGCAGAATCTTCGTCCAGTTAATCCCAGGAAAACATCAGCCATTAAGGTTGAAGTTGAGAAACTACTAAAATCTGGTTTTATCCATCCTATCCATTTGAACCAATGGGTGTCAAATTCTGTGCCGGTCAATAAAAAATAGGGCATGAATCGTGTATGTACGGACTTCCATGATTTGAACAAGGCCTGTCCAAAAGATAATTTTCCCACAGAATTCATCGACCAGATAATTGATGAATGTGTAGGTTGTGAGGCCTTCTCTTTCATGGATGGTTTTTCGGGATATAATCAAATACAAATAAAACCCGAAGACCAGCACAAAATGACATTCATTTGTCCATGGGGTACATTCGCGTATCGTAAGATGCCCTTTGGTCTCAAAAACGTTGGAGAGACCTTTCAGTGGGCCATGTATTTTTATTTCCATGATCTCAAGCATATATTCAAGGCCTATTTAGATGATTTAGCATCTCAATCTTGTAAGAGAATGAATCATCCCACACACCTCCAACTTATCTTTGAGTGATGCCACTACTTCCAGATTTGTTTGAATCCAAACAAGTGCAACTTTTGCATAACATCAATATGTTTGTTAGGTTTCATTGTGTCAACAACAAGGATCATGGTCGATCCTCTCAAGGTTGAGGCAATAATTCAGTTGCCTCCCCCAGGCACAATCCTTCAACTTCAGAGTCTACAGGGCAAGGTGAATTTTTTGAGTTTCATTGCTAACTATGCCAAGATCACAAAGGGATTTATGCGCTTACTGAAGAAAGACATTCCTTTTTATTGGGACGATGCCTCTCAATGCTCTTTCAAAGCGTTGAAACATGCCCTCACAACCGCCCCTATACTTTGGCCACCAAACTATAACAAAGATTTCTTATTATACCTGGTTGCAGCAGAGTCAACCATCGGCATGGTCTTAGTTTAGGAAGATTATTTTTTCTCAAAATATGTGATCTATTACCTGAACCGAGGCCTATTCGGATCATAACTCAATTATTCTCATATCGAAAAACGTGCATTGGCAACAGTCCATGCTATTCAATGGTTCCGTCATTATGTTCTATTTTGCAAGACCACCGTCATTGCCATTGTGAATCCATTTCAATACATGTTGACATGACGGGTAATAGGCAGAAAGATCAGTAGATGGATAGTCATCCTCTAGGAATTTGACTTGGAATCTGTTTCAGCGAAATCCAAAAAGTCATTGGTATTCACATAACTTATTTTGGAACTTCTGGTTGAGTCAGGTGATGTTATGACTGAAGAGTTGCCTATCAGAGGAGATATGTTTTTGATCACATATTTGGATCCCTAGTATGGAGATATACTTGTCTATTCGTATCCCTAGTATATTCGAATTTCCCCACCTCTGCTTCTCGTGATGAGTGTCACCGTATACGCCATCATGCTAAGAATTATCTTATACTCGATGATACGTTGTATCGGAGAGGTGTAGACTGCATCCTGCGTCGATGTCTCACTCACGAAGAAGCGGTTATCATGCTTAATGATTACCATACTGGAGCATGTGGCAGTCATTTTTCTGGGTTGGAAACAACCCAAAGGATTTTACGAGCAGGTTACTTCTGGCCGACACTAATCAAAGATTGTATCGAATCGGTCAAGAAGTGCCACCCATGTCAGATCTTCTCTCAAAAGATGAGGTCACATCCCGCTCCCATGTTTCCTATCATCACAATTGGTCCCTTCACCAAGTGGGGGATTGATTACACTACATGTAACCCTCCTTCAGTAAAGGGGGCACCGTTATATCATTGTATCCGTAGACTACTTCATGAAGTGGGTCGAAGCTATGCCAATGTTTAAAGATGATGGAGAGACTATGGATCTCTTTTTATTCAACCATATAATAGCAAGGTTTGACGTCTTGAGAGATATTGTCACTGACCATGGCAGTCACTTTCAAAACCAGATGATGACTGAGTTAATATCAAATCTTAGGTTGTGGCAAGAAAATTTGTCACCCTACTACCTCCAAGAAAATGGTTAGGTGGAAGCTGTAAATAAATCTTTTAAGACCATCCTACAACGTACGATCAACTCAGCCAAGTCAAATTGGCATTTGATGTTATACTCGGCCTTATGGTCTTACTGAACATCTATTAAGACTGCAACTATTTTCTCATCTTTTCAACTCGTTTATGAGCTGAAAGCAGTTTTTCCTATCGAATGCTAGATCCCGTCCCTAAAGTTGGCAGTACAGTTATTGCCAGACACGTCTCCACTTGAAGAACGGTTATTATACCTTGAGCGGATCAAGGAGAAGTTTTGTGATGCAGCCTTGGCCAATGAGGCTCACAAACATAAAGTCAAGTATCAGTATGATCACTCAGTTCATCCTCAGATTTTCTCTGAAGGCGATTGTGTCCTGGTCTATGACCAAGATAAGGACCCCCTGGGGGCAGGAAAATTCAAACCCATGTGGTTTGGAGCTTTCATCATAAAAGAGGTTCTAAAAAAGGGCGCTTATCGTCTGGTTGACTTTGAGGGAAATGCTTTGGTGGAGCCTAGAAATGGGCTCTACCTCAAGAAGTATTACTCATAGGTAGGTCACGTTGGGTAACTTTTTGTAACATATGTATAGTCTTTGTACTATTACTTTCTATTTTCTTTTAGTATTATCGACATCTCATTTTTTATGTTATCTTTTGTCACTGTGGTAGATGTCAAGTGAATCAGAGGTGTTCATTGGGTACGCAGATGGTGCTAGCTGACACACTCAGAGGCTTTCCTCCGTAGCTTGCGTAATTTTTACACCTCGAGGCCAGTTATTATCTTCCAGAGGTATATGCTTAGCTGACACCACAAACAATGTCATCGAGTATAGTGCATTTATTGAGTTGCTTCATGACGCTTTGTCATTTGGTATCTCTCATCTCCGATTCTATTTAGACGCTCATCTGGTTGTGTCTCAATTAAATAGAGTCTACTGTGTTGATGATCTGACTTTACACCGATGATTCCTTAGGGTACATCTCTTAGAACAAGGCTTTGATTATATTACATATTTTCATGTTCCTTGGAGATTAAACCAAACTACAGATACTCTAACTAATCAAATTTTAGACTGGCATCTCGCACACATATAAAAATACATACACATAAACATGTAAATACATTTTTAAAGGAAAATATGATCCATAAGACACAAAAAGAAAAAAAAAATCCATATATAATACCATAATCATCAGAGTACATAGGTGGACGCAAGTGCCTCAAAAGTATGACCAGTAACGAGTCATGGGGATTATGCCCTCAAAACATATATACAAGTAGTTATCTTGGCATGTGAAAATTCTAGACTAACTAAGGTCAGGGCCTGTGGACCCTGTTGTAATAATCAACAATGTTTTCCAAATGCCGAAACAGTCAGACCCACGTTCGTGGTGCCCCCACTACATGAGGCTGCATAGATGGTGGTAGATCCTCAATCTCTGCCATAGGGACTGTGCGGGTGAGCGAGGTAAAATTTCACTCGAATCATCTCAAAACTCTCTCAGCCTCATCGATTAGAAGCTCTCCTGCTGCTACAAGTCCCCCTGTGGCGGCAGGTGCATCCCTTGGTCGAGGACAATGCATGTTCCTCGCGTAATCCGTAGGTCGCACTGGTCCCACATCTGCACATAATAGACACATATTTGTCAAATACTCTGGTATAAAAAAATGATATACAAAAATAAAAATAAAACATAAAAATAGCATATGCTTCACAAAAAACAAAAAAAAGATGCAAACTTAGCCATCTCTCCTCGCTCCTCGCTAGGAGGTACCAGTATCTCAGGATATCTCGAGAAATTAATCCCAGCATAAGGGTAATCCTCTATGACTGGGATCTATCTCGACAACCAAGCAAAGAAATCATCATCAATGGACTCATTGGTCCTTCCACCACCTTGTCGTGGCAGTAACACTACCCATCTGCAAACCACAGGAAGCGAGGCCTGATGTCCTCGTACCACCACTCGAGGACTGAAACTAGGAACTCTTTCAAAGAAGAAAGAGACTATAATCATCCCAAACCTTAAGTTCCTCTGTGTCTGCGACCAACAATCTGTCAGCTGACACTTCATACAATCTAGCAATGTAGTGCTCCAGTCAAATATCTGTGCATTTAAGCACTGGACTGCATAGTTCATCTATGCACGAGACGCCTGATGTAGAGCCATAGAACCAGTCATCCACCCAATAAGAAACACAATCGCTTGTAGTGGTAAATCTATGATATTGCTTATGGGCACCTGTGATCGCAATCAGTCTGTACTAGCCTCACAATAAAGTCCTATCAATTTCAATATGTTATGAGGCCCCGAAGGAAATGTCTGGAAGTTGACTAGTTTCCCTCTCCTAGAGAGGTCAGTCAAAAAAATATATGTCCTCTGTAGTAGGCACCAGTGAGTTCCCCTCTAACATAAAGGCCTCTATGTCGAGATGCCAATAATCAACCAACACATTCAGTATCCTAGGTTGTGCCCACATAAAAGGACATAGGAATAACTTGAGTAGCCCACATTGCATTAAGGAAACAAAAACATTGGGGTATTCCCCGACCAACTCATTAATCTCCTCATGCTCTCTTTCCCTCCAGTGAACATACATCCTACAAAAAACCAAGTTCAGGATGGTTAACCCTTGCTTTTTAAAATTTTTTCCATTAAATCAAGGGTCCACATGGGCTGTAATGATGACAGTCACGTGTACACGCATGCAGTTTTTCCTCTGCCCGAGTGTACACGCAGCCTATCATAAGACAACCTACATGGACCTAGGGTCGACCTTTTGAAGGTCGACACCACCCAAAAACTTGAAACTAAAAGCATAAATAAAGATTTAAATTGCAAGTGGAGAGAGTTTATTCTTACTTGGTCCAGATGGATGGTCATTTCATCCACTGTAGCTCCCTGAATCACCACTTTTATAAAAGGGGGTTTTTTGCTCCAGAGTCAATTTCCAAATCAGCAATGGTGATAATGAGCTACCAGCTTCTATTTATAGACTTTTTGGCCCCTTTTGTTCATTTTTTTGGCCCCCCTTATCATTTTCTTTAAATTGAAAACCATTTAGAGTGATTCAGAAGTTGCGTTGGAAGGTTATGATCAGGTATCAGGACATTTTTTTTTGTAGTTTTGGGTCACTTTTGACGATTGGTGGGAAAAACCTCAGATGATCAACTTGAGCATATAGGTTAGGTTTCAGCCCCGACTTTTGTATCTCGTTGTATTTCTCCCTTTGCCATAGGATTGATCCCATCAGGTTGCGACACAGAACCATCATTTGTTGCTTTAGAAGTGTCGTGATTTTGTGGTAGAGCTTACCGGAACATGGATGCCCTAGGTAGATCCTAGTTGCGTTATGGTGTCCATGTTGTCCCTAATGAATGTAGGCTTGGGAGTCCTTTTTGTTTTTCCTGATTACGAGTTTGAGACTCATTTTCATGATTCCTTTTCACTCTTGACCTCACCCTCGGGACTCCCAAAAAACATAACGGGTCTTCTTTTAAGCTCTTTTCAGACCCTCTAAACGTGAAAATATTGTCAAGTGATCTTGTGGCCTTTCACACTCGTTAAACTGAAATTTGAAGTCACGTCTATCCGTCGATAGTTTACCCCTTTTTCGTTCTGGACGGTCAACTGTACGAACAAAGGTATACTCTAAGGAACTTCAGTTCTCTAGCAGAGTACTCGCAGGTATCATTTTAACCCTTTTTCAGGCCCGAGGGACTAAATGTACGAAAAAGGAACCCCCACAGAGTCCATAGTTAATCTCTTTTCAGACTCCCTAAAATTGAAAAAGATCATCGAGTGACCTTATTCTTTCACACTCGTTAAAATGGTCCAAAAGAACATTCCTGACGGAATCCATAGTTAAGTTTTTTTCAGACTCCTTAAAAATGAAAAAATGGCCTAGTGATGTTGTCTTTATCACACTCATTAAAATGGTTTTGAATGGACGTCTTTTCGATGCTAGTTTACCCCTTTTTTGAACCAACTAGACTACCTTCGAAAAAGGTATCCCAGTGGAGTCTCCTTTTACATTTTTCAGACTCTCTAAATATGAAAAACCATCGAGCTTACCTTCTCTGGACTTGTTAAACTCACATTGAAGGACGTTACCATTGTGTGTTTTATTAATCACATTTGCATACCCGCATCTTTGGCCTAATGCCGGCTCCATGTTGCTCTCAACTGAACCATCTAAAGCATGCCTTATACACAAGCCCTGAAGCACTTTGCCTCTGCATCTTGACACCTTTGGCCCCTAGAGTATTTTTCCTGAGTGTCCTTACTTTGAACATCAGTCTTGTCCTTGCGCCCTGAACTTGTATGTTTGCAACACTCATTCCTCCTTTGTAACGTAACATTATTTTATTCTTTTTCCAAAATTATTGAAAAAGACAAAAAAAAATCAAATATACCCCAAAACAAGGAAGGGAAAAGTATTTTCTTTATTGGAAGCATAATGAGTCGCCCTTGGATAAATCACATCTATTTGTTTGTTCTTCAAACTCTGGGATTTAATACAACCTTAGGAAGTTGTTCTCGCTACATAGAGTTGTGTCCTCCTCCATTTGGTTATTCTTCCAAACATATGGAGAGTTAATGCAATGCAATGTTAATGCAATGTTGCCTAAGTCTCATCATTTGTCATGCTATTGTTTAAGGGAATTTTTTAACAAGCCTAAGTTGGCCCCTCTGTAGTTTGTCTCTTTCCCTCATGCCTGGCCATCCTGAACGTCCAATCAATTCTTTATTCGAAATCAATGAAGCCTTCAGTCTAATCATCAAGATTCTCTAGTCCATGACCGACGAGCCATCGAAGACCTCTGGGTAGTGAAGTCATACACTCATATTACACTCCTACCCAATTTTTGAATATTTTGATGTTGTTGCTCGAGCTCTGAAGACCTCATCTCCAGCCATCAGGCCTTATTAGCTGCTAGAAGATGGATACTCTACACGTATATCTTTTTGATTTTGAGATGTATCATCGTTGTGTATTTCTCATGGCTACACTTTATATAGTTATATGACATGGATCTACAGTGTATTTGATTGGTAGCCATGATTTTATTTTATCCTGAGCATGGGTATGCCCGCCTCGGTGAGACAATTATTATTTTGCAGATGCAACCTCCCAATTTCTGGTCTCTGGGCTCACTTGTTCAACACATCGATGAATATTGTTAATGTATTTTGGCCATCAGATGCTCTTCTGACCTCACATTAGGGGGAATCTATTATAACCCTAATTTGCACCAGACATGCTTACCTGGAATTAGGCCATCTCAGATTGCTTCTTTGCCAAAACACTAGTGAGCAACTCTTCTTAAAAACCCCTTTTATAAAGACCAATGCACCCTGCTACATTACTGCACACGTGTACATGCTAGCTGACCCAAGACATCCCACATGTACCTACAAAAGCATGAAAAAAGGAAAGTTGTTAACGAAACACACAAATTTGGGTAAGTTAACTAAACCTTTCGGCCATGCATGGTCAGACATTCGACCAAATACCTAGCTTCTTATAGCCTATAAAAGAAGGGTTAGGGGTCCCATTTGGAGGAGGAGAATCATAGTAAAGAAACTATATCCAATTGATCATTCCCTTTGTCCCAACCTTTAGCCATCCTTGTGCAAAGAGAAGTATAGAAAAAAGAAGTTGGAAGATAGTGGAAGAACAGCCCAGGACCAGGATCAAGGAGCACTAGCCAACTTTATCATTGTAAGGTATCATTATGAAGTTAATAAAAGAGTTTATTTTTCCATCCCGCAATATGAGATTTCCATTATTGGAATATTGATTGTATGATTGATTAAATAGCTAACCTGTTAGTTCATAGATCAAATGCATGTGGAGTTCTTTGTTTGTCTTTAGTGAATGCAGGTCAACATTGGGAGGAGAGTTGTAGTCAAAGAACGACCAAGTGCAAAAAGGGATCGACATCAAACACGAAGAATAAGGTACGTCAACTTAATCTCTTGAGCCTTGTATTTACATATGGGTAATGGGGGTCTAGGCATGGGATGATGGTAAAAAGAAAGAATCTTTGGGTCATTTCTTCATGCATGATAAAACCCTTATTGCTAGTTTGTATGAGGGATTTCCCACCCACAACAGGAGGTCTCAAGCATCAATTCAAATAGGATTCCTCACACAATTTTGAATCTATTCTTTCATCAATTCTCTATTCAATATTGCTTAACCTCTTCCTTGAGAAACCTTTCATTATATAGGAGAAGGAGAGATGGTTAAAGGGATGAGGATGATCCCACTAAATCTAAGAAGTTAGTAGAATTCCAACCATGCGAATGCCAACTCATTTTCTAGAAGATCCTCTTTTAGAACCTTTGTAACCTCTTCTCCCTTTTAAGATTTGAAGCAGGTTCACACCCTACTTATAGAGCAAACTGTGAACATCTCGCAATCCAAGTATAGAGTAGCCTACAAGAATCAGGGTTTCTCGTACCCTACAATACATGTAGACTACGAACTCATCTTAAAAATATGTTTTGTAAAAGAAGACAACAGTCACTTTTCTCAGGAAAAAGGTCCTTATGAGAGCCTGAACACATAACTATAGAGACCTCACTAGAGTGACCAAAATAATGTGTAATAGAATGCCCCCCAAAGTATGAGGCTAGAACTCGTGACACTCGAAATACTTTGCAAAATGTGTGTGTGTGTCAGAAACAAAGATCGCACCTAATCTGAAACCTGCAAACAATCGAGCATCTACAGAATATAATACCAGTTTTTAGGTAGGCATTCCCATGCTCAGACCACAAATGAATGAAATCATAAATGTAGGCCATGGCCACCAATCATACACCATGGATCCATGTCATAAAAATGTTACATAGCCACTAGGAATACACTGTGGATCTATGTTAGAAGACTTAGATCAGGACATAGCCATGTGACATACAAAGTGGATCTATGTGTCAATACAAATCATAAATACTCCAATGCAACCTGGACCAAAAATATCAGACCCAGGGTCTTCAATCCCGTCGTCTAAAAGTACGAATCTAGCCATGTGATTACATGTGTCGAAGTCGAACATGGTAGAAAGCACTTGATTACCGGTCATTGATGAAAACCATTAACAAGTGCGATGGAAATCACCATTGATGTCAATGACTCCCAAGGTACCTAAGTACAATCCAAACGAATGTGAATAAATGACTTGAAGTCGAACACTCAATGAAATCTCTCGATTAGGGACCAATGATGTGAATCCACTGTCAAAAGTGAAGAGACCTGCCATTAAGGAATGCAGGTTCTAAGGTACTAAATGATTTCTAAGTCTTATTCCCAGATAATGAGTTGGAGTCAATGGAAAAAGACTCATCACAGGAGGGCCTTGATGTATTCCCCATCAATGACATGAAATGAGTAACAGATTTTTAGGGTAATTCAAAGCATGAATATGATTTGAAACAGACACAGGGAAGGCCGACATGGTAAGAATTGACAACTACATATGGTCGACTCAATGTAGGGCTTGTTTGGACTTCTCTTGAACATATGAATGACACGACAATGGTCTTGGAAGCATTGACTCAAAGACAACCCAATATATGACCTTGTAGCAAGTCAAACGAGAGACAAATGGATTTCCCAACCTGGATTCAAATGAAAAATAGGGGGTGTCATGTTCAAGAGCGACGCTTACTACCACTAATACAAATACCAAAGCACATCCCTTTCCCAAAATTTCCCCCACCATTTATGGCGAGTACCTCTTTATTTTTACACAATCTTGAGTAGGATAACATATGCTTGTTGATGTAAGATCATCCTTTGGATGAGTCCCTCAAAGTACATTTAACGAACCCTAGGAAGGAGTGGTTTGGTCCCATAAGGGCCTTTCGATGTTTGTTTAACGAGTCCAAAGATAGAAAACTCAAGGGGTTTTCATGTATTCAGAGTCTAAAAAACACTTAAAGAGAACTCTCCCAATTCCTTTTTCGTAAATTAGTTCGACGAGACCGAAAAAGTGATGAACTATCGCTCATCGAACATTTTATTCAAATACTTTTATGAGCATGAAAAGAACAAGATCGCTCAGCAATATTTTTGTTTTTATGGAGCATGAAAAGAGCTTAAAGGATACTCCGTTATTTTCTTTGTTTTCGTGTTACCATGATGAGTACGAAAAGACGAGAAAAGTATACTCGGTTACGTTCTCATGTATTTTCGAGAAGGAGAATGAACAAAGACTGAGCTCAAGGTTTTTCCTACAAAACCTTAAAAAGTTATTCATACATGTGACGGAAAAAGGAAAAAATACTCGTACACCATCATTCGGGCTTCTAGGTCATTTATCTACGAAAAACCATACTCACAAGGCCATTAGGGTATTAGGTTTTTAGGCAAAATAATAAAAATAATATAAAAGATCAATGAGAAATAGTAAAAAAGTGGATAAATTTGGGTGAAAATCCTTTTTTACCATTTCATTGTTACTTTGTCAAAAACTTGTTCAACACACCTCTTTTTTTCCCAAATTTCTTTGCTCGATTGTGGGAGGTACAAGCGATCATTCGAAAAATGGTTTTGGCCATCGAGGTAATCTCCTAATTCTTCAACTTTTTCATGGATTAAAATTGATTTTTATTGGCAAATTTTAGTGTTTTGATTCCATTTGGGGTCGGTAGGTGCACTCAGGCATTCTCGTAGGTGGTCCATTCGGGACCTGCGAGAACCTAAGTTTTTCACAGATGAGTTTCAGTGCACCTGCAAGAATCTTGCGCTGTGTGAAAGCTTCACCTGCGAGAGCCAAAAATTGGATTTTCATGCATGTTTTTGCTCAATAAAAATTTATTCAAGAGGTTGAAATGAGTTTTTAACTTCCTTCTCATAGCTAGCTCCATTATAGATATTGATCATCAAGATGTTGGAATGGAGGGAAAGAGAACACGAGGAGGAGGATGCCATTGACGTACATGATCTGGGTATAGTTGTTTCCCTCCGAGAATGTGGGATCTTAAAAATTTTCAGGATCTCAAGCATGAGATCCCAACTCAGGTTGTTAGAGTACCTAGTCCACATGTGGGATGTGGATCAACAAGTATTTCATGTAGGGGTCCACACACTCACACTAGATATCGAGGATATATATTTTATGACAGGGTTTTCACGACGTGGATACAATGCGACTCTGACCAGAGGTAGAGGAGGTGTACTTCCTATGAGCAAGTATGTTTGCCAATATTGTGTTCCCGAGGTGGAGAGAAGCAAGGGTAAAGTCACCATTTTGGGGGTCCAGGATCTGACCTTATAGACTATCTTGTTTACCATTTCATGCATGGCCAGGAGCATGGCTCTACACATGGCTCTCCAGATCTATTTCCAATACGCAATAGAGTGCACAGAGCCTCGAGTTTTCAACTGGTCAGACACAATTCTCCATAGTATGAAGAGGCAACTGACAAAGTGCAGAAGGGGTAACCTGAAACAGTTCGGGTATGGGTCAATTTTTGTGTCATTCTTCCTTGAGAGGGTCCCACTATTGTGTCTACAGATATATTGGGGTTTGTCGGCCCCACAGGATTCGAGGATGATGAGGTGGTGTAACCTCATGGATTGACACATAGCAGGCCCTATAATCAAATATAATGATTCATTTTTTGAATGGTTGAGGCCCCAGATGTTGATGATCAATGACTATGCATATGTCGGCTTGGATTTCCAAGAAGATCCGGATTTGTTTCTACCTGAGGATGCTCACTGGGGTGACTTAGGTAAGAAGTATACATTTTGTTCTTTTTTAATGTTTTTTGCAAATTTTATTATGTAAAATGTTTTATGTCTTTGATCCAAGGACTAATCAAGAATTTCTTTTGACGACACAAATGTGGGGCCATATCGACCTCCAGGAACATATCCCATTCAAACACAAGGATAAGTGGCTCAAGTGGCAAGATGGGATGTTGAGGACCACGAGGCGATTGAATAGAACTTAGAGGGACTGGTCGCAGATGTCCCAGACATCACTATTGGGGAGATCCCAAGGCACTATCAGCGCCATATTGTGGGTGTGTTTGAGTCTCTTAGTCGACTGCTCCATAGGGTAGCCCGAGCAATTATATGTTACCGTGAGTGTCATCTATGATGCTAAATTGTAGAAGCCATGGGCTTCATATTTTGATATTTTGGTCTTTCGACAAAAACTTTTGTAAAACTTTTGATCATTATATATATATGTGGCTTCTACCGGCTTATTTTTCTTTATATGATACATGTGATGTGTGATTGGTTTTATAAATTTCTCAGATGTCTATCTAACACATAATTAGCTAAAGCATCAGTTAATTTATTTAGACATCTAGGAATGTGTTGATATTCGATATAATCAGAATAACATTCCAAGAGGCAAATTCCTAGATATACCTGCAATAAAGTAGGACTTCGGATAGCATAGACATTACTTAACTGTAGCACTACTAGCTACGAATCAAGTCGTATAACCAGGTGGTGGATAACAAGTGAAGCATCATTAGTCAACAATTCGATGACATCGCTATATTCTACGATATTATTGGTCTCATGACCAAGGAAAACACCTCGTAGACTGATAAGTTCATTTGTAGGTTCATAAATTGCCCATGTAGCAGAAGCAAGGTTCTAAGTACTACAACTAGCGTCATTGGTGAAGCCAATGTGGGGTAATGAAGACTCCGACATCTAGAAACCAAGCACAACGCAAGGTAAGCGGTCGAGGGTATAAACCAAATAATGAAAAAGCACACTAAAGTAACACACAAAAGTATGACAATAAAATACAAGCACTCATGCACAGATGATATAAGCATAGTACTTCTTTAAGTAAAGCCCATTTCTGGGTTCACTCAAAGGGATACCATTGTAGTCCACTAACTCATAGGCTCCTTTCTCCAACACTTGTCTGACGATATAAGGACCTCACCACATAGCCTCAAATTTTCCAGCTCCTAGAAAATCTCGATCTTGTTTATAAAGGAGAACTAGATCACCTTTAGAGAAAACGCATGGCTTGAAATGTTTGTCATATTGGGCTTTGATGCATTTCTTCTGGGTTTCTATAACTAGGGTGGCATCACGATGGGTTTCGTCTAGTTGCATAAGATACAACAGATGTTCTTCTTCCGTAGAAGTGCTTGGGAGAATTTCAATAGATAGCTTTAGAGACGGTATCTCACATTCAATCGACAAGATGGCGTCGAGACCATAAACTAACTGGAAAGGTGTAAACCTGGTAGAAGACTTGATGGATTTCCGGTAAGACCACATCGCTGAAAACAACATCATGTGCCAACTAGTTTGGTGAATCCCTATCATTTGTCGAAGCCTGGTAATGAGGGCTTTGTTTATTGCTTCAACCTAGCCATTGGCCTGTGGGTAATAAGGTGTTGAGTTTTCATGGCGAAGACCCAAATTTTGGGTGAGTTCTGACATCATGAAGTTTCTAAAGTGGCTACCATGATCAGTAACGATAGCTTGAGGAACACCAAACCGAGCAATGATGTGATTGAATATGAAAAGTGTTGTATTCTTTCCGGTATATTCGAATGTAGGCATAGTGAGGGTGACATGTCATGAAATTGATATCCCATTTCACAAAAGGTCCAACAGAGACTATAGGCTGTAGAGGAGCAGGGTGTGATCATATTTTGTTGTTGTATGTTTGGCAAGCGTGGCATTTTTGGACAGCGATGATACAATCGTTGAATAAAGAAGGCCAAAAATATCCATCTCGTAAGATCTTTTGGGTAGTAGCATACCCAGACATGTGACCACCACATGCTCCAGAATGGAATTCATTCAAGGCTTTCTCAGCTTCATCAAAAGTGAGGCATCGGAGAAAAAAGGAGTCAATCCCACGACGATAAAGAGTATCACTGAGGATAATATACTAATAGGCTTGGTAACATATTCGACGACGGTCAGTGCTAGACAAATTGGGCCGAAAAGTCTAAGTCTAGAGATATATAATTATATACCCATACCAAAGGTCATCGGAATTGATCAGAAAAAGGGATTCAATGCGTAATGAATCCTCTGCTACATTTTCTGTCTCAAAACAGGGAAGGTCGCATATCAATTCGGAAAACACCAAGGATTTCTTGGACTTAGCATGTTTGAATTCTAAGTCAAACTCCTGGAGTATTACAATCCATTTGCAGTATTTTCCCCTAGCAATTGAAGTGTAAGAATGTGTTGCATAGGGTTGCAGTTGGAAATCACAGTAGTCTTGCATAAAAGGATATAGTGCCGAAAATGTTGAACAGCTTGGATGGTGGCCAAGGCCAATTTTTCAACATGTAAATACTTATTTTCGGTAGTCGTGAAACTCTGACTCAAATAATAAATGACATGTTCATCATGAGAATCATCCTCCTGGACTAGAACCATCACAATCGTATAGTCCGAGGCTGTGAGATACAAGAAATAATCATGACTGTAATCGGGTGGGAAAAGTAGTCGGGTATGGGTTAAATTCATTGTTAAAGTGTTGAAAGATTTGTTGGCAGTTGTATCCCATACAAACTCGGAACCTTTCTTGAGCAGTCGAGTAAATCCGAGGGTTAACTCAGCATAGTTTGGGATGAAACAACGTAGAAAGTTTTCCTTACCTTGCAAACGTTGTAGCTAGCGAAGTGAGGAAGGAGGAGGGAGATTGAGAATCACCTCGACCTTCAAA
Organism: Picea mariana; assembly: GCA_032191745.1. Classification (NCBI taxonomy): domain Eukaryota; kingdom Viridiplantae; phylum Streptophyta; class Pinopsida; order Pinales; family Pinaceae; genus Picea; species Picea mariana. Next base: position 26,928 of record JASDQU010737970.1, read on the forward strand.
GGATCTACCCTGATCTATTGACATAAAACAATAAAGCCTAGAAGTTGACCAGATTCTACACAAAACACACATTTGTGTGGGTTTAAGTGTATACGGTAAAACCGACATCGATGGAAAATGGCTCGGAGGTGTGTTGGATGATCAACACGGTGCATGGAATGAGCCGGTAGGTCATCGAGATATGGTTGGAAAATGTGCTTTATATCATGAAAGGAATAAGACATAGCACGTTGAAAAGTTGCGTCAGCATTCTTTAAACCAAAGGGTAGTTTCTGGTAGGCAAAAGTTCCCCAAGGACAAATAAAAGAGGTCTTGTGTTGGTCGGAGGGTACGATATTGATTTGATTATATTCAGAGAAACCATCCATCAAAGAGAATATTTCACTCCCTGCACAATCGTCGAGGATCTGGTCAATGAAGGGGGTGGTAAAGTTGTCTTTAGGACAATCTTTGTTAATATCCCTATAATCAATGCACACATAGATCATACCTTGTTTCTTGTTAACCAGAACAAGATTGGAAACCCAGTCAGTTAGAGCCACAGGGTAAATAAAGCCAGCTTTAAGAAGTTTCTCAAGTTCAAGCTTGATAGTAACTGCTTTACGTGGGTGGACCGGATGAATTCATTGTTGGACAAGTTTAGTGCCCGGGTATGTCTTAATCTCATTTACAGCAATGTCGGGGTTAATACCCAGCATTTCTTCATAGCTCCATGAAAATACGTCACAGAATTCTTGGAAAAGAGACATGTAGGTGACAACTTTGTCATTGGAACATGAAGCTCTGATTTTCACATTTTCGACAACTCCGGGTTTAATGGATATGTCGAGGGGGATGGTGGGTGAAATATTACTTAAGTTATCTTCGTAGAACATATCATGTGTAGACTTGGGAACGGTAGAAATGATGACAATGGTTGATGGAGTCAAGATTCATTGGTAACTCTCAATGGTGTGTTGTTCCAGGAAGAGGATGGAACGATGATGTCCATCGTCCCAAGGGGTATCTTCCATGGACATAACAAACATAATCATCTCGTATGTAGGAAAAATGACACGAAATGGATCCAGAGATAAATCACCAAGAGAGGGGGTAGGAGGGGTTGCATATTGAATGGATTGATAAGCGGATTCGACCGGACTCAAAGGTATTTGGTAACCATAGCGAAGATGATCGCCGAGGTTGGCTACTATCCATGGCTCATAAGATGCAGGGGTTTCGCGAACAGAGGTGGACATCATGTTGATCGAGGCGACAAATGGATGTGGAACATTGGGTGGTAGAATGGGGAAAGTACCCATCAAAGAGGAATATTTAAGAAGACCCACACCGACATGCTCATATCCAGGGGGTGTTTTCTCAATGAAAGGTATGTTGCTGGTATGTGTATCAGAGTTAAATAAGGCCAATTGGTCCACTGTAATTACTTTTCCCTGATGTGGGAAATGTATGACACAGAAAAGAGTGGACACAATTGCACGCATGGAATTGATCCATTTACGACCAAGTAGAAGGTTGTAATCGAGAGGAGCGTCAAAGACCTCAACTTCAACGTTGACTGTTTTTCCTTCTAACATAATAGGCAACAAAGGGAGGACACCGTAAGGCTTAAATCCAGAGCCATTAAAGGCTTTGATCGTGTTGTGTGATTCAGTTAAGGGAAGAGAGTCGATGGCTTTCCAGCAAGCAATAGACATGACACATGTTGAGGCACCCTCATCAATGACTTCTTTACAAATGTTCTTGTTGGAGACAATAAGTTGTATTTGGAATGAGAGTTGATGGGGTAACCTTGGATTGTGATCTTCCAAGTCAAAAATTATTAAATTCATATCCGTAGGGTCGACTTCACCAATGGCTTTCAATAGTGCCTTCCGTTGTGTAGGAAAACTCTAAAGGACTTTGAGGGATGACATTGTGGATGGTGCTTGGGCCAGATCTTCTACAATACTATAGTTATGGGCAGCACACGCATGAGGATTGAAAGCAAAATTTTGAACAACACCCTTTGGGGGAGGGCGAAGAACTGTATCTAGGATCAATCGTTCGAGATGAAGAGGACCGTTGGTAGGTGGAGCTGAGAGAGATGGTTGGACCAACGAAGGAGGTATTTCATCAACCTTTTCTTTGGAGGAAGAATAATCTTTGGCTCGAGTGGTAAGTGTGATGTCATTCTTCTTTGAATCACCTATACACATTAAGACATAGGATGTAGTGGAGGGGAAAGGTTGGCCATGAATGACCAATTGGGCCTGTTGTTGAGAAGGGAAGGGTTGTGATAACATGGCTGGGGTAGGTGGTTTGGGGGTCCCTTGAAGTAACTTAGTAACCTCGACTCATCTTGGACAATCCTTAGTGTAGTGATTATCACCATAGATAAGACAAGGGTATCGGGGTTTGTGCTTATCCTTATCGTCAACAAGTTGGGTTTTGGTCTTCTCAGATTATGGATTATTTTTATCCTCTTTATTCTTACCCTTCCCTTTTTTGGATTTATTCTTTCCGGCAGGGATAGTTTGAACAGAGCTCACCTCAGAAGTCTTGTTAGTGGAAGGAGTAGGAGACGGAGCATGTTTAACATTAGAAGCAACGGACTTGGGGTTGGTGGTAGAGGTTTGTGTAGAGTGGGGTTAGTCATGGAAAGTTCCAATCACACCATCAGTTGCATGAGAAGTAGTAGGAGTAGTTGAAGTAGCAGTAGCAGTAGTGTGTCAGGGAGTAAATCATAAAGAGTACATGTTTGTGAGTAAACGAGGTAAAGGTATTGAGCACGACTGATCGCATGTTCTTCTGTGACAACTCCACCCATGGTGATGTCACGAGCAATTTCATTCATGAATGATTTCGTGAACCACTTTTCCAGTAACTGATCGAGAAGCTCAAGTTTGATGAGACGTCGTCTCCGTCACCACTCATGAATGTGATTAGAAATATGAGTGGCTTTGGTTTGTTTGAAAGAACTCAAAATTTTAGTTCCCATTTCGTAATGGATCGGTAACTAATAGTGGGTGAGGAAATCCATGGCAAGGGTGCTAAAGTTAGCGAAGAAACCTCATGGTAATTATATATACCACTTCGCGGCTAAACCTGTGAGAGTTTGTTGAAAAAGACGTAATCGAATAGATTCATCCATCAAAGAGTTGGATGAACACCGAAGGTGGAAATTCATTACATGATTGTTCAGGTCCTCTCCCGGTTTACCATCGAACTTAGGAATGTCAGATGGTAGTTTGGTCGGTATGACGGGCTATTGAGGAGAGTGATGGATAGGATCGTTTAAAATTCTAGATAGATCAGGGAGGTCCAAGGTGGCTAAGAAGGGTAACTGTCTATTCACGTGGGGGTACTAGTGACTTTGGGGAGGAAGTCCTGTAGGTATACTAGTAGGACTGTAAGCAGTGTGCATATAATGCAAAGATCCGGGTAGATTCAGTTGTTGGTGTGGAGGCATGTAATTTATAGGGTTGTATTGGTTGGGGTTGTTCCCTTGAATGGGGACATTGAGTCGAGCATTTGAGCCCCAAATGGAATTGAATGGACCTGGATATGGTTGGCCTATACTAGGGGGTATGAAAGAGCTAGCTTGAGGTTGTTTCCCCCGAGTCGAGTGAGGATTATTTTGGATAAGATAGTTCCAATACTGGGCCAAGGCTACATGTATGTTCTATCTAGAGGGCGGGGTAGGTGGGGGGTTCCCTCCAATCAGAGGTTGTTTCCCAATTGTGATTTGACCTCCAAAAAGGGATTGTGTTTGGCTTCCAAGTTGAAATTGTCCGCCAACAGGAATTTGGTAATTAGGTGTGAAAGACTGGGTGGTTACACTAGGTTTGGTTCCTTTGATAGGGGATGGAAGAGACCCTTTAGAAGGGGGTCGAGGAAGTGTCGGAATAAAAATAGGAACAAGATGGTGCCCAGAAGGAGTGGAAATTCCAGGAGTCCCGAATGGGATTTGTGTAGGAATAGGAATAGAAGCATTCAATGCATGATATCCGGGGGGAAGTATCGGGGTGAGTCTGGGCAAAAGCAGCATGCCAATGGGGGCTTGGCTAGCCATCGTATTTCTGGTGTGAAGATTCGTAGTATCTAGGACCATTGTATAATGGGCCATTTGAAGGGGGATAGTCAAGATATGGTCAGTTGGCTGAGTGTCTAAACCACGGAAATAATAGGCAGTAGTAAAAGGTATCACGTCTGGATCATATGTTTCGGGTAGCTCATGTGTGACAGTGATATCAACACCTGCTCCTAAGCCAAAGAGATCCCATCTAAAAATGCCATTGTTCCAAAAAGGATCCTGACCTTCAAGGCCTATGAAAGGTCCGGTTAGTAATCCAGAAGACTCAACAACAATATCTACGGATGAATTCACTCGAACAATATGTCTCACAGAGTCGGGAGGAAGTTGTAATCCCTCTAGATAATCTGTAATTCAGAATTGGTCTAAAGAGTCGGTTCTTTCCACTTGTGGAGTGGCAACATCATGGACTTCACTCTATTCAGGAGAGCCCTCTGATGAGTTGGTAGGAAAGGGTTGAGAACCTTCCAGATCTTCTGGGGGTAGTCCTTGCATTTTATGTGAACGATGTGGAGGGTCAATGGTGATCGAGATAAAATATCACAAAATAAATTCTATGGCCAACTTATGGAAACAAACAACACGCGCTAGTAAAATCTAAGAATCAAAACCAAGAAAAAAAGACCTTCCTATTCCAAATTCACTAGTTGGTGATGAAATCCAACGTCGCGATGTCAAGACAAGACGGGACTGGGCTAGGGTGGAAAAGTTACATTGACGACCTACTTAACTCACTTACACCCTGGTGCAAGATCCCACACATAATCATGGGTATACCCTCAAAGGAGCCCGAGTGAGTCTGTCGATTCCAGGTACTGTGAATACTTACCCCTCCATAGTCACCTTGTGTAAGACTCTAAGAAGATAGGCTGCTAAAGTTACCACAAACAACAATGATGCCTGGGGAAACAGTCGACAATCTGATCCACATGCAAAGGCAGGGTATCTAGCCTGAAATCAAATTGAGAGGCTTCCACTCATCATTGTGGGTATACCTTCAAGCGACCCCCATAATACATGCAAACTCTACATCGATATCAACAAAGCAGGGTGAATAACTCTGTCAATCTCAATGCGACCTCGGGTTTGACCCTTGTGTGAGAAGGGCTTCCCATGACAAAATGTTGCAAATGGAATTTGACACTCCCTAGCGCAAGATACTATTATGTGTTTTTCACTTTGGAGAGTGTGTCTCACTGCCTATTCCAAAGCTCTATCCTAGTTAATGTTGGTGCAAAAGATCCCTAGAAAATGTTACTAGTTGAATTTTAAAGTTGTGCAATATTATTAAAGGTCGTTGTTACGCAAGAGGGAGACGGAAATGAAACCAATGTTGTGTAAGACTTTGACCCAACAATGCGTAAATAGAAATGAATGATACAAACTTTCGTCCAATGAATTCTATCTACAGTAGGGAAAAAGGAGTTTTCTGGAACAATGCAAACTACAATGTATGATTTTATTTTTAAAGGTAGTACCAAACAATCATTGACAATGTAAATTCACTATTCGTTCTCTTTCAATATTTTAACACCAATATTTTCTGAATAAATGACTGCTTAAAATAAAAAGACTTCATTTTTTTTTAGAAACCAAAAAATAGGGATGGAACTAAGAAAAAGTAAGCAACCAATGAAACTAAAATACTCAACAAACATCCAAATTGATCTTTCAATGGAGATAAAAAATAAAAAATTGACAAGGAAAAGTCTCTTTAAATGCACATGGACAAAGAACTTTCCAAGCAACAAGCAATCTAAAAGGACAATTAATCCCAACTTTTAATCCAAACAAAGACTTTTGACCAAACAAGCACTTAGATCTCAAAATCATAGATTATACCCTTGTTGATAAAAGGTCAAGTAAAAACTGGGAAAAAATGATTAAGAAGAGTTTTTGATATCCGAAAACCAATCAACTGCAAGATTTGAAGTCAAGAAACAATCAAACGCTGGAAAAAGAAGTTATTCGCAGGTAAACAAACAAATCTGAGAATCAAAAAAGACAAGAAGACCTAATCCAAAACTTTTACAAATGAGTTTGCCGCCTAGTAGTGGGGTACAATGCGAAAAATAGGAATTCTCATAGTCTAGACACTGGCAGGGTGTGAGAAGGTCGCACTGGACTGAACAGTAGGGTGCGAAAATCAATGGTTCTCGCAGGATATAGAGAGGTACAGTGCGAGAAGATTTGTAATCAAGGAAAATTTGGAAAAGGGACAAAAATTTTGAGTGAAATTCTAGGTCCATAGAGTCTATATGGGTCTCCTACAGACTCAAAGACTGGTTGGCAATGAAAAAAGTAGGCTAAAAGAAAATGGCCAACAAAAAACCACAAAATGAGTTGTATCCCTAGTGGAGTCGCTAATTTTGTTATAGGATAAATCAGTTTATGAAAACATTAACAGATCTCCCTAGATCCACCTAGATCTAGAACAAAATAGGATAGGACATGACGCTTCCCCTAAGTTACAATCATTGAATTTGTCATTGAAGAAGGAATAAGTGGCATACCTTTAGATATCGCTTCCTTATGTCTTTGTTGTCCCTTCTTCACTTTGGTAGCCTTGTGATATCAGATCTATAATGAAAAAAATCAATCAAGGTTAAAGCAAACAATAATACATTCAATGAAGACATATACATGTGATCAAGGAGTCATGTAATAAAATAAGAGTGATTTTATGGGAAAGGGACATGTCATAGTATTATATTAAATGAAGGTAGAAGATACAAACAGATTGCCTTGATGTCGCAAGATTCCTTTTGGTGGACCTTCATTCTAACACACACACTTGATCCACGCTTGCATGAAGAAGATCCACTATAGCTTGATGGAAAAATGGAGGCCTCAAGCATCAATTCAAATAGGATTCCTCACACAATTCTGAATCTATTTTTTCATCAATTCTCTATTCAATCTTGCTTAACCTATTCATTGAGAAACCTTTCATTATATAGGAGAAGGAGAGATGGTTAAAGGGATGAGGATGATCCCACTAAATCTGAGAAGTCAATAGGATGCCAACCATGCAAATGCCAACTCATTTTCTAGAATATCCTCTTCTAGAACCTTCGTAACCTCTTCTCCCTTTTAATCTTTGAAGTAGGTTCGCACCCTACTTATAGAGAAAATTGTGAGCATCTCACAATCCAAGTATAGAGTAGCTTGTGAGAATCAAGGTTTCTCACACCCTACAATACATGTAGCCTGCGAACTCTTCTTAAAAATATGTTTTGTAGAAGAAGACAATAGTCACTTTTCTCAGGCAAAAGGTCCTTATGAGAGCCTGAACACATAACTGTAGAGACATCACCAGAGTGACCAAAATAATGTGTAACACTTAGAAAAATGGTTCATAGCAGTATTACATAACACATCAACTTGTACATATTGTGATGGAATATTACAAAATCCAAACTAATACAAAAGCGAACCAAACTCTATATGATACCTGCATATCTATATTTATATATATCGAGATCTTTATCCATTTACAATGTATTACAAAAACCCTAACCCTACCGATGTTAGGTCTTCCTCCCATGCATGTGTGTTTTTCTTCCTCTGGTTGTCGCTTTCCTTTTGCACGCATTCTTGCATGCATGCATGTTGTTCTTCCTCCAGTTGTCACCTCAGATTTTGTACACTTTCTTTGCCACGATCATCCTTCTTTCCACTTCGGCCTAGTGCCAACACTTTCTTTCTCTATATGACTATTGGGCTAACCCATTATGCTTCTCCCACTTGAAAAGTAAGTCCAGCCTCCAACATCTTGTCTATTTCCCTCTTAACCTTCTCTTTCACTCTGGGGTTAAGGTGATATGGTCTATGCCTTACAAGATTTGATCCTAGTTTTAGTTCAATTTTCATCTCTCCCATAGCTCCTTTAATCTTTTTTAGATATTGAAATGTCTTTGGGAACAAGTCCTCATACTCCCACAACAGGCTATGTATTTCTTGGCTAGTTTTCTCATCCTAGTAATCTCCTATCAAAGCTATATTAGGTTTCTATGTATTTCCTATGTTGAATTTATGAAACTTCAATGGATAATTATAAGAACCATCAGTCTAGTTGGGTATGGTGTTATGAATCTCTCTACTTCCTTTTGTTTCCTTAATGGCTAAGTTTCTCAATTCTTCTAAATCATCTAGGTTTTCCAAATCTTTCTCAATTTTATAGCATTCTAGAGGTCTCATGTCTGACTTTAGGTGAAGGTTAGACTAAAGTTCTTGGATGTGCTTCGCACATACCACTAGTTCTGATTTCCGTTCACCAGCATTGGTAAAAAGGAATTCTTTAATTCTTTGCAAGACTATCTTAATCTCAGGGTACTTACTTGTAAATGAGAAGTCCTTACAAAATTGACCAGCCAATAGTTTCCAATTGCTAGTATGTCTTCTGGTTTCCTCATGCATGTGCCAAACTTTTGGAATCGAACCTAGCAAATGGGGAAATACTTGAACCCACAAGCGAGATGGTATTTCCGCAACTTGCCACTGTCTCACACATTGTTCAATGTGTGTTTTAGGATCAAATTGTCCATTAAACACTTGCGCAACTTGGAAATTTGTCTGCATCTCTGATTCCGGTTTCTCCTTATCTTGAAATATATATCAGATAGCCTTCTTCACATCCTCCTATCTCTTAATCAAATCTTTGTGACTAGTCCACCATATCGGAGGGGTGTCCTAGACGGCTAAGTCCAAAACTGAAATCCTTTGATCCTTCGTTATATTCTCTTCCATGCTAACCAAAAAACTATCAAGTTCTGAGGTACTATCATATATCGGTTGTTCTCTGACCTCGATTCCAACCCATCTAGTTTCTTTGTCAATTGCGCATCTTCTTGAAAATATTTCATATAAACCTTTATGCCAATTGTCAAATTCTAGTTCTGAATCTTTGTTTGTCGATTGTATCCTCTTCCAACTTACGGATCCATCAGCAGTAGTATTTATGTAGTCTTCTCTTGGTCCTATTGTTACAACATATAATTGATCCATGTCTTCTCCTTCCACATTTTTTTCATTGGCTCTATGTATCGAGGGCCTACATACGGATACAAGGGTTGAACCATTTTTATTATGTTTTCCTCAAATTACATAGTGTCTTTATTTAGGTCAATCACCACATAATTATCGTAATCCCAATCGATACCAAGTAGTGCACGATAAGGGTCCTTGTCCCCCATGATTTCAATCACCTGAAAATAAGCTATAGTCTTCACGCCCACAACATATATTTCCACATTCTCCAGTCTTCCTATTGAAAAAATGTAGTATTGATTAGCCATTCTTAACATGATTGGGGAATATGTCAATTGGGGTTTCCATAAAGCTTCCCAAGTCATTTTAGGCAGTATATTAACATCAGATCCTATATCTAACATAACATCCTTAATATCAAACTCATCTAGATGGGCTA
>JASDQU010737970.1:44587-73812 GCA_032191745.1 Picea mariana
CACTTGGACTCCAGCTACTGCTCAAGATTTTCAAACCTTAAAGATGACCATGTGCACCACTCCGGTTCTAGCCCTTCCTGATTTCACAAAGTCCTTTGTGTTGGAATGTGATGCCTCAGGGAAAGGAATCGGTGCTGTCCTTATGCAAGAGGGTCAACCTTTGGCTTTCACTAGCAACCAACTCTCTGAAAGGAATCTGGTCAAACCCATTTATGAAAAGGAAATGTTGGATATTTTTCATGTTGTTGATTTGTGGCACCCTTATCTCTTGGGGCAATGCTTCCAAATTAATACCAACCATCAAAGCCTCAAGTACTTTTTGGAACAATGCATTTCCTCCCCGGAGCAACAAAAATGGGTGACTAAGCTCTTTGGATATGATTATGAGATCATTTACAAGAAGGGAAAAGACAAAGTAGTGGCGGATGCACTGTCTCGAAAATATGAAGAAGAAGGATCCCTTTTTTCTCTTTCCTTCATTGTACCCGATTGGCTCAAAGTTGTGCGCCAGAAATGGCTTCAATATCCCAAAAGTTCGCRTATGGTCCAACAATTGTAGACCAATGTTCTAGCTCCCCCAGGGTACTCTTGGCTCTAGGATGAGCTTCTCTACAAAGGCCATTTGTATTTAAGTAAACAATGAAAGCTTAAATCCATGGTACTTTCTGTGCTTCATGCTACACCCACAGTGGGGCACTCAGGGTTCACCAAAACATATGATAGGGTCAAACGTTCTTTTTTCTGGGTTGGTATGAAACAGGACATCCGTAATTTTTTTGTTGAATGTGAGGTGTGTCAATGCAACAAGGGAGAAACAGTCCAATCTTCAGGCACACTACAACCGCTTCCAATTCCACCTACTATTTGGAAGGATATCTCTATGGACTTTATTACCGACTTACCCAAATCGAGGAATAAATCAGTCATAATGGTGGTTGTGGATTGTCTTTCCAAGTATCCTCATTTCTGTGCTCTTCAACACCCATTTACTACATCCACGGTGGCTCAAATTTTCATGGACTAGGTCTTCAAGCTTCGTGGCATGCCACACTCTATTGTTTTTTATCGTGACCCAACTTTCACAATCAATATTTGGAAAGAACTATTTAAGCTATAGGGCACCCAATTGCATGTCAGCACAGCTTATCATCCCCAAACTGATGGTCAAACAGAAGTTGTCAACAAGTGTTTGGAAACATATCTGAGGTGTTTTGCCTCTAAAAAACAACATTAGTGGGCTCAATGGTTACCCCTAACCAAATGGTGGTACAACACTTCCTACCATACAACTACTCGCATGACTCCTTTTGAAGTGGTATATGGACAGAAGCCACCTTTAGTTCTCTCATAATTACCAGGTACCTCAAAGGTCCAGGCAGTTGACCAAACACTTACAGTTTGAGAGGATATTCTCCGTACCCTTAAAGAGAACTTGGTCATGGCACAGAATCAAATGAAGAAACAAATATATCAAGGTCACTCTGAACATCAATTTGCAAAAAGGGATCAGGTGTTTCTGCAACTGCAACCATACAAGAAATATTCCCTCAAGGCTGAGCATTGTCAGAAGTTGGAACCCAAATTTGATGGTCCTTATACAGTTCTCAAGCGTGTGGGACAAGTCGCATATTAGTTAGCTTTTCCCAGTCAGTCGAAGCTACATCCTAGTTTTCATGTTTCATGCTTAAAGAAGGTGATTGGAACTAGGTGCCAAATTCAAACCAACCTTCCAGAGGTAGATGAAGAAGGATCCATTTGGCTACAGCCAGAAGCAGTTTTGGACCAGTGTGAGCGTCACCTGTGTCAGAGAACCATCAAGGAAGTGTTAGTTCAGTGGAAAGATACAACTCCAGCAGATGCCACTTGGGAACTAGCTACCATTCTGTAGTAGTTTCCACATCTCAAGCCTTGAGGATAAGGTTGTTTTTAAGGGGGTGGAGTCCTAACCCGCACATAGATAGATCAATATATTTGGATGTAATAAAGGTCAATATTAATAAGGCCTTTCAATAAAATAGAATAAGGCGGATGTAAGAAGACCTAATAGAAGCTTCCGCTTCTAGAAGGATCTTTCTCTAGATGCTTCTCTTGATAGACATATTTAGTATAAATAAGGGTCGAGGGTATGAAAACCCTAGCTTGGAGATTATTGTAACAGAGCGCTACTTGACTAGAGGTTTACCCCTCGAAGAGGCCCGTGAACATTTCTTTCTGAATCAAAGTGCTATTTATGTTGTTGTTCTTATATCATTTATGTGCTATTGTGGAGATTATGCTGGTTATATTACTGTTATTCTGCCATTACTAGCATTTTATTTATGTTCTGCATATTTATTATATCTTGTATCTTGCAGGATTATTCTCAGAAGTGCATAAGACTATCGGGACTCCCATCCCTAGAGGGAGAAAGCACCATGAGTGTCGAATTTCCAAGGGGAGCTATGAATGGGACAACTCATGTGGGAGAAAGTGATACCAGGTGACAGTACCAAAATGTAGCAGAGGTCATGGTACTGCAGAGCCAGATGTAAGGACCCTAAAGGTGAATGTCGGAGGGTGTGACTGGGAGATGCATTTGATATTCAAAGGGAATAATTACATGCTAGTGTCGAACATATACCTGAAGGGGTTGAGTCATTTGTGATGACCAAGTACCTATGCACATAAAAACCAAATACCTGATGTGAACAATATTTGATGATAAAGAACATATAACAACTATATAATAATTTTGAACATAAGCATGCGTACCTGGATGTGACATGAGAAAAATCCTCCCCCAGGGCCAAGTTCAGATGATGACCTAGGAAATGTGACTGTGCAGATGGCGGGACCATAATCCCATCGTTGAGACTGGATCGGGAAACAAAGGCTTTGGGCTCCTGTAACTGAGTGTGGAAGTTTGAAAAAAGAGACTATATATGGTTGGTGGGCCCACAATGCCACCTCATTTGTACATGTCGCTATAGTGATTTGACAAAAGCATTTGGAGAAGATTTGGAGATTACAGGAGCTCGAGTCGATCGATCTGGGAGTTGCAAGAGTTAGGTTAGTGGATGCATCCTCCTACATAATATGAATTTTCTATATTTGAGTTAGGAGTTGTACGGATGGTCGTACAAGGGTAGGTTTTAGGGGTGGGCCCACTAATGTGCAGGAGAAGGAAGAATACCCACACTCATATGTGCGGGTATAATTCCATATCCCGCGCATAATGTCAAATTGAGATGACATAGTCACGCAGAGGGGCGCGGGGGAGGGACAAACATGCGTGCATGAGATGCGCGCCTATTAATATGATAGTTGTGCACTATGCACAACTATTTCTCAGGTAGTTGTACATCAATGTGNTATTAATATGATAGTTGTGCACTGTGCACAACTATTTCTCAGGTAGTTGTACATCAATGTGCAACTGTGTAGACGACAGGTGCGCATGTGTGCGCACTTGTCATAGTGATATCTGCGCATTGATGCGCAACTATTTCTCAGACAGTTGTGCATTAGTGTGCATCTATGCAAAGAACATGCCCGCATATGTTCGCACCTGTGTGGGTGAAAGTCGCACATTGGAGACGAAGCTAAGGGTGTTTGAAATTTTGAATTTTTTTATTTTTTGGATGGATGATGAGGGTTGACCAAGTGTTTTATGTGGATGCAGGTGATCAACTTGTGATGGGAGAGCACTATGCCAGTCCATTGGAGGGAGCTATACTGGGATCATCTCTGAGAGGCAGTGAGAGAGCAGTCAGGTATTCGAAGACACTTGGAAGCCTGGAGGTTTCTCAAGTTCTTCGATTGTCCTTTGATACGGTCGTAGGAGTTCCTGCTACAGTATCTGATATCTATGTCGAGCACTCATCTACAATGTTTCATTGTTAGGGGACATCAAATGAAACTCTCATTTGTGGAGGATGTGTACTTTCTTATGGGGCTCCCATTCCAGGGGATGGCCCTGCCTACTGACACCCAGCTATCGGGGGATGAGAGATTGGTCGACTTGGCACGTCGCCACTACTCGAGACTGAACCCGATGTTGGGTTTCCTCATTCATATCGAGGTTATTGATGATGTATTGACTTAGTGCATCACTACCATATTAGTGAGGATATATGGATCCTTGGCGACTCAATAGATCATAGGAGGTCAGTTGAGGATTGTGGAGAGGGTCATGGATGGGGACCATTTTTCTTTGGGGTTGATGTTGCACTCCATGATGATGGGGCAGATTCACTGATGTTGTACCACAAACTCTGGTGATTTTTCATTTGGTTTGATCCTGGTGACCTGGTTTTTGGAGAGGGTGCCCATTTTTCACCTGAGGATTTTAATGGCGTTGTTAGGGCCACGAGAGGTGCTATTGATGTGGTGGGCCCATGTGTTGGCGCATCATGGGGGAGGAGAGGGTGGTCATTATTTCATGGCCATTGTGGCATGTGTTTGGAGTCATATGCCACATGTGATACTATGGTATCCATACAGTGGTATGGACTACCAACATGACCTAGACATGGTGCTGCCTCCTAGGGAATACTGGGACCAGAGAGGTATGTTTGGGTATTTATGTTTTGTGATTTTGATACCATAGCATACGATTATGTATATATGGATGTTGACTCTACCTTTTGTGTTTGTGTTTACATATGTGGGGCCCCGAGGCTATGAGGTTGAGATGGTCGGGGAGCCAACTCGCCAGGGGCGAGTGTGACCATCGTGGGTAGAGTCGTGGGTAGGACAGTAGTGCAGGTGACATGATGATGGTGTTGGTATAGCACATGAGCCGAGGGCGGGCCAAATATGCAGACTAGATGACGCTGGTGTTGGACCAACGTGTGAGTCGCGGGAAGAGGTCAGAGGTGGGATGGAGGACCTTTGTCAACAGTTTGAGGAGGTTATATAGGGTGTGTTAGAGGGCATGTGGTCCCACATACAGGATGAGAGGGTCCTCGATCAGTGTTTGGGTGTACCGGTGGAATGGCGGACCTTGATCCACCGAGCAATTGTAGCGAGGGCAGCGATGACAGGTTGGCTGCCCCATGGACCTAGAGGACCCCCAGCGGTTGGGGCACCTTTAGTTGATAGAGGACCTAGGGGGAGCTTTGGGGGCACCATGAGTGTTGATTTTTGTATATGTATAGGATTTCAAGCCCATTGTGTACAGGGTAGTTGATACCCATTTTGTATAGTGTAGGGAGTACCCATTTTGTACCTATAGGGGTGAGGGGACTCACTGGCCTACAGGCAATGTATATTGTATATTTGTAAACATTTATGACATTTTGGAGGATATATATATATATGGATACATATCATTATCTCTTTTTATGTCTACATGTGTTTATGTTTTTTATGGTTGATGATGTCTAATCTATATGTTGTGACAGATGTATGATGTTTATGTATATGTGATGATGTTTTGATGTGATAAATGAAAACTAATACTAGGTTAGCCATATTATATGTTGTTTAATTAAATTGTCTTGGAATATGTGTAATTGTGATTGAATCAAAGTTGAAAGATAAGAGTCTAACTTGCAAGTGTTTGTGAAAGAGTCAAGGATCACGGACATGATATACATTGTTGAGTTGCAGGACGACAAGTTGAGAATCAAATAAAATGCTAAGGTGACGAATGTAGCAGTGACTGGACTCAGTGAGGAGACCAATGAAGGCAGCATACTCTACTTGGTTTTTGGTGGCTGAGCCCAAACATATGTTGTTGGAGTGGAGCAGTTCATGTGAGAAGGTATAGAGGGCCCAAGCATTTGAAACAAGATTCTGTGTCCAGTGGCTAGTATCATTAGTGTAACCGATGTGGTAGGCCAATGGAGGATGCATATGTCAATAAAACATATTTTAGATTAGACATGAGGAGTGGTGGAGAAAAAATAAGACGAAAAACTATACAAATGTGTGCAAAGAAAAAGCCTAGGGTAGAATGGCTACGCTCAAGTGTAAAACTTCTTTAAGTACAACCCGTTGACGAGTTCTTTGAGAGGATAGCCTTCTGGAGAGGCTAGGATGTATGCGCCTTTAGTGAGGTAGTGTCAGACAATGTAAGTTTCATGCCATAATGATTTGAATTTCCCATGGCCAAGACTACCCTAGGAGATATCGTATGCTAGGACAACATCTCCTTCTTTGAATGAACAAAGGTTGACATGGCGATCAAAGGTGGATTTGGACCATTTTTTAGTTGCCTCTTTGTTCTATAATGAAGATTGATAAACATCATCCAGTGACTCTAAGGTCATAAAATGCTTCTCCATTGAAGCAGTGTCAGGTAATAGCTCGATGGCAATGCGTAACGTGGGAATTTTGCACTTGATAGGGAGAGTGTCTTTGATCCCATGGACGAAATGGAAAGGTGTAAAACTAGTGGCATTTTTTATTGTCATGTGATAAGCCCATAACATTGAAAACAACATATGATACCAGTTGGTCTTATGTTTGTTGATGGTACGTTGTAGCATGATTTTGAGGAATTTTTTGACAGCCTTGACCTATCCATTAGAATGAGGGTAGTATGGGGAGGCAAACTCATGGGAGAAGCCTAAATTTGAGGAGAGTTTTTTGAATATATCATTCTCAAAGTGTTTACCATGATCAAATACTAACTTTAGTGGAACTCTGAATCAGGTAATGATATGGTTAAAGAAAAATTCATTGCTTTGTCAGTGGTATTGTTGAAACTAGGCATGAATTCATCCCATTTGGTAAAGTAATCCACATCCACGATGATGTACTTGTGTCCATTACTAGATGGAGGATTGTAAGTCATAAATTCTATGCCCCATTTGCAGAAGGGGCCAATGGTGATGACAGGATGTAGAAGAGCGAGTGGCACTTGTGATTTGTTTTTATAGAGCTTCCATTTGTTGCATCGCTTGACATCATGGATGAAATCATGAAATAATGTGGGCCAGAAGTACCTTCCTTGAATTATTTTTTGGGCGGTGGACATATCTAAGAGGTGGCCACTGCAAGCACCGCTATGGCAATCATTCAAGACTCTTTCAACTTCATCGATGGTCAAACATAAACAAAGAATGGTGTCGACCCCCTGTCAGTACAAGACGTCTCTGATGAGGAGGTATCAAGGGGTATGATGGAAAATGCACCGACAATCATCTCAAGAGAGGTGATACCAAAAATTCTGTGTTTGAAGGTACATGAGAAGGTCTCCATATCAGGGGTCATCAGAGGCGATGAAGAAGAGGTTTTTGTCAGGAAAATCTGTATTGATGGATGAAGCTTTAACATCTGAGGAAAAATTCGTAATGAGTTCGGCGAGGATGAGCACTTTCTTGATTTTAGGATTTGAAAACTATAGGTCGTATTCCTGAAGGATGATGATCCATCGAGAAAATTTGCCATTAATTTACCGTTGACTAAGAAAGTATTGCATGGGGTTGGAATCTGCTACGACTTTGGTAGTTTGGAGCATGATATAGTGTCACAAATTTTGGACTGTGAGGACAACTGTGAGTGTGAGTTTCTCATCATGATTGTATTTTATGGGAGGTCCTAAAATATTTTTATTGATTTAGTAAATGACATGTTCTCATCCATCATCCCCTAGTTGGATGAGGACTCCTGCTATTGTGACAGTTGAGGCTAACAAGTAGAGGATGTAATCGTGATCATAGTCTGGATGACTAATCAAAGGGGCATTGGATAAGGATGCTTTCAAATCATTAAAAGTGGTTTGAGAATGTTAATCCCATCGAAATGGGATATCATGATGCAGTAAGTGGAGGAAATCATGCACGTGAGTGGCGTAATTTAGGACAAAGCGACATAAAAAGTTATCTTTTCCTTGTAGGCTCTCAAGTTGGTGTAAATTCCTAGGTGGTAGAATTTATGTGATGGATTGGAACTTGAGGGGGTCCACTGTGATGCCATTTTGGGAGATGATGAACCGAAGAAGGCATTCGGCGGTGACGCAAAATAAACACTTGAGGGGGTTCAAGAGGATATTGTACTGGCGACATTGTTAAAAAATGATGTGTAAGTCATCTAAATGTTGAGTTCATTTCTTGGATCGAGCAGTGAGGTCATCTAAATAGGTGAGTATGATGCGAGAAAGATCATGGAAAACATAAGTCATAGCCTATTGAAACGTAGCACCTGCATTCTTGAGTCCAAAAGGCATGACATGATAAGAAAAATTACCCCAAGGGGTAGTAAAAGAGGTTTTATACTGATATGCTGGACGGATGGCATAGTCATCGATAATTTGTTCGATAAAATGGGTTGGAAAATTTTCCTTAGGACAAGCATGGTTGAGATCACAAAATTCGATGCAGATGTGAGTTGTAACCTATTTTTTTTAATGGGGATGAGGTTGGACACCCATGAGGTATACACAATGGGGAAAATGAACCCAGTAGTGCGTAACTTGTAAATCTCAGCTTGGATAGTCGTTGCTTTGGATGGGAAAAGGGGGCGTTGCTTTTGACGAACTGGGGCAACATCTAGCCATGTGTTGATGCGATGTTCGACTATAGAAGGATCGAGGTCAGGCATCTCCATATATGAATAGAAAAAAATATCCCAGTATTCCTGAAAGAGATCTTTGTAAGTTGTGAGTTCCTTAGGGGAGCATGCGGCGTTGATGGTGATTTCTTCTATGATTCTTGGTTTGTTGGAAATGTCGATTTTGAAAGTGGGGGAGATATTGGCCATGTTGCCTTCTTCAAAAGAATCTGGGGCAGGGATAAGGTTGTTGAACCAGTGTATATGCCCTGAAGGAATAAAACCCTTGGTTTTGATTGCACATATAGAGGCTTGGCTAGGAGGGTGAAAGGTTTCCTATGAGAGAAAAAACACTCGGTGATGGAGCGCATTCCATGGGAAATCAGTGGTAGTGAGTTCCTCCAGGATATCTTCATCACAATGGAAAATGTGAGAATACAAAGGATTCAGGGAGGTGACAGGGGATATTTTCAAAGTGTGATTTTCCTCAAGTGGTGAAGATGTAGAGGAGATATCGCATACCAGGCGTGATGGCTCGCTTGTAGTAAATCAATGTTCAGACAGTGTGGGTGATGAAATATGGTAGGGGGTAATATTTCCTGTGGGAAATGAACTGGAGAATTGGGAGGATTCAAGGGAATATCCTCAGACAGTTGAACTTTGAACCAAGGATGGGTGGGAAGTGACTCAGGTTCAGGGAGGTGATCAGACAGTATCTAGAGAGTGCAGTACCAGTGTTGAGGGGGTCAGTGTTGGATAGGGTTTGAATGATGGACTTAGTATGCAACAATAAAAGGACATCGATATGTGAAGTGATAAAGTCAGTCACAGAGAGCATAAGGGAATATCATCTATTCGGGGACTGAGGTAGATACATAACGAATGTCAGTGATGTGAGTACTAGAATGTGGTGGTGGAGAGGGCTCTTACTTAAATTCTTGGCATAATACCACTAGTGTTTGGTGAAACTAAGGTAGAGATAAGAAATGATGATTGTAGTGGCCATATTCTGAACAAATGGCACAAGTGAATTTGGTTTGTAGCCCTTTACTACCTATAGTCGAGGATGTTGTAGTAGTACTAGATGTACTTGGTGAAGTGGTGAGAAATGTGGTTTCTTGAGGGAGTTGGATCAGATTGTGTAACTCGAGAAGAGTAGGGAATCTATTAGTGGGGTGTCCCTCTCTTTATCATAGTGCGCAAGGAGGTTGAACTCGGGGAGGAAGTGGATTTGTGGACTCTTTATTATTCTGTCTACCGCCAGCAGTGGCAGTGGTGCTAGTAGCTGGGGGTGAGGGTGGTGTGGTCGGAGCCTGTACTGGAATCTTCATCAGGATTCCCTTTGGTTGAGGAGGGAGATATGGTTGAGGAACCATCACAGGTGGGTATAGATACCATATAGGGATGGCAAGCACCATGTTGTGAAGGGTAAACGTCATGGCTACCTAAAATGATTAAAATCTAGTTGGGGGGTAGAAGAAGGAAATTTGAGTAATGGCTTGAGGAATTGTCTCCCAAACTGGGATTTTCCCTTGGAGGGGGGTGGAATCAAGGATAAGTGGTGCAGTAGGGTTCTCAAGGAATTTCTGAGGTAATGTTTCTTCAACTGGTGGAGCGTCAAGGTGTCGAGAGGCCTCAGTGGGAGGGATGGTGTCTCCGGTGTTGGTTCCAAAAGAAGATATGACACACACTTGTGTTGAAGGGTGTATGATAGGTGGTGCTCCATGGCATGCCCCCAGCAAGGATAAGTATTTGAAAATTCTAGGGGTCCATTTAAATTAGAGAGTAAGCATATGAGCTAGTGAGGATAAGAGGCAAGATGTTATCGATGTTGGTGGAGTGGTTAGGCTCATAGTTTGAGATTTGGTCGATGGTAATGATTTTCCCATTGTGGGGGAACATAATCGTTTGAAACACATAAGAGGATATCTCCTTCATAGCGTATATGTAACTACATCCAAACAAGATGTTGTAATCGAGTGGGGCGTCAATAAATTCAATGTCGATGAGGATGGTTTTACCGCTGAGTTTGACGGGGACATTTTGGAAGAGCCCTTCAGGGGAGGATGTTCATCCATCATAGGCTCTCAAGGTGATGGCGGATGGTACTAGCTCAGGGGAGCCAAGTTTTTCCCATACATTTTTGGACATGATGCATGTGGATGCACCTTCATCGATGATACACCGATGAACCATGATGTTCTCAATCTTTACTGGTATCTAGAAAGCTACCAGAGTGGGGAGGCGTGGTTCTTTGCTATCTATATCAAATGTGATGAATCTAATATCAGTTGGGTTGACTACCCCCAAGGAGGAAAGTAAGGATTTTTGTTGAGTTGGACAATTTTGGAGGACCTCCAATATGGACATGGTTGCAGGAGATTGTTCCAAGTCATTGACCAGATTGTAATTGTGTGTTTCCCTAGAATGAGGGTTATGGACATTCTGTCGTAATGGAATATGAGGTATATGAATGGTAGGTTCATTATTAGAGCGTGGAATCATCAAGGTTTTTTTGGTTGTATCTAGAGGTGGTTGGAGTATATTCAAGGGGTGCGTTGTATTGACGATCGCGCGTTTGCAGAAGAATTTATTCTTCACTAGTGAGGAGTATATTGTGATCTGTCAGATTTCCAGGGTGGATGGGCCTTGGGTTTTGATACTGCTGCATTTGTGGTGGGGCAGGGTGTACCTCTTGTTGGGTATCCATCACACCTTGGTGTGGAATAGGGTTTTTCAATACGGTCATGGGTGGTTGTTACAAGTACTGTTGTGGGGACTGCTTAGGGGCAGGCATCGCTGGAGGATGTGGTGCATTCATGGATTATTTCATTCATTTGAAGCCAGAACTTTAAAGGAAATGGTGGTATAGTGTCCATACTCACCGCATAGTTTGCAAGGGAATTTTGTCTTGAGATTGTTGTTGTTGTTCTTCCCTTGGATTTTTTTGTTATTGTCCCCTTGGGGGTTCTGGTTACCTTGATTCTAGTTTCCCCCAATGGGTTGGTTTTGTTGGGGGTTATTTCCAATTGGTCTCAGGTTATTATTGTTTCGGTTTTTTCCTTTCTTCTTGGCATTATTCGACTGATGGGTCAGATTTTTCATATTCAATTGTTCAAAGGTATGAACTTGTTGAATGGGAGAGGGTTGAAAAAATCTTAACGTTGACAGGTGGTTGTCCATGTGGAGGAGACACGGGCTATGGGAGACCAGGAAATGAAAAATACGGATTTTTTTATGGAAACGATCCATAGGGCACATAGGAAGGTGAAGCATTTTCACTAGTGCCAAGGTTATATGTTGAGGTAGAAGGGGAACTGAAACTTGGTTCAGAGGTTGGCTGCATCATGGGTGTCGGTGAGGATCCACTCATGGGTGGGAGGGGAGCAACAGGATATGGTTGTTGGTAAAGGGGTGGAGGGTAATAATATGGCCCTCCATATGGTTGTGGATATTGAGGTGCCCCATATACAGGTGGTGGTTGGTTGTGATGGTTGTGGTGTGTTGTGGTACCAATCAACCCATCCGTAGCGTGAGACATTCCAGGTTTGTCCTGGCCAGATGGTACAGGTTTGGGTGCATCAGGTAACACTGTGTATAAGTAACATGACTGAGCATAGATAAGGTCAAACTTTTGGGCCTTGTTGATGGCTTCCTCTTCGAATTAAGGAAAAGTGGATGCAACATCTTTGGCAAGTATAGAGACGCAGTAATTTTAGAAACCAATCTAGGTGTTGTTCTTTGGTGGTTTATTCTTTACAGAAACTACATCATCGATGCCATTCATGGATGTGGTCGAAAACATGCATAGTTGAGGTTTGTTTGCACTCGGAGAGAAGTTATAAACCAGTTTCATGACGAACTGGTAGTTGAAAAAAGGCCAAAAAGGCTTTGGCCAAGGATTTAAAAGTCACATGGGACCCTGATTTTTCATCCACATACCATTTGGTTGATGGACCAGTGAGTGTTCTTTGAAATAACTTTAAGTGGATGGAATCATCCATGATGTTTTTTGAAGAGAACCATAAGTGAAAGGTCATAACATGGTTGGTGGGGTCTTCCCTCGATTTTCCTTCAAATTTTGGAATATTTGAAGGTAGTTTGGTAGGCATATTGGGCCTTGTGGGGTCATTAAAATGGGATCATTCATGAGTTTACTCCAATAAAGAATGTTGAGAGATGTCAAGTATGGCATAGGGAAATTTTTTGGAGGATTAGTTCCATCCATTGTGTGAGTAGGTAGTGGACTTGACCCTTGAGAGGGATTTGGTGGGGTTGTACTTATCCCTTGAGAAGAAGTTTTCCTCCCATGAAGGAGAGCTAGTGGATGGATGTCTTTGGGAATTTGACCCAAGTAAAGTGGAACCAAGTAAAGATAATCCCAAAATAGTACCACTCACAGGGGTGTGAGATGGTTGAGCCAGTGAGTTGGCAAGACTAGGAACTCCTCCTAGAATAGGAGGGATATTTCGCAAGCATGTGGAATGACGGGGATTATGTGGGTCCCCTATGATGTCTAACTAGAAAAGTGAATGTGTCAAAATGGTGATGAGATAAATAAATGGACAAGAGATTTGTAATTACAATTTCTTGTAATTAAATGAGTATGATACATAAATCAACTGTAAATAAAGCATACATGTGGGTAGGTGGACTTTTTCCATGTGGGGGAACAAATAACACAAATTCTCATTTCCTAAAAGGTGTATCGTCCTTCCTCTCAAATAGCATTGGACCTTCCAATAGCACTCAAAAGTGGGGTCTAAAGCCACTAGAAGAGGGACTAGTGAAGGATGAAATAATAAGTTATAATGAAGGGTAGAGGCTACATAACCCGAAAGAGCTAGAGATATTTCCCAATAGCCACAAAAAATCTGACCAAGGTGCAATTGCAGCCCACAATTTCCACTTGGCTAGATGTCCTAATTTTGGTCACTAGGTCCCTTAGTCAAAGTGCAACATTTAGATTTTTGGCCTCAGAAATGGGTCACGGGTTGGATCCCTTCCAAGAGTTGGGTGACTCAAGGGGGGACTCATAAAACAACCAGACCTCGGCCTTCAACCCTTCACAGGTATCTCCCTACCTTATGGTTTAGGAATACTTGACTTTGAGGATTTAAAAGTTTGAAAATGTGAGAACCATATAATGGGGGGTTATTTGGATGCCTACCCTCGAGATCCTACATAGACTAAAAATTTGTTTTGCCACCTCCTGTGGAGGAAAACTAAGTGAGATTTGTTTTTTTAATTTAGATGTGGTGGGCTGAGAGATTGGGGGTGTGAACCAATCTCATTTGAATTAAGTGGGTGTGGATAATTTCTCAAGAAATAGTGGGATGTTTCGTAATTCCTTTGGAGAAAACCTACTTCAACCTCCACAATTCAAGATGTAAATTATGTGAGTGAGTGACTTTGTGTGTGAGAAAGTGAAAAAGTGTGCCAAATTTTAATAAGTTAGGTGTGAACTTGCAACATGTGGACTTCCTGTGGTCCTTACAAATATTTGTTACCTATCTTACTAAGTGTCATTGGTACAATCTTGCAAAATTTTAAAATCCCTAAAGAACTAGCATGTGGAAATATGGGTCCTTGTCAATCCTTTAAACTCCCTAAATGTTGTATATACTAAGAAAGATTTGAAAAATTATCCTATATTGCAAGCATGTGGGCATGTATGGTCCTATTACTTTTGATCTTTAAACTTCCCTAGTGATGTAAACTAAGAAAGTGATTCCAAGAAAATATCATAGGTTTGCAACATGTGGGCATGTATGGGCCCTTACAACTTTAAGATGATTTCAAAATAAACTAACAGGAGCCCTAGGGAGGCTTTGTCCTCTCCTAAAGATTTTTTTTAAGGGAGATGAAATGCCCCCTTAACCACCTTTCGGATTCTCAAGATCGCTCTATGGTGCGAGAGAAGAGCATACTCAATGATCAAAGTTAATCTCTGGTCCCAATGTAAGTGTTTTTATATGTGATAGCAATAATCTCAACTTAAATTTTACAAACCGAACAAGCCATCCATGTGGTAACCAAACAAAAGGAGAATAATATTTGGTTCTTTTTACCCCCTAAGTGCCTATGTTTAGCTAACCTTTCATATGGGAAAGGAGTCTAAGTGGAGTGCATGGGAATTACAAATTTCATGAAAGCGAGAATCTGAAGGCTAGGGGCCTTCAAATCATCACAAAACCCTTACAATTTTGAAAATCTGGATATGTGCGCAGGCCACAATCCTGACAGAGGCGCAGTGGGTGCACAGTGTACAGAATTCACAAAGAAAAGAAGCATCTGGGGCGCACAGTGCATTTTGTGCGCATCTGTGTGCTGGAATATCCATGCACTTTCTGATACATGTTGGGGGAAAAAAAATTGAGTGAAAGTCTCCTCCTACAACTTAGAGTTTGGCTTTTGATAGCTAAGGTTGGGCTGGTTTTGGTACCTGAAAGACAAATTGATTAAAAATAAGTGCTCTCTAAGCCAAATAGGGTGGAATTTGATACCTTTTCCCCAATATGGTCACCAATCTGTTGTTCCTGTTTGTCACTTGGGTGAGAAAACAATGGCACTAGCATGCCTAGTTGGGCTTGCTAGACATGACATAAATTAGTGAGTGGGTTAAACAAGCCAAACACATGTAATAAACAAATAAACAAGCTAAAACAAATAAGAAAATAAAAAGTATAATGCATAAAAAACTTAGAACCATAAACAATCAACCAATGACCAAGATTATGCCACCAATGGATAACTATATTAGTAGGCAAAACATCGTAGAGAAAAATGAGGACTTATGAGTCCCCTCTTCCTCCTTGGGAGGGCTCTTGAGTTCCCTGATGGAGAGCTCTTCTTACAATGGAAGAAAAATGGAAAATGATGAAGAAAATCAATGCTTATTCCCTCAAGAGGTGAGTGGAATGGCTTATTATGATGACGCTTGAATAGTCCAAGGAGAAAAGCGGATTCTCAAGGGAGAATTAAGGCAACATAACAATACTATGAAGATATTGGTTTCTTAGTGCACCCATGGCTTCTATTTATATGATTTCTTCAAGGAAAAATACAACTTGTTCTTGGTGTGAATAAGGGGCCTTTTAGGGCACCCTTTGGTCCTTGATCATCCCCCCATTCGGATTTTTCTCAGATATGGAGGTCAAATCAAGTTGGGAGTTGGTCCATAAGTGGTTGGGGGGGCAATAAGAACCATAAATGTGTCGTTCACATGATTGTTCGGATTTTCTCGTACACATTCATGCATTTGGCGCATTGTGTTCTCTACAAGCTTTGTTGGCTCATGCACTGTGCGCTAGCTTCTTTAAGTAAGTTTGTGCATGTTAATTTTTTCCCAATTTTATAGTTTTTTTCTTTTGAAATGCATTTTAGTGTTGCAGGTGAACTAATTTTTGTTGGCATTGTTTTATTTATGTAAGCATTTGCGTGAAATGTTGCGGATGAAATTTCAGTGATAACAATAGCATCTTCTTGGTCCTCTTCCCCTGGTTCTTCCTCCTCTAAATTCTCCTCCAACTCCACCTCCTTGACCTCTTCCCGGTCCTTGAGGGGTTTCATTCACCCTGAATGATGATCGATCTAATCTGTCTGCAAGTGCCTCCAATGCTCTACACTTGTTTGTAGCATGTGTGGTAGATGTGCAAAACTCACAATGCATAGTATTCAGTACTATTGAATACTTCTGAATAATGGGGCATTGTCTTGGACCATGCCCACGGATTCAGAAAATCTCGCAATACTCAACTAACAACCATGCTTGATTACCTAGAAAATCATGATATGGGATTGGGGTATGGAATGGTAAATTTGTGGATACTTGTGCAACTCCTCTTGTGGGTCCTGTTGAGGGTCCCATCGGATTCTGAGGAGGTCCCATTCCCCTCATCTATGGGAATTCATTCACAAGATGTCCTTATACATAGCATCTACTAACCAGACTTGCAGTCATCCTGGTCTGGGTATCGTAAATTATTGAATCTTATCTGTGAGCGTTGATATTTGTCCTTGTAGTTGCACCCAATTTGCATCTACTGGGGGTCCGGTCACTCTCAGGCTCCCCTGATATCCTTCCATGGCTTCAATATTCATTGATTGTTCCAAGGCATCTGTCAAAGTGACTATCCATTGTTGTGTTAACAAAATCTGTGTCATAGGTAGAAATCCATAGATATACAATTCTATTTTATGTTCCTCATGAATTGGATTCACTAACCTTCCTATATAATATTTAAATTTCTAGCTATATTCCCAAGACGATTCACCTTTCCCTTGCTAAATTTCGCACAACTCAAACAAATATTTTTGTTTTGACTAAGGTAGCTTAAACTCCGCTATGAATTTTGTCTGTACTTGGTCAAGTGTGAATGCTTGAGATTTCACTCCTAGTACTCCTTTCTCAATGGCCTTCACATACCATTTGAGATCACGGCCTCTCAAGGTAGTCTGGAACTCAAACAAATTATTTTCATCCAGAGTCCCTCTGGACCTCCAGATTGCTTCACACAAGAACCAATGTTGCTCAACATCATCGTCTCCCTTACCCAAAATTCTGGGTATTGAGAAATTGAACCTCTCGCGTTACCAACCTTTGTTGATATTACTACTCCTACTAATATAAAACATAACGGTCTTGGTTGCTATCTACCAAGGGATCCCAATATCCTGCCAGTATGCATGCTTCCCAGTTGTGACTCACTAACTCATTGTAACGGAACAGGAATAGAATAAGAAGGTAGTATAGAATTTATCACTTGTATAAAAGACACTTGGGGTATGGGTGATTTCGGGCTGGTGCCACTGGCTTCAGGGTGAGTTTATTTGATCTGGGGGATCTCATTCTCATCCTCTGGAGTGGTCTCTTCAGACATATTCCTAATATTTCCTGGCATCGGGGCTGAATCTTCTTTCTCTTCTTCAAGATCCATGTCGGCTTCCTCTTCCCATGCTTCTACACTGATCCGGATTATTTTCAGCATGAAATGAGATCAGAGATATAATAAAGAAATGCACAGAGATATTGCAGATATTCAATAATATAATATAAATGTATCAGATATGTAACCATAAACATAGATATACATTAATACACTATTTCTATTAATGAAATAAATGTACAGAGACTGTAAAATATAAAGTGAAAGACTCGATAGAATGGTGGCAGCTTATCTCTGAGAAGAGATGTGATGGCTACTCGCATTCTCAAGAAGATGATTACAATGAGGCTCTAAAGGCCTTTTTACAATAAACAGGAATGTCAAAAACCCTAGACATCCAAAAACCTAACCCTAGGAGATGAAGCACCAAAAGTCATGTGGGCCCCGTTTGGGTAAGTTAGTACATCAACTTCCCGGGGTCGTAACTTTTGCATACCATCTCCGTTTTAGGAGTATGATAGCTCGTTGGAAAGGTATCACCGAGGAAATTCATTTTGGGGTCTCAATCATGCCTTTGGATATCATTGAGAACCTAGATCTCGAAAAACCTTCCTTTAGGCCCTCAAAATGACCCCGGAAGTTAAAACCTGCTAAAAATAGTATATTGCCAAAATTGCCAGAAAACTATTTTGAGCCAGTCGGAAAAGGCGGGTGGCCACCGATATCCACCTGGATCATACACCTTTCTCTTCTTTTCCACCCCCTTTGGGACTTCATTCTCTCTACGCTTCTCTCTCATTTAATATTTGTGTTATCACATAAAGTGTTCAGGAGTCATATGTGTTTGTTGTGAATACCCAACTCTGCACCACTGCTCCATCTCCCTCTTTTCTCCACACCATTCCTAGGATATTTTCCCTTCTGATTGATAAAGTCAATTTCCCTTTTCGATCAATGATCTAGTTTTCCTTAGGGTCTTTCTTAATTGATTCTCAGCTCAGGGGTTTTCTATTTTCTTCAAAGGATGAACACATATCATGATCTTTGGACCAAATTACTAGTCATATTATTTTCTATTGATTGAGATCACATCAGGTCATCCAAGTCCTGTGTTTGTACAACTAACAGCCATGAGCACAAAGCGCAACATTCAGAATAGTCCATTTCGGGATTGAAACACAAGAAAGAAGAAAGGCTCGATTTTCAACGACGGAGATCCAATGAATAGTTCAGATCAGTGGCTCTCAAAAAGTAGCACAAGGATTAACAACTAGACAGAGTAGCCAAAGTCCCAAAGTAAATCTGAGCCATTGAAGGCTAAGGACACATGGAGGGAAATCCCTCACTTTAGAAGATTTACTTCGGAGGATTGGAAGAGTTGTGCATTGAAAATCCCTGAAGAGTCGAAGCCCAAACTCCTGAAATAAATCTCGGTCATCCAAATAAAGAGGACACACATCATCAGATCTCACACTTCAAAAATTTGGCACTTTGGAGGATTGTAAGAGATATGCACTGAAAAGGCCCGAAGCTTGAACTCCCGAAGTAATTGTTAGTTGTTGATCTTCACAGCAGGAAGCAGGGTCCATCCAAGAGCGGCGCATGGAAAAAAAAGTGGGGCTTTCCCAGATCATAGAACGTGATCAGATTAATGGCTCACATGTATTCAACATGTCAAAATTGTGTGAGGATTAGTGGCTAGGATGAAGCCTCGGAGTTGCAGATCAAGTGACACATGTCCTTCTCCATCTGACAGTCAAATTTACTTCGGGCATATGGAATTTGGGAGTTTTATCTCCTCCCCTCTCGCTTTCATCTGGAGCGTTTTCTCCCAAAGTCCACAAATCATTTTCATGTGTCCATCCAAATATAACGGTGGTAGTTTTTTTCGGGAGTCTGGGCTTTAGGAGTTTCATCCTCCTCACTCTCGTTTTCATCCATAATGTTTTCTCCCCAAGTTAACATATCCCTGCCAAGTTTCCTCCCCAGATCGATGGTCGTCGTTCACTTCGGAGCTCCAACTCTACATACATACTGCCCTTGAGCTCTAAAGTGCCAAAGTATGTGGCAGTCATCAATTCAGATATGTGGCACTCTCATCAGTCATGACACCTGGCATCCATTTGATGATGACACGTGGCACTCATTCCAGGAACCTTTGGGCATGTCATCTTCTTATTTCCAAGTGACACGTTTCACCTCTCATTTCATGAAATGTCAGCATAGTGATGTCATACCACCATGTCAGATCATCCATCGTGAAGTCTTCTTGTTCAGCACAAAAGTAGCACCATCTCCAAGCATGGTTAGAACGACCCTAAAGTTGGTAGGCGGATAAACTTTTGCGATGGAGATAAATTTAGCAAGTGTTCCTAGATCACAAATTGTGATCATATCAGCAGCCACATTTCATTGTGGGGATGCAACATGCTCGAACAATAAAATTCTTGAGCGGTCCCACAATTGAAACCATGGTATAGCAAAGGAGTTGTGTGGCAGAAGGTGGTGGATTGTAGGCTCAAAAGAAGTGTGAATCCAAACCTCCTTTGACGGTCCCGCAATCACGTTCTCATATAGCATCAAATATGAAAGAATTGTGTGGCAACCCCCTAGGCATTAAGCCTCATCCCAATCCCGATGAAGGAACAGTAAATGAAAAAGGAGTGGTGGTTGAAACCTCAACTCACTCCATAAATAGAAGGTGTGGAGATTTTGGCCATGGAGACAGATTTGTCAGACCGAGGTACCATGGTGGACAAGTTTTCCTATAGGCCCATGCTGAGCTAAATTTGCATCTGACAAGAGGATACATGCACACTCTGACAGAAGAAGGCACAGATGAAAGGCTTTGAATGGAATGGCCAGATCACACCCCTGGTAGTTGTGGACTGATATGAGTATAAATAGATCAGTTCAATATTTTGTTAAGGTCGTCAATTGGTTGAGAAAAGCTCCCTACTGTGTAATTTTGATGCCAAAATTGTTCTCTGGTTATGTATCAAATTTGAGACTTTCTCATTAATAGAAGTCAGCTTCTTTCATCTCTTTGTTTAAACTTTGTTGAAACACTCAGGCATGGAGGATCTAGTCAAGGTTTGTGGTTCTATTGTAATGTAGTTTTGATTATAGTATTGTTGTGACGAGTTTTAGTTAGCTTCTTTGTTATCTTATTTCCCCTTATGTTGAGAGGCTCAGGCATGGAGGCTCCAGTCGAGTTGTTGTAGTTGCATGGTAATGTAGGTTTGATTATTATGTTGTTGTGACATATTTCAGTGTCTGAAACTTGAGTTCAAGACTACTCTTGAGCCTGAGTTTTTCTTCACCAATTTGCTTGAAATCCAGATGCTCATAGCAGTCTTATTCATCTCTATCACCAAGTCTTCCTTCTTCTCACACTTAAACTCAAATCACTAGCTGAAGTAATGAGGACCTCACTTCCCTATGCATTGATTGTCCAGATTCTGTGTTAAAATCATTCTTGTACTAAGTTTTATCCATTTTGACCTCCACTCATAAAACCAACATCCACCAAAAATTTTGATGGGTACTGGGCTTATCCTCTCACAATCTGAGGCTGACTCTCAGTGCTAACACTTTAATTGGCCAATCTTTCCTGTCTTCTCATCTTTCACAACTCTTCCATATGTCCTTCCTCGACTTCTCTTGGTCTGACTTCTTTCCGCAACTTCTCAGATTGTTTCACTACTTTCTTTATCTTACCGTGCCACCACTTCTCAACTATGGGGGATCTTTTCAAGGCTCGCTCATCCCTTGAGTCCATTTCTTGTTTCTCCCCCATTTTTCAAATAACCCTCTCCCGTCTCTTAGGCCATGATTCCACCCCAAACTCACCCCACCCCAAGCAAGGGTGTTTACACTGCCATCTCAGTCTGGGACATAGTCGGCATCCCCTCCTCCATCAATAAAACCTTAATCTACAGGGGGATTTCTCTCAACATTCTTCTCCTTGCGTCTTTCTTGAAATATACTTATGCCCGTGAAAACTATTGATGATTCTCAGCTGAAAACTCAATAATGTATCATTCTAATGTTGTATTGAACCATAAATTGATCGATTGTGTTACCGAATGATCCAGTCGATGAAGTGTTGTGATATTTTATGTATCCCAAGCACAGGTGTTCTTGACTCGTTCTTGGAATTCCAGGGCTTCTTGAAGCCTATTTATCTAGTGGAAAATTTCTTCCGAGAACTTAACCCAAAATATCTCGTACTAGTTGTTGGCACAGGGGTAGACCCAGGGTTCAATGCTACAACAATGCACCAACAAAGCCTTAACTACCAGCCCTTTCGGCAACACCTATGAAGCATATGAAGTCTAACCCGAGGTAGAGGTAGGGGTGGTTGCAAGACTCAGGTGTTTGCAACCTTAGATGGAACACAAATCTGTGAGTATAATAATTAATAAAGCACTTAACATCGTCAATTCCTCAATATACAATCAAGAATCACTTCGTTGATAAAATAGGGCTTCACAACATTCACAATGATATAACACATTTAAGTACTTAGCATCAATAGATAGGTCATATCTAGAAGATCAAGAATTAAGCACATTCATATGGATCAGATCTAACATTCTCACATGTCATTAGCACTAAGCATAAGCAAATCTATCTAGTCATCTCAAAGCACTTAGCAAGAAAAGATATAAACACATCCAGACAAGCACAAAGTAAGACAACAAAGTGTTTATGTAGTTCAGCCCCACCTTGGGGCTATGTCCACCAACTCTTCTTCTTTATTATCTTCAGTCAATAGGTTACAAGCACGGAGCCATCAAAACCCTACTCTGCATAGGACAGAAGATCTGCATAGCTTGCTAGATCCTTATTCCTTGCGTTACAGCACTCAGCCTTCCACAATATTGTTACAACCACTTGCACTTAGCTCTGCAAGTCTCTTACAGTCATGTAAAAAGAACTTACAAAACCCTACTTGCACTTATCATACATCACATCACATAGATTCCTATTCAACTTCTTCTTACATTGCCTAGCCTTCTATTTATACATACAAAATAGGCCTAAACATGGGTAAACCCATGGGACAACATCCCATTCCCTTTACATAATCCCAAAAACCCAAAAAGGACCCAAAAGTAGACCGAGATCCCATGGTCTCTTCTTTGTCTTGTGCTCCTCCTTAGATAGGCTGTCGAAGTCCCAAAATATGTCACTATGACTAAGAATCTCCTCAAAACTTGGTCAAGGGCCAATAGGATCCCAACACTCACCTGTGACTCATTCCAAGTCATTCTGATCTGACCAGTTCTGCTTAGAAAGCCTCGATCTTGGCTCGAGTTGCTTTGACCTACTGTTGTACAACGACCTCTTACTCGGTGAACTCGTGGATCACTGTGTCATTCACGGGCCCTTCTAGGAATTGTTTTTCTACGATGACAACCTGTTCTAGCTTTGCTCCTTAGCTTTCAACCTCTGTGAATAATTGGCATGCCTTATCTTGCACTAGTTGAAGTTGTTGAGTAACTTCCATCACTCTGCTTTGAATCGTATGGATCTGTTGTTGGGCGGTGCATTGCTCTTGAGACCACTTCATTATTTCCACAGTTGACAAGGCCTTCAGTTGTGCCTGTAGTGTGTCTGTGTGTTTATTTTCTTCCTTGACCTATGACTCTAATGCCTGTAACTCTGGATTTTCGATGAGGTTCTCGTATGTTTGGGAACTACGGTTACTCGGCTTCTTGCACTCCAAGGCAAGATCTTTTAGTCTATCAACTGCACTGCGGGTAGTTTCTTCCCTTTGGTCTATTACATCTTGAGGGGTCTCGGGCACAGTGTGGAGTTCCAAGTCTATTATGCATTGTTGGAGTTGTTGGATTACTTCTTCAAGTTGTGCCACCTACTGTGGAACTCACTCTTCGGTATTTACTTCTACGACTATCACAGAGTAAAGTGCTTTGTGAACCATTTCCATTACTTCAAGTTTCTTTGCGATCAACTGTTCCTTGCTTTGCTATAGTTGTGCTTTTTATTCATCCCACTTCACTTGCAGACAAAGATTTTCCTGTTCTACAGTACTGCGTTGTTCTACAAGGTCTCCCTGTACTTGTGCCAAAGCTTGGGTAGCTTGCATTGTTTCTTCCTGAGCTTGTTGAAGGCGAGTTTCGACTGAATCAATGATGCGGTGGAGTTGAGCTAGCTCATCTCCCAGTTCTGATGTTCCTGCTGATAGAGGCACAGTGGATACTGCATGGCTGGATTGTAGTGCCTGCTGCACTTCTTGGAGCTTGTCCTTAATCTTATGGAACACCTCATCCTACTTAGCTTCTTGCTTATATGCTATCTCCAGCGAAGCATCATTAAGGGCTTCTATGATAAAATCAAAGTCGTCGTAGGTGAGGATGGTCTGCATTTTTGTAATGGTTTCTTTGACTTTCTTCTAGGAGGAAGGTTTTGGGAGGGAAACCTTCCTTTTCTTTGAGGGATCCTCCTCGTCTCTAGGCAGTGTAACCTCGCCTTTCTTCTCTTCAAATTTTTCACCATCTATCTCTCCTCCTTATCCTCCTTGCTCTGCTAATATGGAAGTGGTCTTCACGGATGTGCTATCTAAATCATGGACCTTTCTGGTCTTTTTTATCTTTCTAGGTACAGGTGTATCTGGCGTAGTTTCTGGACTGTCTAAATTGGATATCATCGTAGGGTCTGGTGGAATGAGGAGGTCCACCGACCAGTCCTTGGTGATTTCTTCTAATTCCTCCTCTATTGGCTTGTAGTAATATTGAATTTGCTTATTGTGCTCGTCAGTGCGAGCTGTAATATAAATGAAGTGGTGGTCCATGTTGAATTTCATTAAAGGCCAAAACCTGTGGAGATTATTTGGTGTGATGTGAGGCTCGGACTAGATAGCTAACTTCAGTTGATTGTAATATGCGTGGAATACAAAATTTCACTTCCATTTCTTGTTCATGTCACTGGAATACCATAGTGTATTGAACTTCATGGCCAGAGGTTCAAAGGGCTCTATGTCTGGGAAGGTAGCACCTTCTAGCATCTCCCATGTGATGAAAGCAATCAGGATTAGAATCCAACTGAAGTGGAACTCGTATCCTTGATCTTGCACTTCCCTACAGTCCAGTTCCAACTGGTTCATGAGGTACTTCACCCAATTCATTTGTAGGTCCTATGCGCACTTCCCTACGAGATCGACTACAAAACCAGTCACCTGGGTGGGTCAGTTCTTGCGGAGTATCTTTCCTATGATCAGTTGACAGGATAGGTGCACTGCGCCACTTTGGATACAATCTACCTTGTAGCCACGCATTCCCTTTTCAGCATCTCTGTATGTTTCCTTGATCCCTTGTGCTAGAGCGTGATCCATTGTTTTTTTGGGGTAGAAATCCTGTGGGTCGGGGCCTTGCATACTTAGACCTGTGATATGATTGATCAATGTTGGATCCACTGTGATACGGTGGTTTAACCACAAATATCTACCATGGTAATAGGACAACATAAGTTTGACACATGCATTCACTTCTTGGTGTCTTTCGAAGTGAGGAATCTTCATGTCATTGAGCATTGTGGACTATGCAAGGTTATGGGTCCATGAATGAGGGACGATCTTTGAATTCTTTCCTTTTTTCCTGGTCAGGTACTTATGTGGGGTGAGAATGTTGTAGACCTTCCTGTCGTCGAGGTTGAAGTTGCTAAACTTCAATGCTGCTATCTTTTATTGATCTACATGAATTGTGTGTATCCCCTTCGGGAGGTACGCAGTGACCAATTCATACTCAAAGTCTCTGGGCACACTGTCTCAATTTATTGTGCCACTCAGAGGTGGTAGATAGGCAGGTAAAATTCTCGGAATCAACTTAGCATTCGTGATATCATCTTTGTGCTTGTTTACTTCTCGTCTATAGGCCGTGAAGGTCTGGCTCGAGCAGTGGACGAAGAGGCCGGTAGTCCTCTCGTTGATGATTCTTGTAGACCGGTAGACAATCCTCTCTCTGACATGACTCTTTCAGTCATTAAGTCGAGGAGTACTTATGTTACTGATTCTTCAACTGTGGTGAGCTCGTCAAACATATGCACTCGGGATTAATAATATCGGGTTCACAATTAACTCGGATATTGTACTAGGATAAACAAAAAGAGGGCAATCATCACTGTATACAATTCACTTGTCTGTGAGCTCAAATTCTTGGTTAGAAAAAGTGTTCTCTGTGCATTTCATGATGGGATAAATAGGCAAATCGACAACGATTCGCCTGTAATGGGTATGAATCCTCATTAACTCTTTTTATGTCCATTATGGTGCGGTCGAACAATCTGGTGTCGAACTATAAATGTTTTTCAACCCATTCAGAGCGACAATCGAATGGATATATCGGTCCCAATGGCTATATTGCCTCGCCATGGAGAAGTGCCATGTGTCATTGTTCTGATATCTTGGCGAAGCTCCCATTCTACAAAGTTTTTGTCTGCAAAGTTCCCTCTAGAACCTTTTGTAACTTTTCAAACTTAGCTTTCTTCTTACTTAGCTTTCTAGCCTTCCTCCCAGTGAGCTTCATCTCGGTAGTCCTTTTTCCATTCTGATTCTTATCATCTTTGGACATATTCACTGCACGTTGTAGATATTATTTCCTAGGATTTGAGATTAACACCTCTTCTTTATCCGAGATAGGTACTTCAGTCTCCTGTGACTCTTCTAATGTTCTTGCAGCTTCGACATCTAGGTCTCTAGTGTTAAGTAGCTTCGACTTATTTTCTTGTTCTTTATTCAAGTATGCGATCCTTCTAGTCATGAAATCTATTAACTCTTGTCTCTTCTGCTCCAAAACTTCTTCTTCTTCTTTTCATCTAGCTTGATCTCTTTCAATCCAAGGTTTCCCTAGTAACATGGTAAATGGGGCGCAGTCCTCAATAAATTGAATAATCGCAAAATCTTCTTCTATCAAAGTTCCATTGGAATTCATAGGTATCTGAGTGAGCTTTCCACATAGGTTTAATAGTTTTCCTCTGAATAACCCTATTCCTCCTAATGAAGGAATCATATTAGGCCTTCCTATAGCTTCCCAAGTTCTCTTTGTCATGATATTCACCTATGTTTCCTCATCTAGAACACAGTAAATGTTAAAGTCTCCTATTCTTTCTTCAATGCATTCCTTGTCTTTAAAGATATCTAATAATCTAACATGTCGGTGGTCATTCAAGGTTTCTTTCATCTGTAGCAATACCTTCTTTGATTCTTTTTGGGGTTCTTCTATAGACTTAGTTTCTGGATCTGCCTTAGGGTTTTCTTGTCTTATGTTCATACTTTCAAGCTTAGCAATCATTCTAGGGAAATCCAATACTTCATGGTGCATATCTTTGCAACAAAGACAACTACATCTTTTCCCAGGAGATGCCTTAGCAAGATGTCCCAATTTTCTGCAGTTGTAACAAAGGGTTAATCCTCTCTTTCTTTTAAATGATCCCTAGCTTCTCCTGTACTGCATGCTAGGATCATAGGAGCTAACTTGCAATAAATTATTTCTATGATCCTGCATCCAAGCATTCTTTCTATGCATAGGTATAACATATCTTTCACTATTCTTATCAGATCTAGTCATATCAAATCTTCTTTCATCTATTAATACACTAGTTTTCAAACTAGGATAAACTCTATTAAACATACCTAGATCCATACTCTAGAAACAAAAATTTCCACTTATCTTACTTCTATAGAGCACAAATCTACTAGATCTAAAACTTTTAACTATTCTTACCTTTATCAGAGCACAGAACTTGCAGATCTTACCTCTTTTTAATCAAGAATTCCCACTTTTACCTTTCTTAGTGCACAAAGCTTCTGGATCTTACCTCTTTTATTTAGATCAGACTTATTTTCCTTAGCACAAAGCTTCTTAGGTCAAGTAGAATGTTTCGCACTAGGGCAATAGATCTATGCACAGATCTTTAATAGTTTTAGGATGGATCTTTGCACAAAGCTTCTTCTTTCTCAGTTTCTAGCAATCACAATTTCATGTCCCGACAATAGAACCATTTGTTGGCACAGGGGCAGAGCCAAGGTTCAACGCTACAACAATGCACCAAAAAATCCCTAACTACTGGCCCTTTCATCAACACCTGTGAAGCAGATGAAGTCTCACCTGAGGTAGAGACAGGGGTGGTTGCAAGACTCAGGTGTATGCAACCTTAGCTAGGACATAGATCTATTATTATAATACTTAATAAAGCACTTAGCACCGACAATTCATCAATATACAATCAAGAATCACTTCACTAATAAAATAGGGCTTCACAACATTCACACTGATATAACTCATTTAAGAACTTACCATCAATATATAGGTCAAATCTAGTAGATAAAGCACTAAGCACATTTATATGGATCAGATCTAACATTCTCACATGTCATTAGCACTAAGCATAAGTAGAACTATCTAATTGTCTCAAAGCACTTAGCAAGAGAAGATATAAACACATCCAGACAAGAATAAAGCAAGACAACACAGTGTTTATGTGGTTCACCCCCACCTTGGGGCTACATCCACCAACTCTTATTCTTATTATCTTCAGTCAATAGGTTACAATCACAGAGCCATCAAAACCCTACTCTACACACGACAGAAGATCTGCACAGCTCGCTAGATCCTTCTTCCTTTCATTACAACACTCAGCCTTCCACAATCTTGTTACAACCACTTGCACTTAGCTCAGCAAGTCACTTACATTCATGCACAAAGAACTTACAAAACCCTACTTGCACTTAGCATACATTCACATCACATAGATGCCTATTCAACTTCTTCTTACATTGCCTAGCCTTCTATTTATACATACAAAATAGGCCTAAACATGGGTAAACCCATGGGTCGACATCCCAATCTCGTTACGTAATCCCAAAAACCAAAAAAGGACCCAAAAGTGGGCCTAGATCCCGTGGTATCCACTTCTTCTTGTGCTCCTCCTTCGACAGGCTATCGAAGTCCCAAAATAGGTCACTATGACCAAGAATATCCTCAAAACTTGGTGAAGGGACAACAATAATCACTCGATATTTATGAGTAAAAGAAAACCTCCCATGTATATTTCATAGACTTCCCTCGCAACTTGTTAGAAAAACAGGACCGCGGAGAAATAAAATAAAACAAATGCAGAAACAAAACACAGAAGACACAAAATACAAGAGAGACACAGATTTACGTGGTTCACCCAGTGTGGGCTATGTCCACCAAAGAAATTTCTAGGTCCTTCCTTTATTATTATCCAACAAATGAAGGGATACAACCTACAGCAAAACCCGCTGTAACTTCCTCTTCTTTCTCTCACAGTCTCCTCTCTCAGAATACAATACTCACCATCATCCATAGCCGCGATACATTTCCCTCATAAAAGAGGGTTGCCTTTTAGGGAAAAAAACCCTAACATAATATCTACCGTTAGATCTGCGACCTTATAATGAACGGTCCAGATTTACAATGAAATTACAATATAATTTTACAAGGCAATTTTTTCTTCGGGGGCTTCACCCCCGAACCCCCGCTTGCCCCCAGACCCCCCAGCCGGGGGGATAGCCCCCCTGGACCTCGCAAAGGGGGTACCCCCCCTCTGCACTTCCCCCGCGTGGAAGAGTGTACATACTTCTGGGGTGTAAATACTTCATGGGGTATCAACATGGTTGAAAGCAAGGACCTCTGAATCAGGAAGATAATCAGGCTCCACAACCAACAATCTCCCACTTGGAGACTGATCTCAACAACTCCACCACTGTTGTATATGTTGGACTCTGAACCTTCTTGGACCTGGCAAATTTCTCATCTTCATCTTCATTCTTGAAGACCAACTAAAACTGAGAAAGAACTCAGTTTCTCCCTG
>JASDQU010737970.1:76212-114631 GCA_032191745.1 Picea mariana
AAATGATTATGTAAATTGTTAATTTATTTATAAAATAAAATGGGAGCGAATATGCTAGATTAAATAAAAATTTAGTAAATTACAAATTTACTGTTCTATTTTACTTTTCTGGTAGTTTAATGAAATCCCGGTCCCTACATCTGAAGTGCTTCACATTTGTTGGTCTTCCTTTCCATAGCTCGTAGGGAGTTTTTTCAGTGTTTTTCTTTAGAATTAATTTGTTTTGAATGTGAACTGTTGTATGCACTGCATGTGTCCAAAAAATATCTATCAATTTGGAATCCATCAGCATTGTTCGAGACATTTCCTGTATTGTCATATTCTTTCTTTCAACAACTCCATTATGTTGAGGTGTCCTAGAAACGAAGAATTGTCTTTTTATTCCATGACTGTCGCAGTAGTCCATAAATTCCTTTGAAGTGAACTCTCCTCCATTATTAGATCTCAAGCATTTGATTTTTGAATCCATTTCATTTTCAACCATTTCCTTGTAGATCTTAAAGTTTTCAAAATATTTTGACTTATTCTTGAGAAAGCAAATTGCAGTCATTCTTGTATAATCATCAACTAATAACATAAAGTATTTTTCACCTTTTAAACCTTTGTTGTATTTGGTCCAACTAGATTAGTATGCACAATTTCCAGTGGTCTTGTCATTGAATATTCCTTTGATTTGAATTTGGTCTTTGTTTTCTTTCCTTGTTGACAATGATTGGATAAAGTGTTGGTTGGTTTCGTGATCTGAGGAATTTCTCTGACTCCTTCTCTTTTGCAGACTTTGAAAAGGTTATCAAAATGTATGTGACCCATTCTTCTGTTCCATAGCCAACTTTCATATTCCTTTCCTAGACAACACTTTTCATTTCCAATTTCACTTAACACATATATGTTGCTTGAAGTTCTTGCAGTTGTTGCAATCAATTTTCCTAAACCTTCTTTTCTTATCTCACACTTTTGTGAATCGAAAGTAAATTTATGACCTTGGTCACACATTTAACTCACACTTAAAAGATTATGTTTCATATCTTCTACTAGTAGAACATTTCCTGCCTTTGTGTTCTTGTTCCCAATTCTGACTGTGCCTTTTCCAATGATTTTATCTTAAACCTGTCTTTATCACCTATCATGTGTTTTGAACAACCATTAACATACCAACCACGTTTCTTATGCTTATCTTGTAGAGTGAGTGTGCATTCTTCATTACTATATCAATTATTCTTTCTTATCCATGTCCTTTTCTGAGGTTCATGTCTGTGATTGTTGTTATTCTATTGTGGTTCTCTAGGAGGGACTATCATTCTGCAATCTTTGGCCATGTGTCCAAAGTTGTTACATTTGTAGCATTCCACTTCAGTGCTCAAGGATTCAAACCTATTGTAACTTCTTCTCTATGTTTCACTAGGCCTTCTTGGATAACCCTTTTGTGTATGACTTTCAAATTTGTTTATGTTCCTATTGTTAGCTCTACAATTCACAGCTTTATGTCCAAAATTATTACATGCATAAAATAAACCAAAAAATATAGTTTGATACCTGGGAGTTGAATATCTTATGAAAGGAGGTACTCTTATGAATTTTTCTTCTTCTTGAGGCCTATCTGTCGGTTGGTGATTTTGAAATTTGAATCTTCTCTGTGGAGGAGTGTCCCTGTAATCTTCCTTGTAGATCTTCATATCCCCTTTGATTGTTTCTGCATAGCTTTTTGGATATGTTTCTTGCTCTGTTGTTTTGGAGCTTAATCCCTTTTCTGTCTGATTGTATCCAAGTCCAGACTTGTCATTATGAGGTTTTTGATTGCTGATAATGTCATCCAAAACTTTTGAGTTGTTCTGCATATTTTTCTTTTGAAGATCCTTTCTTAATGTGACAATCTTTGCTTCCAAATTTCCAATGATCCTGTCTTTTTCTTCTAGTTGTTCTTTGAGTGTTTCTTCAATTATTTTATCTTCTTCTATTTGAACCTTAAAATTTGTGATCATTTGTTCTAGTTCTTTAGCGTCTTCTTTCTTGTCTAGTTTTGCTTGTAGTTTCTTTTTTTTCTTTCTTTCTCTTCTGATAACTTCTATGGAACACATAAATTATTCTCGTTAGTCAACTTATGTATCTTCGTATTATTCTTCGGCTTCTTCATATTCTTCTTCAAAGTCTTCTTTATCAGAGTCTTCTACTACCATGAATACAACTCTTTCTATCTCACTGTCACTGACTTCATCTTTATCTGATGATGAGATGTCTTCTTTGGTGCATAAGATTTTCTTGAAAACTTTCTTTGTGGTTCATTTTCCTTTATAAGTTTGTTTGATATTTGAGTAACCTTCATCATTTCTCTTTTTCTTATGAGGACATTTGTTATAAAAATGACCAATACCATCACAATTAAAACAAATCAAAGGAATCTTACCTCTATACCTGTCGTTGGTTCTCTTGTTCAATCTTTTGATAAAGTTGGCCATTTTTTCATCATCTTCTAAGACGTCACTATTGCTACTAAGTTAGTTTTCTTTTTTCTTTGATTTTTTGGATGCTTTGAAGTTTTCTTCTTTTTTATCTGAATTTTCATGTTCAGTTATCATTTCATATGTTGTGAATATTCCATGTAATTCATCCATGCTTATTGAGTTCATATCTTCTCTTTCTTCTAGTGTTGATATCTTAGGGTCAAATCTTATAGCAAGAAATCTTAGTACCTTTTGAACAATTATAGATTCTTCAATTTCTTTTCCCAATCCTATGATTTCATTTATTGTTTCAACAACTCGTAAAAAGTAAGCTACAATATTCTCATCTTCCTTTATCTTAAGTTGTTCAAACTAGCCTCTGTAAGTTTGAAGCTTTGTTGCTTTGACTTTTGAATCTCCTTCATAAATATTTCGAAGTTTGTCCCAAATCTCTTTAGCAGATTTACAATGTTCATCTTTGGTGAATATTGTTTCACTAAGACCATTCAGAAGTGCATTTGTGGCTTTGGAATTATTCTTACCGATTTTCATTGCTTTGTCATTTGTTGGCGGAATTGTTGGTACTGTGTATCCATCTACAGTTGATTTCCAAATTTCAAATCCCTGTTCCTGTATATATGTCTTCAGCCTTATGCTCCAAAATGCATACTTTTGTCCATCAAACTATGGTATTCCATTTTTATACAAGTTGTTTCTTTCCATGATATTCCTTTCAGTAGTTAACCTAATTTCTGAAGGAACCCACTCTGATACCAATTGTTGGATTACTAAGAGGAGGGGTGAATCAGTAATAGAGCAATTTAATCATTTTTAACCATATAATGCAAGTGTTGTATCAGTGTAGCATTATCATCCAATAATTTCAGAGTAAATAAACAATGAACAAATGAGCAATCATACACATACAAAGTACACCAGTGTTTTTACGTGGAAACCCAAAGCGGGAGAAAACCACAGAATGCTTTTTCTTATATGTATTGAAGAATTACATTCATTGGAAGCACCAAATTCCTTTGTTTTCCAACTGCAACTGGAAGGACGCTCCAACCCCCTAGTTTCTTAGGCTACAACCTGAGGGAAGATCCAACTCCCCAATTATCTAGCTACAACCAAAAGGAGGCTACAACCCCCTAAGTTCTCTGGCTACAAACGGAAGGTGGCTACAACCACCTTTCCTTGCCCCATCTAACTGCCCTGAAATATAAATTCCAAATGTATACTTAACCTAACACTATCACTAAATCAACCACTGCCACTTTCAACCTGTCACTGTCAACCTGTACCAATAACCTGTAACAACCTGTACCAATCAACCTGCACCAAACAATCTGTAACAATAACCTAAACTAACATGTACCATGGATCAACCATGCATCAACCTTGAATCATCAAGATGTACCAACATCATCAACTATACACCTCATCAAGATGTACCAATATCATCAATTATACACCTCATGTATGTGCTAACTCATCAACTATACACCTCATGTATGTGTCAACTCATCAATTACTTATCTCAAACATGTACCCAATATGTGCCTCAACCATATACCAAAGACATACACCAATATAACCATGAAAAGTTATCTAACAATTCATCACTCTATCCATAAACCAAATAACATAAACCCTTACATCAAACCATGTGTCGCAACCTCACTGTTATGCAACCTCAAGCTAAACCAACAACTTCAGCAACATGTCACAACCAAAAGACCAATACCCATATGTCAAATACCAACAAAAACATACCAATTGTATCCCTCAAAAAATCTGATATATGCAGCAATATTGAACATCCAATACCATCTCAAGAGATAAACCCTAGCTCACAAAACATACCTCAAACAATATCTGCCATATCTCTCATAAATAGACCACAACCATGTTGATGCCACAATTTTTCTGCGGAACTTTTTCTATCGCAATTTGTCTATCATACTTTTTCTACCGCACTTTTTCTGCCGCGATTTTTCTTCTGTGATTTTTCTGCCGCACTTTTTCTTCCACGATTTTTTTGTCATAATTTTTTTGTCGCACTTTTTCTACCGCGATTTTTCTGCTTTGAGTTTTCTGTTGCACTTTTTCTATCACACTTTTCCTAT
The DNA here is from genome assembly GCA_032191745.1 of Picea mariana. Taxonomy (NCBI): domain Eukaryota; kingdom Viridiplantae; phylum Streptophyta; class Pinopsida; order Pinales; family Pinaceae; genus Picea; species Picea mariana. The sequence goes on from JASDQU010737970.1 coordinate 80,780, forward strand.
CACAGTTTTCCTGCCACACTTTTTCTGCCGCACTTTTCCTGTCGCACTTTTTCTGCTGCAAATTTTCTCTATCTATAATACCTGCCCAAATAACTTTTCACAAAAATAGATATTCAATGATATTCAAGTGTGTTTAAATGAGAGATATTTGCCTCTTATTTATACTTTCATGTAGCATTACACTTTCCTTATTTTAGGGAGTTCTCCACTTACTTTATTATTTAAATAATTTCTTTTGCAAACACTTGACTTTTGGGAGCTTCTATATGACTCATGAGCGTTCTTCAACTTCATATAGCCATAACTCTCTAACCATGAGGAGTTTTGTGATGTTCCACATACCACCGAAAATGGAATGACAAGCACTATCCATCTAGGATGTTTCACTGGAAAATTCATGGACCTTCATCTCATTATTCCACAATTAAGCATGGGTTCTCTAACCATACTTCTAGGATAACTCAATATGCAAAGCATATTCCCGTGAGGGATTTCACCGTAAGGGAACAACTTTAGATTTCATCCATTTGTACTTCTTATAAACCATGACAAGACCAATAATGATTCATATTTTCATCAAACAAACTTGGGCCCATTACCCAAACCTTTGTGCTACCGAGCTTTCTTCAAGGGTTGACATCAATGTCAACCAACCTTAATCAAAACCCCTTCACTAAATCAATCACCTACTACATTAAAATATTTCGATGGTAGAGTATTTAAACCCTTTGGAGTGCTCAACGCATTGCCAGTTGAATTAGAAGGTAAAATGGTCATTGTTGAGGTAGAGGTGGTTGATGCACCCCTCGAATATAACCTTTTACTAGCCCATAGTTGGATTTATTCCATGTCCGCCATATTCTATACCATGTTTTTTTTAATTTGTGCTATACACCATTTTTTCACACCTAGCCAAGTTTCACAAGTGTCGCATTTCACCTTGTTAAGCGTCACAAGTGTCACGTCTCACTTTTCTAAGTGTTGCAATTGTGACATCTCACTTCGTAAGTGTCGTGAATGTAATTTGGTATTCCACTAAGTGTCATAGAATAAATATCATTCTTTTATAAGTATTAATACCTTGTCACCATGTAAAAATCACATGTCATGATCGCTAGTGAATTTTGAGGAGCAAAACCATCATTTGGAGGTCGAAACCCCACTTTTTTCCTTGTCTTTTTTGCCTTTTTTTACAAAAGACGCCCCCTACCCATGCATAGGGGAAATCCTCCTTCCTTTTTTACTTAGAGGGTGACCAGGATGCCCTATCTCCCACTCTAGGGGATCATCCTTGCAGTTAGAGAGGTTTCCACAAATATGGGGTGGTTGGTTCGAGAAGGATCTGGGTTGCTTTGGTTGTTTTCATTGAGATATGGTTCGAACACCTTCCATACTATGTTGGGAGAGGTCCATAAACATCAGGATAAATAAAATCCTAACCCAATACACCAAATCCTCAACCATACTCTCCGTTTAGACCTTTTGTTTGGACCTCTTGAATCCTATATAACCAGGGCCATTCGTGGTGAAAAGAGGGGAGGCCATATTGAGCATCAAACTTCTGATATTGAAAGAAAATTGGGGGAAAATGCTAAGAGAAAGAAACCTTTGTTCTTAAGAGAAAATATCTAAGGTGTTTATTCAAGAGCTGAAGAAGTGTCTTGAAGGAACAACTACATCATCATTTTTTAAACTTATTGTTTTAATTTAATAAAACTTGGTCTATTTCTATATCTATTTTGTTCAATTATTGTTCCATGTCATTATTGATATTTCTTATATTGGTTCATGATATTCTAACCTTGGATAGTAGTAGGAAGGAATATTGTTTTTATTTTGGAGGATAACTTGCAGAAAGGATCTTGGATTTAGAGCTCAACTGTCGAGGATAGCAAGGACAACCATCAAGAAAAGGTGTGCAATTCCATATCATCTTCCTTCTCCTTCTTTATATTTCATGAAATAAAGAATATAGGATAAGCAGATTAAGAAATAGATAACCATTTGTTTGATTCTATCTCAATCGAAGGAAACTTGGTTGAGGGCGATTTCACTTGTCTGCAGGGGGAATTCTTTTACCACAGAAATTTGGAGACCATATTGGGGAACCCTCCATCCGAAGAATGTCAACCTTATGTTCACCCTTTTCCTTATTTACCTATTTCATATTCTTGTTTTTTCTTCTTCCTCTCCTGGTGAAAGCCTTGTTTCTACTAACCAGGAGGTTAAGAAGAAGAATAAAAATAAGAACACGAAGAAGAAAAATCGGCAAGGGAGAAAACAACCAGCTACTATTGGGAGAGTTGAGACTTTTGAGAAGTATACTCCCACAAATCACAAGACAAAATACCCTTGTAGGATTTGTAAGGGTGACCATATTCTTCGTGATTTCCCTGGAATTCCCAAGGTATTAAGAGTGTGGTCCTCGATTTCTTATCAACTTGTGTCATCATCCTCTAGGCATCATGTTGATTCCAACCCATCAACTAGTGAAAGTAAGGTTGGAGAAAAGAAAAGTATAGTCATATTTCCTTGTAGGTTATGTGAAGGGAGTCACCTAACTCACCTTTTCCCTTGTATGGATGAAGCCTTGAAATTGTTGGAATACCTTATTGCTTCCCAACCACAACTTACGACTAGTTATCATCGATTGTCTCCCAACCCATCATTACTTGACCAAGTGTTTGATTTGAATCCATCATCGGTCGATCCCACCCTTATTTTCAAGAGTGAATCCAAAGAGGTTGATCTGATTTCATCATCGGTCGATCCCACTTTCCTTTCAAAAGTGAATCCAAAGAGGTCGATTCAATTTCATCATTGGTCGACCCCCCTCTTCCTTTCAAGAGTGAATCCAAAAGGGTTGATATGACTCCATCCTCAGTCAATATTTCTCTCCTATTAGAGAACAAAGTTGATATCACTCACGTTTTTCTTGTTAATATATTTTTTGTCATAAAAGGGGGAATTTCTCCTTCTACCTTGGAACCCCTTCCAAGTAGTGAGTGATCCAGGTGGATATTGACAATTTTTAGTTCAACACGTTCTTCTATAATTATTTGTAATTGTGGGTTCTACACTTTTGGGGTTGTCTGAATACCTACACAGCTTCTAGGTGGAGATTGGTGGCCACCCACCTAATCCAACTGGCTTATTTTGTATGTTTTCATGTCAACACACCTTTATGTACTTTCAGGGCCGTTTCGGGGCCCTAAGTAGTGTTTTTTTGGCTTTCCATAGTAAAATGGTATATATAGTTAAAGTTTGATGGAATAATGTGTATTTATTGAAAATACCTTTCCAACAGGCTATCACATTCCTAAACCGAAGGTTGTATGCAAAATTTACGACCCCATGAAGTTGAGGTACCAACTTACCCATCGAGGCCCACATAACTTTTGGTGTTTCATCTCCTAGGGTTAGGTTTTTGGATGTATAGAGTTTTGGAATTCATGAATAATGTTAAAAAGGCCTATGGATCCTCATTATAAGCATTCATCTCAAATGGATGCATGTAGCATCCACATCTCTTCTCATAGATAGATACCACCATTCGTGCAAGTTGTTTTCAATTCTGCAGTTTTACAGTTTCATCCTATTTTATTTATTCATTCCACTCATAAATCTGGATCAATGGTATCAAAGCAGTATGTTCTTCATTTATTTTTATTTTTGCATGTCCCCGACAAGATCTGGGTACAAGAATTTTGGACTCAAACTAGTCAAGCCTTTGCAATATCGGTCATGTCGAGCCCGACAAAAACCCATGGGGGACAAGAATAAATATGATGGAGCAGGAGATCCTTTTAAAATGTTTCTCTAGGAATCCCTTGCACAACAAAGGAACAAAATTATGGACAACTTTTCACAGATCCTTCAGTGGCTTCCCACAGGAAATCCATATTCATCAAGCGACCATGCAAACCCCTTCAAGGTACAAGTAAATTTTGATATTCCATTATTTGAAGGATCTATAGATGCGGATGTTGTAGATAAATGGTTGAATTTTCTCAAAGGGTATTTTTTGGTACACAAATTTTCAGCTTTGAAAAGATTACTTTTTCACTCCTCAAGGCCCTCCCCCATGTTAAGGACTCATGGGATACTTACTTTGAGCAAAGGGCCATAGAGGAATCTGCAATATTTGTGGTCTCCCCTACATGGGATTCCTTCAAGGATGTCATTAAAGAATAATACTAACCTATTGGAAGCTAAGAGGATGAGTACACAAGATGGACCATGCTGCATCAGGAAAGGGACCAAACCGGTTGCCCTGCCGACAACGCCGCACCCACAACCCTACACCATTGGATGGCTCCGCCAAGGAAGCAATCTCCACATTAGCCAATAGTGTCAATTGTCATACAACATCAATCCCTTCAAAGATGAGGTATTATGTGATGTTTCTCCTCTCAAAGTTTGTGATGTTCTTTTGGGCCAACCTTATTTATGGAAATGTCATGTTGTATATGAGTCTAGGCCTCGTAGTGTTATTATTACTTTGAACAGGAAATTATACAGGATACCCGAGGTTGTCCCACCTAGTGCTATTTCCTTGATCTCTGCTAAGCAATGCAGGAAATTCATCTCTCAGACGGGGAAGTTTGTCTTCTTCATGATCCGCTCTCAGAATGAGAGAAAAATCATAGCCACATCCAGGGTCTCTACGGTCGACCTCTCCACACAGCAAAATCAAGTAGATAAGGTCATGGAAGAATACTTGGATATCTTCTCCTCGCCTACCGGGGTACCTATGCACTGCCAGGTCAAGCACCCCATCGATTTGACCCCCAATGGGCCAGTCTATCGTTGCTCTCTGTTAAAGAATGAGGAGATCAAGTGACAGATCCAAGAATTTCTCCACAAGGGGCACATCCATCCTATCTCATCACCTTGTGAGAGCCTAATCATGCTGGTACAGAAGAAAGATGGAACCTGACGACTTTGCATTGATTATCGGGCTCTGAATAAAATCACATTCAGAAACTGGTACCCGATTCCCCGAATCAACGACCTCCTTGATCAACTCATGGGGGCCAAATACTTCAGTAAGATTGATCTGAAGTCTGGCTACCACCAGGTCCCGATAGAATAGACAGATGTATGGAAGACCGCCTTCAAGTCAAAGGAAGGCCTTTTTGAATGGTTGGTCATGCCCTTTGGTATCCTCATGCCACTTTCATGAGGATGATGGATGATATCCTGCGACCATTCACCAATAATTTTGTAGTGGTGTATCTTGATGACATTCTCATTTACAGCAAGACTTGGGCTGAACACTTGCAGCATATTCAGCAGGTTTTGCACACCCTGTGACAGCACAAGCTATATGCCAACTTGGAAAAATTTTCCTTCGGCATGGACAAGGTCCATTACCTAGGCTACATCATTGATCAACATGGCGTACATGTGGATCCAGCCAAGATCCAAGTCATCCATGACTAGCCAACCCCAATCACACTCACGGAGCTTCGGAGCTTCTTGGGCCTTGCCAATTTCTACCATAGGTTTGTGTTGGGATTCTCCCATATTGCATGGGCCCTCAGCCAAATAACCAAGGGTGGTGGTAAGGAAAAATTTTCATGGGGCCAGCCCCAACAACAACAATTCGATGATTTGAAGCAGGGCTTGTGCTCAGCCTCAATACTTTCACTACCAGACCTATAGCAACCTTTTGATATTGAGACTGATGCTTCAGACTATACTATGGGTGTCGTTCTCATGCAGCACGGCCACCCCATGGCCTATCATCATGCAACACTATCAGATGTTTTCTGTAATTACCCTACTTACGACAATGAAATGTACTCCATTGTGCAATCCTACTAACAATGGAGACATTACATTCTTGGGAGGGAGACATTCATCCACACTGATCATAAGCCACTGCAATTCATGCAGACACAAGGAAAATTGCAGAATGATCGCCATCAAAAGTGGTCCACATACTTGCAGCAATTCCACCTCAACATCAAGTATAAAATAGGAAGCACCAACTGTGTCACTGATTGCCTCAACAGACCACCAGTCGTGGCACTCACCACAGTGCTAGACTCCTATGGCCATGAGACCTCTAGATGGCCCCAACTCTATGAGACAAACCTGGACTTCGCCACCACCTACCAAATGTTGGGTGCAAAGGCAGTTGTGGATAATTTCCATCTTCAGGATGGGTTTTTGTGTCGTCTAGGCCATATATATGTTCCCTCAAGTGAGCGAGCAAAGATGATCTGGGAATCCCACTACAGTTAGGTGGCAGGACACTTCAACATTGAAAAGATAGTGGTGATGCTACAAAAACATTTCTACTAGCCGAAACTTCGACAGGAGGTCAACAAGTATATCAGGTCTTGCACTGCTTGCGCTATTACTAAACCAACCACTAAGAAACAGGGCATGTACACCCCTCTTCCTACGCCTGACAGACCATGGGAATCCATCTCAATGGACTACATGTCGGGCCTCCTGTCCACCAAGCGGGAAAATGACTGTGTTTTTGTGGTGGTCGATTGCTTTTCTAAGATGGCGATTTTGGTTGCTTGCAAGAAGAGCATCACAGCATAAGACACTGCCAAGATCTTCTTTGAATGAGTATGGGTACATTTTGGAATCCCACAAACCATTGTCTCAGATCGGGACAGTCGATTTCTCATCACATTCTGGTCGAGCCTCTGGTCACTGTTGGACACCAATCTCACCAAATTCACGACCTTCCACCCCCAGACAGATGGCCAAACCGAGGTCATAAATCGAATGATCGTGCATATCCTGCACATGTATAATTCCAAGCACCCTCGCACATGGGATGAGAGTCTTCCCTATGTCCAACATAGCTACAATCAAGCCCTGCATATCTCAACTGGCCACAACCCCTTTCAGGTGGGGTTGGGATTCCAACCATTGGGTCCCATAGATGTTGCACTTCCCCTTGTGGTCACCTCGAACGACTACTCTCCTACTTCAATTGAGGCTAACAAAGCCACCCAATTCATTGAGAGGATCTAGCACATTTGACAATAGGTTCAGGATATCCTACAGAAGTCTAATGACAAGTACAAGTAGTGCCATGATCAACATCGGGTTCCACATAAGTTTCAGGTGGGTGACAAAGTTTGGCTGCACTTGCAGAAAGAACGTCTTGCAGGACCCCATCAGAAGCTTCACCCACTCCGATATGGGTTGTACACCATCACCAAGGCTATGGGGGATAATTCTTTTGCACTCAACATTCCTCCTTTCCTTGGCCTACACCCAGTGTTCAACGTGGACCTCCTTCAGCCTTATTTCCCACCATTATTGGACACCTCATACATCGTAGAACAGTTGACACCAACAGAGCTCAACCCTGACTGCATACAATAGGCATCCAGTGATCATATTGTGGACACACAGATCAAGGGCACTTGACAACAAAGGATCCAACTTTATCGAGTCGTCAAAGCAGGGCAGCTCCTACACCAAGGCAAGTGGGTCACCCGGGGCCAAATTCAACAGAAATTTCCTCATATGATGGGGGAACTCAACGCAATGGAGACCATTGCTTCCTAAGGATGGAGGATTGATCTAGGTGGATATCGGTGGCCACCCACCTTTCCCAACTGGCTCAAAATAGCTTTCTAGCAATTTTGATAATTTACTATTTTTAGTAGTTTTTTGGGTCCTGAACTTCCAGAGCCGTCTTGAGGCCCTAAACAATGTTTTTTGTGGTATGTTGCAGTTGCAAAATTTCATCATGAAATTTTGTACAACTGTTGTAGTCCTCGGATAGATCTTTCCAATGGGCTATCATATGCCTAAAACGGAGATCGTATGCAAAATTTACGACCCCGGGAAGTTGATGTACTGACTTACCCAAACGGGGCCCACATGACTTTTGGCGCTTCATCTCCTAGGGTTAGGTTTTTGGATGTTTAGGGTTTTTGAAACTCATGTTTATTTTAAAAAGGCCTTGAGAGCCTCATTGTAATCATCTTCTTGTGAATGAGTGCAGTCGTCACATCTCTTCTCAGAGATAAGCAGCCACCATTCCAGCAAGCTTGTTTTCCACTGCATTTTACAGTTTCAGCTTATTTCCTTATTGAATAGAAAACCAGTTTTATTGTATCTCTGTTATTCTGTGTTAAGCATTTGGTAATAATCTGTAGTCATTTAGTTCTTCTCATAAAATCTGGATCAATATTTCACCAATATTTTCCATACCCTATGCACCAAATTGGGTATCAAAGACTCTCAATGACATATGGTGTTCAAATACCACAGTTGTTTGCATAGATACATTCAAATAGAAATGGATTTTATAGACATCACATCATTAGGTGTGGCTTATAGATACATTGTCAAGATCGAACAGAAATTTAAGCAGAAGAGGCGAGAGTTTGAATCTGCAAACTCCTCACAGCCAAAGCAGGGAAAAGGTAACCCCAACCCATAAAACAAGGGACATAGAAATATGGTCTCTCTCAGGACAACTAGTATAAGCCACAACCTAAGAAGGGTAATGAGAAGTCGAAGAAGGACACGATAAAATGGTGTGAATACCATAAAATCCCTTGGCACAACACTGAGTAATGTCATTCCAAAAAGTCACTAATGTTTGAGCTGAAAGCTTCCGAGTCAAAGGTAGATTATGAATCCGAATCAAATACAAAAAATGGGAAGTGGATCATCAATGTCGAACCCAGTGCCATTGTCACTACCACCAAAGTCCAACCAAGCAAACCAAAATAACCAGAGGAAGGGGAATGCCTATTTCACTTACATATTTGGTTAAAGGGGACTCTGTTGCATTTCATTGTCGATAGCAGCAGTCAGAAGAACATGATTTTAGCATAGGTCATCAAGTGGTTGGACCTGTCGATAACACTACACCCACAACCCTATACCATCGACTAGATTCACCAAGTATGAGATCTCTGTGTCATCCAAAAGTGTCATCTTCCCTACAACATCAATCCCTTCAAAGATGAGTTACTGTGTGATATTTATCCCCTTGAATTTTGTGATGTTCTTTTAGGACAACCATATTTGTGGAAACGACATGTCGTGTATGAGTCTAAACCCAACAGTGTTATTATTACTTTGGGTATACAATTGTATAGGATACCAGAGGTAGCAACGCCTACCTCTATTTATTTAATCTTTGTTAAGCAATGTAGTAAGGTCATTTCACAAACCAGGAATTTCTTCTCCTTTGTGATCCATGCTCGCAGTAAGCAGAAGGTCGTCACCACATCCGTGACCTCTACACAGAGCCTCTCTTTGTAGTAGAAGAAAGTGGATGGGATCATGGAAGAGTACAGAAACATATTCTCCTCACCCACCGAGGTGCCGACACACTTCCAAGTCAAGAATCCAATTGATCTAACCCTCGATGCATCGTTGCCTAATGGAAAATGATGAAATCAAGTGCCAGATCCAAGAGTTTCTTCAAATGGGGCACATATGACCTAGATCCTCCCCTTGTTGAATCTAGTTTGTGTTGGTGCAGAAGAAATACGGGACCTAGTGGCTCTACATTGATTATAGAGCATTAAACAAAATCATAGTCAAGAACCGGTACCCGATTTGCCAAATTGATGACCTTCTTGACCAACTCAAGGGGGAAAATTTCTTTGGTAAGATTGACCTAAAGTATAGCTACCACCAAGTTCCCATCGAACCAACTGATGTATGAAAGACAACTTTCAAATCTAAAGAAGGTCTCTTCGAATGGTTGGTCATGCCCTTTGGCTTAACAAATGCACCATCAACTTTCATGATATTGATGGATGATGTATTGAGACCCTTCACCAACTCTTTTGTGGTAGACCATGGTATATATATATGACATCCTCATCTTCATTAGAACTTGGGAAGAGAACATGCAGCATATTCAACATTTTTTGGGCACTCTACGACAGCACAAGATATATGCCAACTTGGAAAAATTCTCCTTTGGCATGAACATGGTCCAATACTTGGGATACATTGTTGATGAGCATGGGGTACATGTGGATCCAGCTAATATCCAAGTCATTCATTAGTGGCCAATCCCGTCCACACTAACCAATATTTGGAGCTTCTTGGGACTTTCCAACTTCTACCAAAGGTTCGTGTTGGGATTCTCCCATATTGCATGGGCCCTCAGCAAAATAACCAAGGGTGGTGGAAAGGAAACGTTCACATGGGGGCAGGAACATCAACAATAATTTGATGATATAAATCATCACTTGTGCTCAGCTCCAATACTCTCCTTACCTGATCTGCAATAATCGTTCGAGATCAAGACCGATGCCTCTGACTATGATGTAGGCACAGTTCTCACTCAGCATGGTCATCCAATAGCATACCATAGTGAGACACTCTTAGATACTTTTCGGAAATACCCCACCTATGAAAAAGAAATATATTCCATTGTGAAATCATGTCATCAATGGAAACATTACATTCTGGGAAAGGAGACAATCATCCACCCTTATCACAATCCTTTGCAGTTCATACAGACACAGGGGAAGTTGCAGAATGATCACCATCAAAAGTGGTCCACATACCTACAGCAGTTCCATATCAACATCAAGTATAAAACAGGGATCACAAATTGTGTCATTGACTGCCTCAGTCGTCCTCCCGTCGCTACACTCACCACAGTTCTCCATTCCTATGGGAATGAGACATCTGACTGGCCCCAACTTTATCAACATGACCCTGACTTCACCACCACCTATCATCTCTCAGGTACAGGAGCGAATGTCATTGATTTCACATCTAGGATGGATTGTTATTCCATATGGGCCACCTTTGTGTTCCAACAAGTGAGTGTTCAAAGATGATTTTGGAGGCTCACTACAGTTAGATGGCAGGACATTTTGGCATGGAGAAAATTGTGGCCATTCTACAAAAATATTTTTATTGGCCAAAAATTCAACAAGACGTCAGCAAGTATATCAGATCTTGCACTGCATGTGCCATTCCCAATCCAGCCATCAAGAAGCAAGGATTATACACCCCTCTTCCTACTCCTGAGACTCCTTGGGAATCCATCTCTATGGATTACATATATGGCCTTATGTCCACCAAGCATGGAAATGATTGTGTATTTGTGGTGGTTGATCAGTTTTCAAACATGACCATTATAAAATCCTACAAGAAGAGAATCATAGCGAAGGATAATGCCAAGATCTTCCTCGAACAGGTGTGGGTCCATTTTTGGATACCACAAACCATCACCTCATATTGGGACAACAAGTTCCTCAACACATTTTGGTCGAGTCTCTCATCACTGTTGGACACCAAGCTCACTAAATCCACTTCTTTCCACCCCCAAACCAATGTCCAGACATATGCCAATCGGATGATTGTGCACATCCTACGCATGTACAACTCTAAGAATGTGTGTACATGGGATGAGAGTCTTCCCTATGTTCATCATAGCTACAATAGGGCTCTCCATAGCTCCACCGACCATAGCCCATTTCAGGTGGGGTTCGGATTCCAACCCATTGGGTCCCATTGATGTTGCACATAAGAATAATATTCCCATGTTCATTTTGAGGTCGACAAATCCGCTAGATTCATTTATTGGATTTAGCACATCCACTAATAAATCCATGAGATTTTTCAGAAAGACAATGTTAAGTACAATCATTGCCATGATCAACATTAGGTACCACACCAGTTTAAGGTGGGAGACAAGGTCTGGTTACATTTATAGAAAGAGAGCCTTATAGGGCCCCATCGGAAGCTCCACCCACTTCACTATGGGACTTACAACATCACCAAGGTTCTGGGTAGCAATGATTTTGAGTTCAACACTCCACCCTTCCTTGGCTTGCACCCAATGTTCAATGTGGACCTCCTTCGGCCATATTTTCCACCATTATTGGACACCTCATATATCACAGAACAGTTAACACCAATAGAGATCAAGCCTAACTGGATGGAACAAGAATCCACTGATCATATAGTGGATACACAGATCAAGGGAACTCACCAACAGAGTATCCATGTTTATCGGGTTGTCAAGGCAAGGCAGCTCCTCCACCAAGGAAAGTGGCTCACCCGGGGCCAAATTTAGCATAATTTTCCTCACCTGATGGGGGAACTCAACACAATTGATACCATTTCTTATTAATGGGTGAGGACTGATCTAGGTGGATATTGGTGGCCACCCACCTATTCCAACTAGCTCATATTGACACTTTATAGTTCAGCATGTTCTTCTGTAATTATTTGTAATTGTGGGTTCTACACTTCTGGGGTTGTCTAAATCCCTACATAACTTCTAGGTGGTGATTGGTGGCCTCCACCTAATCCAACTGGCTTATTTTGGATGTTTTCATGTCAGCACATCTTTCTGTACTTTCAGGGTCGTTTTAGGGCCCTAAACAATGTTTTTTGGGCTTACCATAGTCAATTTGTAGACGAAGTCAAATTTTGATGGAATAATGTGTATTTCTCGAAAATACCTTTCCAACGATCTATCACGCACTTGAAAAAGAGGTTGTATGCAAAACTTACAACCTAGGTAAGTTGAGGTACCAACTTACCCATCGGGGCCCATATAACTTTTGTAGTTTCATCTCCTAGGGTTAGGTTTTTGGATGTCTAGGGTTTTGGAATTCGTGAGTAATTTTAAAAATGTCTCTAGAGCCTCATTGTAATCATTCTGCTCAGACGTATGCACGTAGCAGCCACATCTCTTCTCAGAGATAGCTACCACCATTCTAGCAAGTTGTTTTCAGTTCTACAGTTTTACAGTTTCATCCTATTTTATTTACTCAATAGAAGTTATTGTTCACTGGATATTTTTTTTTGTTCTTAATATCTATGTTTTATTGTATTCATTATGTTATTCTTTTCATTCCTCTCATAAATCTGAATTAGTGATGCCATTATTTTTTATTGGCATGCGATAATTGGACCTCGTATTCCTTCTTACTTACCTTTCCAAATAATTGCGAGGTTTGTGGTAGGATCGTTCCTTAGACTATTGACAACGAAGGTGATTTTGCTAGTATTCTATCCTCAACTGCTTGGAAAGATTTAGATTGTCCTCAGCATGTGCCATTCACCCATAATCAGTTAGTGTTCAACAAACGAATCACTGAACCTTTAGGGTTTCTTCTGTAGTTTCCTATTACTTTAGGAGCGAAAGTGTCTATATTGATGTTATGGTAGTTCAAGACCCCTTGGATTTGACTTTGTTCCTTGGGAGATATTATGTCTACACCATGAAATTTATCATTTCCACTCTCTTCGAGTGATATATTTCCCTCATAATCAAAAAATTATGACTATCGATCAACTTTCATTTGTTGTTCCTACATTGAATTCTATCCACCAACCCTCCCTAAATGGTTCTTTATGTGCAAGTGGTATTTCCCCTGCCACAAGTTAAGTATGTGGTAGCATATCCCATGCTCTCAACTATTGAATAAATTGAGCCTCTCATTGCATGCCCATCTTCTTTGGATTTAGAAGTGATAGTTGACATGGTAATCTCTTCAATTGGGCTATTAGAGTCTAATCTATTTACCCATGTTTCATCTCTCGATATGTATCCCTTCCAGAGTGTTATTCTTCCATCCAAAAAATATATATTGGAAGCCATGATAGAGGTAGGTCCCTTGACATCTATCTTTTCCAGAGCATGGTCCTCTTGGAATCCATGATCAAGAAGAGAGTTACAAGCATAGTTTTTCTTCTCTATGGAAAGCTCGTTAAAATATGAACCATAGGTATGGGAATACAACCCAAAGGGTATCATCATAGTTCTATTCTTGTTTCAATATCATTAAAAATGAAATAGCCTCATGTCCTATTAAGTTGATTCTTTCATTACAACTCATACCTAAACCTTCATTTCATTCATCTATGTCATTTGATCATCTTTCTTCCTCTCTCTCTAATGAGCATTTACCTATCAGTATCCAGAAATCTCATTGGGTATAGAAATTGGTGACAACATAAGTGTTGGGAAATGAAATGAAGCTTGGGGGGCATGTCTCTGTTGATTAATTGGGTTGGTGTTCATTGATGTCAACCCTTGGAGAAATTACGGTAGTGAATTTCGATAGCACAATGGTTTAGGTAATGGACCTACCTTTATTTTATGTATAATGGTATGAATTTTGATATATTTGTAGGTAATACTATTATATATGGATAGTACATGTTATGTTATTTCTGGTGGTATGTGGAACATCACATACCTACTCACTGTTATAGAGTTATGTCCATGTGAAGTTGGAGAACCTTCATGAGTCATCTAGAAGCCCCAAAAGGTGAAAGTAGTCAAAGTGGTTGCAAAGAAGAAATTATTTAAATAATAAAGTTAATGGAGAAACTACGAAGTGGACAAGTGGTTAGAAGTGTGTTATCCCTAAAATAAGGAAAGTGGGTTAAGTTAAGATGGTTAGAAGGTAATTTAAATAATAAAGTGAAGTGATGAGTGTATTATAAGTCAAAGTGGATACAAAAGAAATTATTTAAATAGTAAATTTAATGGAGAAATTACTAAGTGGACAAGTGGCTAGAAGTGGGTTAGCCCTAAAATAAGGAAAGTGGGTTAAGATGGTTAGAAGGTAACCCCTTGAGGAAGCTATATGAAAGTATAAATAAGAGGCAAGGGTCTCTAATTTTTAATCACACTTCAGCATATTGAATATATACAAGTGACTGAGGTAACCAAAGGACATCTAAGTCGAATTTTAGAGGGAAGGTAAAGTAAAGAAGGTTGAAATTCAAGGGAAGATAAATTCTTTTGATGATGCTTTCTAAGGTATGTTATTTATAGGTCATCTCACCATTTTCGCAATAACTTTTTTCTAGAATGATTTAGACCATGAAATTGGGATTCCATTGAGGAAACATATCCAAGTAGCTATGATACAATTTTTAGCTTGTGGGTCATTGTATTTTTGTAGTTACACTCCGTGGAAAATAGGGTTTGTGGTTATTCCTGAAACTAATCTAAAAGAGGTGTTTCAGGTAAAAACATCATAACTTCTTCATAACAGATCCAAATTCAGTAAGACAAAATTTATTGGTTAGAGTACAATTTGTAGTATTCTTTATACCATTTTCAGATCCATACAAAAAATATTATGTGGGGAATGCTCTACAAGTTCTCTCTATAGAATACGCTAGAATTCAACACTCATTGATGGTATAGGTTGAGGTACATGTTGTTGCATGGTTGATGCACTTTTTTATGGTACAGGTTGATTACATGTTGTTTGGACAAGTTATTTGTATAGGTTTGGTGCATGGTTGATGCATTTGTTTATGGCACAAGTTGAGGTATAGGTTGATGTATGGTACATGTTGGCACAGGTTATTGGTACTGGTTGTTACAGGTTTATTGATACAAGTTTATAGCGGTATATCTCATAGTGATAGTGTGATAGTGGTTCCATCATTCTAATTCTACATCAGGGTAGTTGGATGGGGCAAGGACAGGTGGTTGTAGCCACCTTCCAATTGTAGCCAGAGAATATAGGGGGTTGTAGCCTCCTTCTAGTTGTAGCCAGAGAATTGGGGAGTTCGAGCTTCCCTCAAGTTATAGCCTAAGAAACTAGGGGGTTGTAGCCTCCTTCTAGTTGTAGCCAGAGAATTGGGGAGTTGGATCTTCCTTCGGGTTATAGCCTAAAAAACTAGGGGGTTGAAGCCTCCTTCCAATTGCAGCTAGAAAACAAAGGAATTTGGTGCTTCCAATGAATGTAATTATTAAAGACATATAAGAAAAGGCATTATGTAGTTTTCTCCCACTTTGGGTTTCGACATAAAAAAATTGGTGTACTGTGTATGTGTATGATTTCTCATTTTTTAATTGTTTATTTACTCTGCAACTATTGGATGATAATGCTACATTGATATAACACTTGCATTTTGTGGTTAAAAAGGATTATTTCTCTATTATCGATCCACCCCCCCCTCTCAGTAATAAATTATTGGTATCAAAACCGGTTCCTTCAAGAATTAGTTTAACCACTGAAAGGTAGATCATGGAGAGAAACAACATGTATAAACATGGAATACCATATTTTGATGGATAGAAGTATGCATTCTGAAGAAGAAGGATGAAAACACATATACAAGCACAGGGATTTGAAATTTTCCAATCTATAGTAGATGGATACAAAGAACCAACAGTTCCGCCAACAAGTTAAAGAGCAATAAAACTCGGTCAAAATAATTCCAAAGCCAAAAATTCACTTATGAATGGTCTTAGTGAATCGGTATACACCAAAGTTATGCATTGTAAATCTGCTAAAGATATTTGGGACAAACTTAAAAATATTTATGAAGGAGATTCAAAATTCAAAGAAGCAAAGCAGCAAAGCTTCAAAATTACAAAGGTCAGTTCGAACAACCAAAGATGAAGGAAGATGAGAATATTGCAACTTACTTCTTACAAGATGATGAAACAATAAATGAAATCATAGGATTGGGAGAAGAAATTAAAGAATTTGTAATTTTTCAAAATGTATTAAGATCTCTTCCTATGAGATTTGATCCTAAGAAATCATCACTAGAAGAAAGAGAAGATCTAGACTCAGTAAGCATGGAAAAACTACATGGAATCTTCACAGCATATGAAATGAGAACTGAACATGAAAATATAGATACAAAAGAAGCAGCTTTCAAAGCATCCAAAAGATCAAAGAAAAAAGGAAATAAAAAATAAAAAGAACATAGCATCAGCAGTGACATCTCGGAAGATGATGAAGAAATGGCCAATTTTGTTGAAAGAGATTGAACAAGGTAACTAACGACAGATATAAACACAAGCTTCCATTGATTTGTTTTAATTTTGATGGTATTGGTCATTTTGCTAACAAAATTCCTCATAATAAAAATAAGGGGAATGATGAAGATTACTCAAATAGAAAACAAACATATAAAGGAAAAGAAACCATAAAGAAAGTTTTCAGTAAAATCTTATGCACCAAAGAAGACATCTCATCATCAGATGAAGATGAAGTCAGTGACAGTGAGACAGAAAGAGTTATATTCATGGTAGTAGAATAATATGATAAAGAAGACACCGAAGAAGAATATGAAGAGGCATAAGTTGACTACCGAGAAGAATTGTTGACTACTGACGCAGGGTCGCGCCACCCAGGCACATCTTCTCTCACAGGACCTTCTTCTTCTCGGCCCGAAGAACTCAAAGGTTCTTCTATTTCCCTATCGGGAAATCTGCATCCACAGAAATCTTCCCTGAAGTCTCCCCTTTACCACCGGGAGATCAGCTAAACCTCGCTATCTTGCGAGTTCGGGACTTAAACCCTCCAACTCTTCCCTTCAAATCTTGCGATACCTGATCTGGTGATACGGGTATAGCTCCTTCCTCATGCAACCGTGGGCTAAGCTTAATGTTAGCACCTCTCGCAACCTCGCAACCTCGTGAGTTTGTGAGCCGAAGTCTTGTGTCTTCCGTTGCGTTCCTCTGAAACGCGATCGGTCAACTCCGAGTTGACTCCTCCCTTGCCAGATTTCACTACTCGCAACCTCGCGGGTTGAACCATCGGGCTTTCCCCCTCCTATTCCATGAGTCCCCAAGATGCGAGACTTCAACGGAATATTGACTCTATCTCTAGCCAACGCGTGTCCACCCACTGACCGTGTGGTCCCACCTTACGTTCTACCATGCGTCCACACAAACCTTAGCTCCTCGACACTTCGCGACTCAGTGCCCTCACGAATCTCGGCTCCTCGACACTTCGTGACTCGCGAATCCTTTGTGCCACCTGTACTCCACTCGCCGACTTCGCTATGGCCCACACTGCTCTCCAGTTGTCGGGATATCGCCTTCTTGCAACCTCGTGATTCCCGCGCCCAAATTCTTAGACCTTTTCTTGCGAGGTCCCGAGACACTATCCCTCGCGCAGATCTAACGGTCTATCTGTGATCTGGATCCAACGGTTGTCCTCCTCTTGCTACCTCGCGACCTCGCGACTTAGAGTACCCAATGTTTGGGCTCTCAACCTGCAAACTTCTGAGTTCGTGAGATCTCACGATCTCTCGCCACCTGTCCCCTCAGATGGACGGCTACAACCTTCTCGCCACTTCGCCGCTTTGCATCCTCGCGCCTAGAGACTTTGAATACCCAATACTTGGGCTTTCACCCTGCGAACTCTCGAGTTCACGAGATCTCTTGATCTCTTGCCACCTGTCCCCTCAGATGGATGGTTCTTAGCCTTCTCGCCACTTCGCCACTCGCGAAGCTAAAAGACTTCCCTTTCAGTCCTCCAATGTCTGAGTCTGCGAGATGAGAATCTCCTTACATGCGTCCTCCTCAACGAATGGCTCTGATCTTGTCGGGATATCGGGTCTCGCAATATCACTGCTCTTGCTCCACAACTTTGGGGCTTCAACTCCCGAGTCCCCAATTCATGATACCACGTGTAGATCCTATGACTCTTGTGACTCGGAATCGACAGCTCTGCCCCTCCTGAGCTTCAAACTCTTTGGAATCTTCTCACCATAACCTCCTTGCACCTCTGCAAGATCTGACGATCCTCAGAACTTTGAGAAATCTCTTCAGAAGATTTCGACCGTCCATTCTTCCTTGTATAATCCGCGAAATGAAAAGGGCCTCTCTCTACAAGATTCCTTCGCCAATTTGCCATCCTGCGATGTTTCTTCCTAGCTTCAAGTCACACTAATCTACGCTGATCTTCAACAACTTAGAGGCCTATCCTTCTTGAGATTTGATAAATTACTTCAACCTCAACGGGGTTCTTTGCACGCACTCCTTGCGACAAGCCTGCGAACACTTCCACTGTTCGAGCTTCCTTGACTCTGCGTATGCCCGTAGTAGCAGTCCTTCAATACTTCACTCAGTGTCATGACTAAGACTCTCCTTAGACTGCACACTCCTTGCACGGCTTGTATAACCCAATCTCACTCCTGGTGGTATGAGAGCAAGAGTTAACTCTCTGAGCCTTCTGTCAACGCACTCCTTGCGGACGACTTCAACTGCACTCCTTGCAGGAATCCTTGCTCAAGATAGAAACAATTGTAACTCACCTCACTTCCTCTCAGATTTCGATCTTAACCCACGAAATCATACACACAACATAATGACAAATGCATAACAGGAAGTAATATCCATAAGCAGAGCATTCAACACACATACACAGAAAATAACACAACAGCCATGAATCTGAATCAACTTCTTCTATTAATTCAAGATCTGTACATGGGTGTTCTTCTACAAATCTATGTTATTCTCCTATGCTCTAGACTCTTCTTTCCCCTGTTGTTAATTGTTACAATGATACAAATGAGGGTGTCTATATTCGGTTTTCCCTCTTCCTTCTAGAACTATCTAATCTAAGAATTCAATTCTACCTACCTGCAACTACTACTATAAATGCCTCTGTCTATCTCAGACGAGAGCGTATGGCTCGAGGTCTGATTACATTTTTACCAAGGCACCTAAATTAAATGATCTCATTTATATTTAGCGCATCAACTTCAAGGGAAAATTTAAAAAATTCAAAAACTTGCGCTGGACGTCTTCCAGTTGACTTCTGTTTCCACGTTGGCTTGCTTGTCATGAGGGATGCTCCTGCATCATACTCCCTCGCTTGAAAATTTTCATGGGCTCCTGTCCATGAGCTCCTGCATGGTATGTCCATGCTTCATAATTTCTACTTCAGTCTCCCAGCTGGCATCTTCAACTGGGTGTCCCTTCCACTTGACCAAATATTCAAAATATTCTTTCCTCCTGGTTTTCTTACCCACTCTTTTATTCAGTATCTGCTCCATCTGTGGCTTCTCTGCAACTAGCATCTGCTTCTGCCACTGGATCTCTGGTTGATCATCACCTTCTACTCCTACTTCATCATCTTTATATGGATATAAATCTGAAACATTAAATATTG
This sequence comes from Picea mariana, assembly GCA_032191745.1. NCBI lineage: Eukaryota > Viridiplantae > Streptophyta > Pinopsida > Pinales > Pinaceae > Picea > Picea mariana. The sequence continues at coordinate 100,654 of JASDQU010737970.1, forward strand.
GAGATATTCCAATCCCATCTGGTAACTCAATTTCATAAGCATTCTGTCCCATTTTTTTTAAGACCTTGCATGGCCCAATTTTCTTCATCTTCAACTTGTTGTATGTTCCTCTTGGGAACCTTTCCTTCCTCAAATGTGCCAGAACCAGATCACCAACTTCGAACTGAAGTTGTCTCTGATGTTGATCGGCTCTACGCTTGTACTCCTGACTTGACTTCAACAGTCGCTCCTTCACCTGACTGTGAAGTTGCTTCATCGCTTCAGTGAATTCTCCTGCACTAGTGCTGCTAGTCGCAGTCTGTTCTGAATCCCTTAGTTCAGAAAATCCTCTTGGCTACATTCCATATACAATCTAAAATGGGCTTTTTCCTGTGCTCCTATTCACTGAATCATTGTATGTGAACTCTGCTTGCAGTAGTATGCTATCCCAACTGCTATGGTGCTCTGTCACCAAGCTCCTCAACAAGTCTCCCAGACTTCTGTTGACCACCTCTATTTGTCCATCCGTCTGAGGATGATAAGCCGAACTAAACATCAAATTATTTCCCAGCTTCTTCCATAATGTTATCTAGAAATTCCCTATAAATTTTTTGTCTTTGTCTGAAACTATGCTTTTCAGCAATCCATGGAGTCGAACAATTTCTTTGAAAAACAAATTTGCGATGTGAGTCGCATCGCTGGTTTTCTGGCATGGAATGAAGTGTGCCATCTTAGAAAACCTATCAACTACCACAAAGATTGAGTCAACAACTCTTTGTGTCCTCGGCAACCCCAATACGAAATCCATGCTAATTTCATCCCACGGCTTCTCAGGTGTGGGTAATGGCTAATCAAAACCCGCATTCTGCTTCCTGCCCTTTGAATGCTGGCAAATCCTGCATCTGTCCACAAACTTCTTGACTTCTGACCGCATCCCTGGCCAAAAGTATGACTCGCTCAGCTTTTCAAATGTCTTATCATGGCCAAAATGTCCTGCTAATCCACCGTTGTGCTTCTCTTTCAACAAGTTTTCCCTCATGGAGAAATTCGGAATACACAGTCGATTCCCTTTGAACAGCAATCCATCTTGGATCACGTACTCTATCCACTGACTTCTGTCTCTGAGAACTGGATTCTCAGTTGCTTCATAATCTTCCTTAAAGTTTGAATCATCTGCATACATGTCCTTAAGATCATCAAAGCCTAACGTCCTGACTTTGAACTCCTGCAACAACAAACACTTCCTGCTCAAAGCATCATAAACTTTGTTAGCAGTACCAGAAATATGTTTTATCACAAAAGTGAAATTTTGCATGTATTCAACCCATTTAACATGCCTCTGATTCAACTTTTCCTATTGAGTCACAAATTGTAATGTATGATTATCACTATATAAAACAAATTCCTTTGGAATCAAATAGTGCCTCCATTTCTTCAATGCCGGTATGATGGCATAGAACTCTTTATCATACGTGGAATATTTTTCTTTTGCCTCATTCAGCTTTTCGCTGAAATATGCAATTGGTCTATCCTCCTGACTCAAGACCGCTCCTATGGCAAACCCGCTTGCATCACATTTCACCTGAAATATCTTTTGAAAATATGGCAACACCAGAATTGGTTTCTCTGTAATCTTTCGTTTCAACAAATTGAAACTCTTCTCAGCCTCTTCCATCCAGTGAAAAGATTTATGTCTTTTCTTCACTGTATCCATCATTGCTGCACTAATTCCACTAAAATTTCTAATGAATTTCTGGTAGAAACTAGCTAGTCCATGAAAACTCGTCACCTCAAATACATTCCTCAGTGATGGCCAATTCTTGATTACCTCCACCTTATCTGGATCCATCCTCAACTCATTTGCAGATATAACAAACCCCAAATAAATGAGTTCTGTCTTCATGAATGAGGACTTCTTCACGTTTATCAGCAGCTTCTCCTGCTGTAACCTCTTCATCACAATAGCCAAATGCTTCAAATGTTCATCCTTTGTCTTGCTGAAAACCAATATGTCGTCCAGGTACACGATGACAAATTTCCCAATGAAATCCTTCAGGAGTTCATTCATCAACCTCATAAAGGTACTAGGTGCATTCGTCAAGCCAAACGGCATGACAAGACATTCATACAAACCTTCATTTGTCTTGAATGTTGTTTTCCATTCGTCACCTTCTCTCATACGAAACTGATGATATCCACTCTTCAAATCTATCTTTGAAAAAAAAAATTCTCCACTTAAGCAGTCCATCAGATCATCCATCCTTGGCAATGGGAATCTATACCTGATAGTTATCTTATTAATGGCTCTTGAATCAGTGTACATCCTCCAGCCTCCGTCTTTCTTCGGACTGAGTACTGTTGGAACAACACATGGACTCAAGCTTTCCTGACCAAACCTTTGTCCAACAACTCCTGGACCTGTCTTTTAACTTCTTCATTTTCTTGCGGTGTCAATCTGTACGTGGCTTTGTTTGGCGAACTAGCTCCTGGTATGAGGTCTATATGATGACTCACACTCCTCATCGGTGGCAACGAACGAGGTAATTCATCCACCACAATATCAGCGAACTCTTCCAACAGTTCCTGAACTTCTTCTGGCAAATCATCCACTCTTGTGCTGGTCAAAACAATTCTCAGCTTTCTGAACACAAAGAATTGTGGATCCTCCTTCTTCTTAACTTCTGTAAGAAGTTCCTTCCCACTCATGAGAAGTACTTTGTTGTTTACTTCCAGCTTCACCTCTTTATCTTCAATTGGACACAACATATGAGTTCTCCCATTCTTGTTCAGGGTATAGGTGTTCATCCTCCCATCATGAATTACATTTCTATCATATTTCCATGGTCTACCCAACAATAAATAACAGACATCCATAGGAATAACATCACATAAAATCTTATCATTATATCCTCCTATATTAATGTCAACTAAGCATTGTTTAGTGACATTTACCTGATGTCCCTTCTGTAGCCATGAAACTTTGTATGGACTTGGGTGATCAGTTGTCTCCAGCTCCAGTTTTTCTACCATCTCGGTTGAAACGAGATTATCGGTGCTTCCACTGTCCACGATGATTTTGCACGCCCAAACCTTGTTCTTGCAAGCAGTCCTAAAAATATTGTTCCTCTGTGCTGAGTTCTCCATCTCCTTCTCTGGCATCAAAAGAACTTTATGCATCACTAGCGATCTTCCGCCTCCAGCGTACTCTGTCTCAACATCTCGCCTCTGTGCCTCGACGATGTGAGTCTCTACAGTTTCTTTCTTTTTCTCTGGACACTCAAATGACCTGTGCCCATTCTTTCCACATGTGAAGCATGTAATCACTCCACCTCTTCCTCTTCCTCTTCCTCTACCTCTGGTATGAGGAAACTTATCATTATCAGCATATCCTCCTCTTTGTTCAATTCGTTGTCCTCGCTGCTCAACATATGGTCTTCTCTGTGAGGTTCCACCTCTTTCAACCTTTCCCTGAGGTTTCTTCCATTCCTCCTTGGGCTTCTAGTATTTATATTGAGCAACTGCTTTGCCTCTAGGATGACTTCTGCCTCAGCCTCTCTGGCTTTGTTTACGGCTCAGCTTCTCCTTAGCTTTCAGAGCCAATTGGTAAGCATCCTCCACCATTCGGATGGTTGCCATATTTAATTCATCCTGAATTTCATACCTCAGGCCATTTAGATACCTGGCCACATTTTCGTCATTGCTTTCGCGATGACCTGCCCTGATATTCAACCTGTAAAATTCCTCAGTATAATCCTTCACTGTCATCAGCTTCTGTCTCAAGTTCTACATCCTCCTAAACAGAGAAATTTGATAATCCCTGGGAATGAATTTTTCCTTCATCTTTGCAATCATCCTGTCCCAACTCTTAATCTTCTGCTTGCCTTGGCAACGCCTATCATCTTGCAGTTCATCCCACCACAAGGTTGCATGTCCTTTTAATCTTGTGATGGCATGTCTGACCTTCTTATCATCTTTGATATCTTCATAATCGAAGTAAGTGTCGAGAGCTCTAATCCAATCTAGCAGCTCTTCTACATCTAGACTCCCTTCATAAGCTGGAATGTCCATCTTTGTTCTCAAACTCATCCGAGCGATAGCCTTAATTAAACGCTAATTGGCTGCAGCTTCTGTTGGGATTTCCTCTTCTTCATGTCCAGCATCATCTTCATCCTTGAATTCACTGATATCTCCTGCATCAGCGTTTCTCCTTTGTGATATCTCCACGTCCTCCATTCTGGCACGAAGATTTCGCACTTCTCTCTCCATATCTGGATTCTGCACTTGCCTACCTCTGTCTCTGGACATTTCCCTTTTCTCCTATGGATCGAGTGATTGTCTACCTCTTTTCCTTGGTGGCATGGTGAATTCTCCTTTTCCTCTGCTACAAAAAGCAAAGAAACTTTTCTATGCTCTGATACCACTTGACGTGTGTATCAGAGTGCTCTCTTATCTCCTCCCGCCTCTCTTGCCTGAAATATACAGACAAGTAATGAGCTCTAATACCACTTTGACGCAAGGTCACGCCACCCAGGCATGTCCACTCTCACAGGACCTTCTTCTTCTCGGCCCGAAGAACTCGAAGGTTCTTCTATTTCCCTATCGGGAAATCTTCACCCACAGAAATCTTCCCCGAAGTCTCCCCTTTACCACCAGGAGATCAGCTAAACCTTGCTATCTTGTGAGTTCGGGACTTAAAACCTCCAAATCTTCCCTTAAAATATTGTGATACCCGATCTGGTGATACGGGTATAGCTCCTTCCTCATGCAACTCTGGGCTAAGCTTAATGTTAGCGCCTCTCGCAACCTCGCAACCTTGTGAGTTTGTGAGCCGAACTCTTGTGTCTCCCATTGCAATCCTCGGAAACGCGATTGGTCAACTCTGAGTTGACTCCTCCCTCGTTGGATTTCACTACTTGCAACCTCATGGGTTGAACCGCCGGGATTTCCCCCTCCTATTCCGCGAGTCCCCGAGATGCGAGAATTCAACGGAATACTGACTCTATCTCCAGCCAACGCATGTCCACTTGTCGGCCACGCGGTCCCACCTTACTTTCTGCCACGCATCCACACAAACCTTGGCTCCTTGGCACTTTGCGACTCGATGCCCTCACGAATCTCGGCTCCTCGGCACTTCACAACTCGTGAATCCTTTGTGCCACCTGTACTCCACTCGCCGACTCCGCTATGGCCCACAGTACTCTCCAGCTGTCGAGATATCGCCTTCTCGCAACCTCGCGATTCCCACGCCCAAATTCTCAGACCTTTTCTTGCGAGGTCCCGAGACACGATCCCTCGCACAAATATAACAGTCCTTCTATGATCTGGATCCAACGGCTGTCCTTCTCTCGCTACCTCACGACCTCGCGACTTGGAGTGCCCAATGTTTGGGCTCTCAACCTGCGAACTCTCAAGTTTATGAGATCTCACGATATCTCACCACCTGTCCCCTCAGATGGATGGCTACAACCTCCTCACCACTTCGCCGCTTCACGTCCTCGCGCCTCACGACTTTGAATACCCAATAATTGGGCTTTCACCCTGGGAACTCCCGAGTTCACGAGATCTCTTGATCTCTTGCCACTTGTCCCCTCAGATGGACGGTTCTTATCCTTCATGCCACTTTGCCACTTGCGAAGCTAAAGGACTTCCCTTTTGGTCCTCCAATGTCCGAGTCTACAAGATGATAATCTCCTTACAAGCATCCTCCTCAACGAACGACTTTGATCTTGTTGGGATATCGTGTCTTGCGATATCGTTGCTCTTGCTCCACAACTTTGGGGCTTCAACTCCCGAGTCCCCGATACATGATACCACGTGTAGATCCTACGACTCCTATGACTCGGAATCGACGGCTCTACCCCTCCTGAGCTTCAAACTCTTCAAAATCTTCTCGTCGTAACCTCCTTGCACCTCTGCAAGATCTGGCGATCCTCGCAACTTCATGAAATCTCTTCAGAAGATTTCAACCGTCCGTTCTTCCTTGTATAATCCGTGAAATTAAAAGGGTCTCTCTCTACGAGATTCCTTCACCTTTTCACCAACCTGTGATGTTTCTTCTTGGCTTCAAGTCACACTAATCTACGCTAATCTTCAGCGACTCAGAGGCCTATCCTTCTTGAGCTTTTCTAAATTACTTCAACCTCAATGGGGTTCTTTGCACGCACTCCTTCCGGCAAGCCTGCGAACACTTCCACTGTTTGAGCTTCCTTGACTCTGCGTACGCTCATAGCAGCAGTCCTTCAATACTTCACTCAGTGTCATGACTGAGACTCTCCTTAGCCTGTGCACTCCTTGCACGGCTTGTATAACCCAATCTCACTCCTGGTGGTATGAGAACAAGAGTTAACTCTCTGAGCCTTCTGTCAACACACTCCTTGGGGATGACTTCAACTGCACTCCTTGCAGGAATCCTTGCTCAAGAGAGAAACAATTGTAACTCACCTCACTTCCTTTCAGATTTCAATCTTAACCCACGAAATCATACACACAGCATAATGACAAATGCATAACAGGAAGTAATATCCATAAGCAGAGCATTCAACACACATACACAGAAAATAACACAACAGCCATGAATCTGAATCAACTTCTTCTATTAATTCAAGATCTGTACATGGGTGTTCTTCTACAACTCTCTTCTATTCTCCTATGCTCTAGACTCTTCTTTCCCCTGTTGTTAATTGTTACAATGATACAAATGAGGGTGTCTATATTTGGTTTTCCCTCTTCCTTCTAGAACTATCTAATCTAAGAATTCAATTCTACCTACCTGCAACTACTACTATAAATGCCTATGTCTATCTCAGACGAGAGTGTATGGCTCGAGGTATGATTACATTTTTACCAAGGTGCCTAAATTAAATGATCTCATTTATATTTAGCGCATCAACTTCAAGGGAAAATTTAAAAAATTCAAAAACTTGTGCTGGACGTCTTCCAGCTGACTTCTGTTTCCACGTTGGCTTGCTTGTCGTGAGGGATGTTCCTGCATCAACTACCATAGAATTTATAAGAAGATAAAATAGGAAAAACAAGAAGCTACAAGAAGAACTGGACAAGAAGGAAGACACTCAAGAACTAGAAAAGATCATCACAGAATTGAAGGTTCAAATAGAAGAATATAAAATAATTGAAGAAGCACTCAAAGAACAATTAGAAGACAGAGACAAGATCATTGGAAATTTGGAAGCAGTGATTGTCACATTGAGAAAGGATCTTCAAAAAACAAATATCTAGAACAGCTCAAAATTTTTGGATGACATTATCAATAGTCAAAGGCCTAATCATGACAAGTCCATACTTGGATACAAATAGGCGGAAAAGGGATCATGCTCCAAGGCAACAGAACAAGAAACATATCAAAAAATTTATGCAGAAACAATCAAAGAGGATAGGAAGACCTACAAGGAAGATTATAGGGACACTCCTCCACCAAGAAGATTCAGATCTCAGAATCAACGACTGACAGAGAATAAAAAAACAAAAACAAAAAAAGGCCTTGGGAAGAAGAACGATTCATAAGAGTAACTCCTTTCATAATATCTTCAACTCCCAGTTATCAAACTATCTTTTCGATTTTATATTATGAATGCAATATGTTTGGACATAAAGTTGTAAATTGCAGAGCTAATAGCAGGAACATAATTGTTTATCCAAAAAGGCCTAGTGAAACACAGAGAAGAAGCTACAACAGGTTTGAATCATTGAGCACTGAAGTGGAATGCTACAAGTGAAATAACTTTGGACACATGTCCAAATATTGTAGAATGACAGTCCCTCCCAGAGAACCACAATAGAACAACAACAATCAAAAATAGGAGCCTCAGAAGAGAACATGGATAAGAAATCAGAATTGGTATAGTAATGAAGAATGCACACTGTCTCTACAATCTAAGAAGAAGAAGCGTGGTTGGTATATTGACAGTGGTTTTTCAAAACATGAAGAACAAGTGAACAAAGACCAGATCCCATAGATCGCAAGATTGGAAATAAAATGAGATGAATAAAAATCTATAGAGAAAAGGAAAGATGTCAGATACAGAAATATTTGGAAAATAACTGAAAGAAAAGAAGGACAGGTAAATAAGGAACAGGTTCAAGATATTGTACTTTCAGGAACTGTAGTGAAATATAAATCCATAGACAGAAAGAAACAAGTCAAATCTCAGAGAGATGATGAATATACTAATGAAGATGATGATGAATACACTTCAGAGTAAGAATTGTTCTGAGTCATCCAGCTTAGAGACTCCCGGATAATATGAATAATAGATAGGGGGAGTCTATGCGATAGCTAAGACAGACCAGAGAACCATCCTTCGAGTAGCTTGTAGAATTTGAGTAGACAGATTCAGTTCATTCAGTTAGCATAAGTACAATATGATAGATTAATCAGTGTTACTAGTACTTCATGATAGTACAGTTACATATGAATCAAAATTATGGACAATTGTGTAGCAGAGCCTTGAATAGTATGGACATATGTTGACGTGAAATCATCTTTTCTGAATGGGGAACTTGAAGAAGAAGTATGCATTGAACAATTGGTTCCTAGAGCATGGTACTCTAGACTGGATAAATATCTACAATGGGCAGGGTTTAGAAAAGGAAGTGCAGACAACAACCTCTACATCAAGGTAACTCAAGATGATATTTTATTAATTGAAGTTTATATTGATGATATTATTTTTGGAAGTATTGATGACAGGTTAAGCTAGAAATTTGCAAAGGATATGAAGAATGAATTTGAAATTTCATTACTTGGAGAACTATCATTCTTTCTAGGTCTTCAGATACGTTAAAGAAACCAAGGAATTTTTATTTCTCAAACTAAGTATGTCATAGAAATGCTAAAGAGGTTTGGAATGGAAGATTTCAAACAAGTTACCACTCCTATGCAAACCAGTTGCAAATTGATAAAAGATGATGATTCAAAGTCTACAGACCAGAGGAAATGTAGGTCAATGATTGGTAGATTACTATATGTGATAGCATCCAAACTAGATGTAATGTTGGCAGTTGGACAGGTGGCATGATTTCAAGTAGAACCAAAGGAATCACATTTATTAGCAGTGAAGAGGATTTTTAGATATCTCAAAGGAACATAAGCGTTTGGATTATGGTATCCAAAAGGAAAGGATATATCACTTATTGCCTACACATATGCATATTAGGAAGGTTTCATTGATGACTGACAAAGCACCAATGGAGAAGCGTTCTACTTGGATATACAAGTTGACAATGATGAGCCCATTCCAATCTATTGTGATAATACAAGAGCCATAAGTATCTCAAAGAACCCAGTGATGCACTCCAAGACGAAGCACATTACAATAAAGTATCACTTTCTATGGGAACAGGTTGCAGAGAAAAACATCAAAGTTGAGTATGTGGGCACGAAAGAACAAGTGGTAGACATATTTACAAAACCGCTTCCACGAGAAGCCTTTGAGTATCTTCGCCAGAGACTTGGAGTAATTTCTACTCCAAAATGAAAATTTTTGAATATTTATCTTATATGTATTAGATTTATATGAGGAAGAACCATAGAAAGGAAAGTTCAGGTTGGGAGATCATTTTTAGGAAGAGTTCATTCGAGGGGAGTATTCCCAAGGACAGTTCAGTTAGGGGGAGCAACCCCGAATGGAAAGATACATTTGCCATTGATGACAAATGGGGAGAGATTTATCAGATGCAGAGCACATAGGCATGGTTCCAAGGGGAGAGATGGTCACAGGGGGAGCATGAGTGACATGAATTTATTATTTCATCAAAGTACTACCATCAATTCCAAAGGGGGATATTGTTGATTAATTGGGTTGGTTGTCATTGATGTCAACCCTTGGAGAAATTTCGGTAGCACAATGGTTTGGGTTTGTTTGATGGATAATGGTATGAGTTTTGATATATTTTTAGGTAATACTATTCTAAATGAATAGTACATGTCATGCTATTTCCGGTGGTATGTGTAACGTCACATAACTCCTCACGGTTAGAGAGTTATGGCCATGTGAAGTTGGAGAACCCTCATGAGTCATCTAGAAGCCCCAAAACATCAAAGTAGTCAAAGTGGTTGCAAAGAAGAAATTATTTAAATAATAAAGTGAAGTTATGAGTGTACTATAAGTCAAAGTGGAAACAAAAGAAATTATATAAATAATAAATTTAATGGAGAAATTACTAAGTGGACAAGTGGTTAGAAGTGCATTAGCCCTAAAATAAGGAAAGTGGGTTAAGATGGTTAGAAGGCAATTTAAATAATAAAGTGAAGTAATGAGTGTACTATAATACAAAGTGGATACAAAAGAAATTATTTAAATAATAAATTTAATGGAGAAATTACTAAGTGGACAAGTGGTTAGAAGTGGGTTAGCCCTAAAATAAGGAAAGTGGGTTAAGATCGTTAGAAGGTAACCCCTTGAGGAAGCTACATGAAAGTATAAATAAGAGGCAAGGGTCTATCATTTTTAATCACACTTGAACATATTGAATATATATAAGTGAATGAGGTAACCAAAGTATATATAAGACAAATTTCAGAGGGAAGGTGAAGTAAATAAGGTCAAAATTCAAGGGAGGATAAATTATTTTGATGATGCTTTCTAGGGTATGCTATTTACAGGTCATCTCACAATTTTTTCAATAACATTTTTTCTAGAATGATTCAAACCGTGAAATTGGGAGGCCATTGAGGAAACATATCCAAGTATTTGTGATACAATTTTTAGCTTGTGGGTGTTGTATTTTTGTAGTTACACTCCATGTAAAATAGGGTTTGTGGCTAGTCCTGAAACTAGTCTAAAGAAGGTGTTTCAAGTAAAAACGTCATAACTTCTTCATAACAGATCCAAATTTAGTAAGACCAAATGTATTAGTTATATTATAGTCTTTAGTATTCTATGTACCATTTTGAGATCCATACAACAAATATTCCATGTGGGGCACACTCTAAAAGTTTGTTCTATAGAATAAGCCAGAATTCAACACTCGTTGATGGTACATGTTGGTGCATGGTTGATGCACTTGTTTATGGTACAGGTTGATTATAGGTTGTTTGGAAAGGTTATTGTGGCAGGTTCTTTGTATAGATTTGGTGCATGGTTGATGCATTTGTTTATGGTACAGGTTGATGTATGGTACATGTTGGCATAGGTTATTGGTATTGGTTGTTACAGGTTGATTACAAGTTGATTGGTACATGTTTAGAGTAGTATATCTCACAGTGATAGTGTGACAGTGGTTCCATCATTCTACTTCTACGTCAGGGAGGTTGGAGGGGGCAAGGACAAGTTTTTGTAGCCACCTTCCAGTTGTAGCTAGAGAACATAGGGGCTTGTATCCTTCTTCTGGTTGTAGCCAGAGAATTGGGTAGTTGGAGCTTCCCTCAAGTTGTAGCCTGAGAAACTAGGGGGTTGTAGCCTCCTTCTTCTTGTAGCTAGAGAATTGGGGAGTTGGAGCTTCCTTCATGTTGTATCCTGAGAAACTAGGGGGTTGGAGCCTCCTTCTAGTTGTAGCTGGAAAACAAAGGAAGTTAGTGCTTCCAATGAATGTAATTCTTAAAGACATATAAGAAAAAGCATTTTGTGTTTTTCTCCCACTTTGGGTTTCCACATACAAACATTGGTGTATTGTGTATGTGTATGACTTCTCATTTGTTCATTGTTTATTTACTCTACAACTATTGGATGATAATTCTACATTGATATAACACTTGCATTTTGTGGTTAAAAAGGATTATTTATCTATTACTGATTCAACCCCCCTCTCAGTAATCCAACAGTCTCCAGCCTCTGATCATCCTATTGGAGTTAAGCTGCTAGATTCTCAAGCTAGGCCAAAAGTACCAATCACCCATGGGTATCCTCCCTCAAAACCTTTGGACATTACGTTGGGAAGTTTTGAGCACAATTGGTTTTCGATTTTAATCTCATTAAACAATGAAACTGGTTATGAGCATAGTTTATTTTCTAGTTTCAATCTCACAAAAAATGAAACCTACCCAAACATATTTTTTCTTTGTTTCAAGCTTGTGTAAAAATGAAACCAATACCGAGCTTAGTCTTTGTTCTTTCTCATGCTCGTAAATACATGATAATAGGTTATCGAGCTTAGCCTTTGTTCTTTCTCATGATTGTAAATACATGAGAATAAGTTATCGAGTATACTTTTATCACTTTTTCAAACTCATAAAAGCAATACAAAGAAGGAACCCATTGGAGATTCCTTTAAGCTCTTTTCGAACTCCTTCAAATGGAAAATATTTTCAAGCAATATTGTTGTATTTCACACTCGTTAAACTAAATTAGAAATCATGTTTATTGAGTGGTATTTTATCACTTTTTTGGTCTCATCAGACTACTTACGAAAAAGGAACACCATGGCCGTATTGGTTAGGAGAGTTCTCCTAGGTATTTTTTTTATATTTTTTTCAGACTTGGGAGACTAAACTTACGAAAATTTTCATTTGGATTATTATTTAAGAATCTTTTCAGACTCTCTAAATATGAAAAGACCATTGATTTTCCTTTCCTTGGGATCCTAAAATTACACAGAGAAGGACCCATATGGGACTGAACCCTTCCTTCTTCAGGTTTGTTAAACATGTGAATATGGGACTCATCAAAGATGAGTTAAACAAGCATTTTTTATCCGCCTCAATCTCTCTAAAAATAAAGAGGTACTCTCCTATCTGGGTGGGGGGGGGATTGGGAAGTGCATCAAGTTATTATATATTAATGGCATCTATTTTTTCACCCTTGAACATGGCACTTCTCTCCACTTCAAGTTATCTTCTTGTCTCCACATCATTTCAATCCTATGTGTCATCATACTCTTTTTAAGGAAATCTTTGGTTGTCACCACATCTAATTTTGGTTTGTATGTTGTTGAGTCAATGTTGGCAAGTCATCTACCATGCTACCACATGTTCAAGGGAATTCAACCTCTACAGTGTCATTTACCATCATCCTTGTGTCACTTTATAATCATTTGATCCATCACCATTCATCACTATCCTACATTTGTTTCATGTCGTTGATGGGGGATACATCAAGGCCCTCCTTCGATGAGTCTATTCATGTAGAATTCAGTACATCATCTAGGAACTAGACTTAGAAACCATTTATTACCTTGGGACCTACATGCCTCAATGGTATGTTTCCTCACATTTTATGGTGGGTTTACATCATCAAACTCTGATCTAATAATTCCACGAGTGTTTGAATTCAACTCATTCATTCACACTTGTTGGACTATACTGGTGGTACCTTGGGAATCATTTTCATCAATGGTAATCTCCCTCGCACTTGTTAATGATTTTCATTATCGACCGACAATCAAGTGGGTTCTACCATGCTCAACATCAGTACATTTATTCGCATAGCTAGAACCATACCAAGTGTCGAATTGGGAAGAAGACCCTGGGACCTTTTTGGGACCCCTTTCATATATGTTCCTATCCTAGGTTGCGATGGAGATTATGAAGTTCAATTCTTGTATTGATGTATATTGTTACATCAATCCATGTTGTATTGGTCTGTGGCTATTTTTTTTCATGTTGTGTCTCCAATGTTTACAATATCGTGGATACATTATGATCAAGTCATGGAAATATGGATCCACGTTGTATGTTTAGTGGCCATATTCTTAGTCAGTACTTTCATGGATCCGTAGTGTATTGGTTGACAGCCATGCTTTGAGTCCATTTTGTATGAGAATGGGTATTCCTACCTTGGAATGATATATGTATATTGATTAATGACTGTGTGCATCTTCCGAAAGATTCTCCTTCTTCATTCCCTTGATGCACAAATTTTGCAAAGCGTTTTGGTCATCATTTTCTCTTTTGACCTCACTCTTTTGGGGGAATCTTTTATACACCATTTTTTCACACTTAGACAAGTGTCTCATTTCGCCTTGTTAAGCATCACAAGTGTCACATCTCACTTTGCTAAGTGTCACAATTATGACATCTCACTTTGTAGGTGTTGCGACTGCAATG
>JASDQU010737970.1:124349-162684 GCA_032191745.1 Picea mariana
TTAGTTATAGGGGGGAACCCATGATTCCATTTCTCCCACTCTGGGGGAGTTTCCTTGTAGTTAGAGAGGTTTCCACAAATCTAGGGTGGTTGGTTCGAGAAGGATCTGGGTTGTTTTGGTTGTTTTCATTGAGATACGTTTCGAACATCTTGCATCCTATGTTGGGACAGGTCCATAACCATGAGGATAAATCAAATCCTAACCCAATCCACCAAATAATCAACCATACTCTCCATTTATACATGTTGGTTGGACCTCTTGAATCATATATAATCAAGGCCATTCATGATGAAAAGGGCGGAGGCCATACTAAGCATCAAACTTCTGATCTTCAAATAAAATTGGGGGAGAATGATAAGAGAAAGAGACCTTTGTTCTTAAAATAAAATATTCAAGTTGTGTATTCAAGGTGTTAGCATTGATATTCACCCTCATACTGCAAGAGGATAAGCCCAGTACCCATCAAACTGTTTGTGGAGGTAGGTTTATGAGTGGAGGTCAAATGGACAAAACTCAGTACAAGAATTTTTTAACACATAAATTGGTCAAGCAATGCATAGGGAAATGAAGTCTTCATTAACTTCAATCAGTGGTTTAAGGTTAAAGGTGAGTGGAGGGAAGACTTAGTGAGAAAGGTGAACAAGTCTACCATGGGAATCTGGCTTTCAAGCTGCTTGGTGAAGAAAAACTCAGGTTCAAGAGAACTCTTGAACTTAAGTTTCAAACGATGAAATATATCAAAGAAAAATAATAATCAAACCTCCATTAATATGTGACTAAAAAAACTCATCTGGATCCTCCATGCACAAGAATTTCATCATACGAAGAAACAAGATAACAAAGGAGCTGACTAAAATTGGTCACAACAGTACTGTAATCAAACATACATTAAAATACAACTACAACCCTCGTATGGATCCTGCATGCACAAGTGTTTCAACACAGATTAAACAAGATGATGAAAGAAACTGACTTCTATTGATGTGAGAGTCTCAAGTCTCATACAAAGCCAGAGAACAACTTTGTTATCAAAATATTACAAAACAAGGAGCTATGCTCAACTAGTTAACGACAATAACAAAATATTGAACTAATCTACTTATTCTCAGATCGTTCCACAACTACCAGGAGTGTGATATGGCCACCCCATTCAAATATTTACATCTGTGCATCCTTTTGTTAGATTTTGTGTGTATCCTTTTGTCAGACGCAAGCTCATATCAACATGGGTGTGCAGGAAAAAATTGTCCATCGTGGCACCTCGGGCTGATAGTTCTGTCTCCACGGCCAGGCCCTTCATGATTTCTATTTATGGAGTGAGTTGAGGTTTCAACCACTAGTCCTTATTTAATTAACTAATCTCCCATCGGGATCAGGATGAGGCTTAACGCCTAGGAGGCTGCCATGCGCTACTCTCGGATTTGATGATATATAAGCACATGATTGTGGGGTCGTCAAGGGCGGTTTGGATCCACATCGCTTTTGTGCCCGCAATCCACCAACTTTCGCCACGTATCTCTTTCGATATACCATGGTTTTGATTGCAGTACCACTGAAGAATTTAATCGTTCGAGCATGTTGCATCCCCGCAATGAAGCGTGGTCATTGATCTGATCACGATCTGTGATCTAGGTGACCCTGCTACTTTAGCACCCCTGCTAAAGTTTTATCTATCTTCCATATTAGAACTCCCCTATCAGATTTAGCGATGGCGCAAATTTCATCTTAGAGCTTGGGAGGTTTTGAACGCGGAGCATGAATATCTCTTGAAGTGACTTTCTCCCAGAGTGACGTGGCAGTCTCTCATCACTTCAGCACTTCAGAGTTCAAAATATTTTGAATGAAAAGTGTATATAACTCCTAGAGTTCCGAACTTGCGAACTGATTAGCGTGTGCTTATCAATAATTAAACCTTGATTAGGCTGCTTTTAGCATTTAAATATTTTGGGACTTCGGGGCTCCGGAGAACTATGCTTGCTCTGGATGGAAAATACTGGAGTGATGTGTTGGCCTAAAATGAGTGCCATGTGTTTCAATAGATGATCACCACATGTCAATTCTAGATGAATGCCACATGTCTCTGGCAAATGAGTGCCATGTGTCTCTAGCACTTCAAAATTTGAGAGTTTATGGATGTAAAGCATTGAAGTCTCTCGAAGTAGTACTGGCCTGAAGTGACGTGCCTCTTCGGGACTTCGGGGTTCCGATACTTCATGGGTTCACACTTGATTTTAAACCCCATGCAATTTCGACACTTTGAATGCACAAAAAACATCAATCTGAGTGGCTTGTTGGATCTCCCCCGTTGAAAAATGAACCCAACCACTGCTTTCTTTTTATCCAAAAATATACTCCCTTTGAGTCCTGCACTTGGATGCTTCTTGTGCAGACCACAAACTTGGATGAAATGTTTCCCATGACAACTGTATGTGATAACATTTTCTCCACAGGGGATGGCATGCTCTCTGTGAGCTGCCAAGAACAAGAATTTCTAGTGCCTTAGCCTTTGGGTTGTGGAGTCAAGATCAAACTAAAAATTGAGACTGCAACTAAACCCCGGTGCCTTTTTTGGGCTATGGAATCTCTTATTCAAACAAGCTATTGAAAATCAACACACTGAAAAAAAATTTGTGAACTAAAAATCAAATGCTTGAACTATGAGCTTATTCTCCTACTACCTACTTTATTCAATTGAAAACCAACTCAATCATGTGTAATTCCACTTCCAATGAAACCAAGAAAAAATTTGACTGAGAACCGTAACTCTGTGCATGTCACTGTTTAGAATAATCCAAAGAGGATATATCAAATGCGACAAAAAGTTGGTAGGAATCTGGTATGGTTGCAAATGATTATCATTCTAAAACTTACAACCTTTGGGATTTTAGAAAAATAAGAATCCATCCATCTTGCTATTGGATATTGAAACTCCTGAAAACCCTCCAACTAGTTGAGAGGACAAAATTTTTGTTGTGTAAGATATGCATTATAAACAAGATTGAGTTGCTCATGTCCTCGTTGAAACGGATCATGAAAGTCATGTGATTCACAACCATAAAGGGCAGAAAGATACTCCTGATATTGCTCATCTTGTTGTTTGAAATGAATGGGTATGTCTTCTGCATTGCTAGTTTTTCCTCGTTCTAGCTCCAACATGTCATCTTCGGAATTATAGATTTCCTTTTGCTAAACAATTTCAGGAGGAAGGGGAAATATTTTCTTGTGACCTTCAACATCACTTTCCTCATAGTTAATCAAATATTTATGAGAATGTAGAACAACAAATGTATCATAAAAACAACTAACTGAGTCACCTAGAATAATGCAATATGTATCTAGAGCCTTTTTATCATCAGTTTCATCATTAATGTAATTCCTGACATCATTGTTTTGAATAAAAGGATCAGAATAAGACTCATATATAACCAAATCTTCCTCCACTTCCTCAATGGAAAACTCCCTTTTATTTTCACTACTAGAAGAACTAATAAGTGACTATCGAATATGAGATCCAAATTCTTCACAACAGTTTTCAAAAATTAAATCAGTTGGAAAACACCTTGTACAATGCTTACTGAATGCAACATGGAATTTCTCCAGGGAGGAGATGCTAGCGGGGGCAAGGATCGATACCACTCATGAGAATATCCCTCTATTGAGTACATGAACATATTCGTTAATACATCCTCATGATGTATTCCCCATTGATGCATGAGTTCATGAAACTCAAGCAAATGATCAGCAAGGTTGTCATCTCTATGTTCTCTAAATATGGGCAAGTAATCTCCCCATTCATCTATAGTCAGAACAACATTTGGAAAACTAGGAACAATAGAGAAATTTAAAGGAGAAAACCTTCGAGCCAAGATTGCTTCCATTTGAAAATATGACTTCTTAAAACTGTGGAGTTGCCACTGGATTCTTTAACCATGGAGTCGCTAGGTGAATGATATGCAGTCTAAATGTGTCTGGCCTTTGTTCACCATCAAAGATCATATTTGATCATTGTCGTTCTCCCTAAGAAAGATATTATGTTACTCTGTTCCCTAGAAATAGTGCCAAGAATGTTAGCACTAAGAGTCACCCTGATACTGCAAGAGGATAAGCCCAGTACCCATCAAAATGTTTGTGGAGGTAGGTTTATGAATGGAGGTCAAATGGACAAAACTTAGTACAAGAATTTTTTAACAAAGAAATTGGACAAGCAATGCATAGGGAAATGAGGTCCTCATTAACTTCAGTCAGTGGTTTAAGGTTAAAGGTGAGTGTAGGGAAGACTTTGTGAGAAAGGTGAACAAGTCTGCCATGGGCATCTATATTTCAAGCAGCTTGGTGAAGAAAAATCCAGGCTCAAGAGCACTCTTGAACTTAAGTTTCAAACGTTGAAATATATCATAGCAACATAATAATGAAACCTCCATTACTATTCTACTACAACAACTCTTCTGGATCCTCCATGCACGAGCATTTCAACATAAGAAGAAACAAGATAACAAAGAAACTGATTGAAACTGGTCACAACAATACTGTAATCAAACCTACATTACAAAATGACTACAACCCTCGTATGGATCCTCCATGCACAAGTGTTTCAGCATAGATTAAACAAGATGATGAAAGAAACTGACTTCTATTAATGCGAAAGTATCAAGTCTCATACAAAACCAAAGAACAACTCTATTATAAAATATTACAAAACAGGGAGCTCTGCTCAACCAGTTGACGACCATAAAAAAATATTGAACTAATCTACTTATACTCAGATAAGTCCACAACTACCAAGAGTGTGATCTGGCCACCCCATTCAAAGATTTGTGTATGTGCATCCCTGTGTCAGAATGTGTGTGTATTCTTATGTCAGACACAAGCTCAAATCAGCATGGGTCTGCAAGAAAAAACCGTCCATCGTGGTACCTCAGGCTGACAGTTTTGTCTCCATGGCCAGGCCCTTCATGCTTTATATTTATGAAGTGAGTTGAGTTTTCAACTACCAGTCCTTATTTAATTAATTAATCTCTCATCAGGATCAGGATGAGGCTTAACGCCTAGGTAGATGCCATGCATTGGTCTTGGATTTGATGCTATATAAGCACGTGATTGCGGGGCCATCAAGGGTGGTTTGGATCCACAACGCTTTTGTGCTCACAATCCACCACCTTTCACCATGTATCTCTATCGCTATATCATATTTTCGATTGCAGTACCGCTCAAGAATTTTATCGTTCGAGCATGTTGTGTCCCCGCAATGAAGTGTGGTCATTGATCTGGTCGCAATTTATGATCTGGGTGACCGTGCTACTTTAGCGCCCATGCTAAAGTTATATATATATACCATATTAGAACTCCCCTATATGATATAGTGATGGCACAAATTTCTTAGAGATTGGGAGATTTTGAACGTGGAGCATGAATATCTCCCGAAGTGACTTTCTCCCGGAGTGACATGGAAGTCTCTCGTCACTTCGACACTTTGGAATATTTTGAATTAAAGTGTATATAAATCCCAGCGTTCCAAACTTGTGAAGTGATTAGCATGTTCTTATCACTAATTAAACTTGTATTAGGCTACTTTATCATTTAAATATTTTGGGACTTTGGGGCTCCGAGCTTCGGAGAACTGTGCTTGCTCTAGATGGAAAACTCCCAGAGTGATGTGTTGGACTGAAATGAGTGCCACGTGTTTCAACAGATGATATCCATGTGTCAGTGCTATATGAATGCCACATGTCTCCAGTGAATGAGTGCCATGTGTCTCTGGCACTTCGTACTTCGAGAGTTTATGGATGTAAAGCATTGAAATCTCCCAAAGTGACGTGTCTCTTCGAGACTTCGGCGCTTCAGCACTTCAGGGTCCTGGTACTTCATGGTTTCTCTCTTGATGTTAAACCCCACATGATTTAGACATGTTAATGCACGAAAATCGTCGATCTGAGTGGCCTGTTGGATCTCCACCGTTGAAAAATGAACTCGATCACTACTTGTTTTTCAACCCAAAATAAACTACCTTTGAGTCCTGCGCTTGGATGCTTCCTGTGCGGACCAAAAACTTGGATAAAATTATTCCCATGAAAACTATATGTGATAACACAAGGGCTGAAGAGGTGGCTTGAAGGAATAACTACATCATCAAGTTATAAACTTCTTTCTTTTAATTTAATAAAACTTGGCTTATTTCTATATCTCTTTTGTTCGATTCTTGTTCCATGTCTCAAATCATGTTTATTAGATTGGTTCATTATATTCTAACCTTGGATAGTAGTATGAAGGAATATTTTTTGTACTTTGCAGGATAACTAGCGGAAAGGAGCTTGGATTTAGAGCTCAACAGTTAAGGATAGCAAGGACAACATTCAGGAAAATGTGTGCAAGTTCATCTCATATTCCTTCTCTTTATTTTTATTTCATGAAATAGAGAATATAGGATAAGTAGATTAAGAAATATATAACCATTTGTTTGAGTCTTTCTCAATCAAATGAAACCTGGTTGAGGGGGATTTCACCTGTCTCCAGAGAGGATTCTTTCACCACACTTTGTTTCCCTCATCAAGGAAAAATAGTCATGGTAGACCAACTTGCCTACTTTAATTTTGATTCACGCATTGGTAATGTTACTTTAATAGAAAAAAGCCCATCTTTTTATGAGAATGTTGGAGTGGGTCTTTTAAAATATTCAACACTAATGGGAACGTTCCTCTCCCACCACCCAACATTTCTCCTCTCCCACTGCCTGACATTCCTCTTTTTGTCCCCCAGATAAACAAGATTTTGATTGGTGCTAGTAGTTCCATTGAATCATATGATCCTTGGATAGTACCATGTCCTACACAATATGAGAGATATGGTGAGAAATATTTTTTTATTCCAATTGAGTTGGCCTATTAAGCCATCCAATCTGCCTATGTGGCTAGTTTTGATATTTTTGATTGAACAAATATGATTTTAGATGAATACTCTCACTCCTCTTGGATTATTTCTACTTCATCTCTTAGTCCTTTTGATGATACTTTCCCTACTAATGAAAGTATCATGGAGATTATGTCTCTAGAGGAAACTCCATGGGATTATGGTCATAATCATTCCTCATTTTTCCCCCGAGCTCGAGACTATTGAGGGTCATTTAGAATCTTCATTTCCATTTGAGGAAATTGAGAATTCCCAAACTCCCATCTTAATCCATGATGTTTTATCTGAAGGAAATTTAGGGAATATCTTCGTTACTATACCAATTAATATTTTGGTAAACACTGAGGTCATGGAAAACATTCATATAGATACCTCTTGTTCCTCTGATGAAATTCTCACTTTTACGGCCCTATTCCAA
This sequence comes from Picea mariana, assembly GCA_032191745.1. Lineage (NCBI taxonomy): Eukaryota > Viridiplantae > Streptophyta > Pinopsida > Pinales > Pinaceae > Picea > Picea mariana. The sequence goes on from JASDQU010737970.1 coordinate 131,671, forward strand.
GAATTACGCGATGTATTTGCTTGGTCTTACGAAGAAATTTCTGGTATCGATCCACAAATTATTCTTTATGAAATTAAGATATATCCTGAAGCCAAGCCTGTTCAGAAAAATAGTGTCATGTTCATACACAAATAGCCACTGTAATTAAAGATGAATTTGAAAAGATTCTTAAATTCGTTTTTATTTATCATGTACCTTTGACTGATTGGGATTTCAATATTTTTCTCATCATGAAGAAACAAGGAATGATCCGTGTATGTATTGATTATAGGGATAGTAATCGGGATTGTCCAAAAGATAATTATCCAACCACTTTTATCAATCATATAGTCAATGGTTGTGCTAGTAGTGAAATTGTCTCATTTATAGATGGTTTTTCCAACTATAATCAAATAAGCATACTACCATCGGATCAGCATAAAACTACTTTTATTTTTCCTTGTAGTATTTTCTCCTATTGAAAGCTTCCTTTCGAACTTAAGAACGTTGTCACTTATTTTCAATGAACTTTGTCTTATTCATTTCACGACATTAAGAATATTGTTTAACCATATCTTGATGATTTTCCTACACATTCCTTGTGACGTGAAGATCATCTGCAACATCTACAAGCCATGTTCCTTAGATGTCAACATTACAATATTCGCTTAAATCCACATAAATGTGTATTTTGTGTGGAATCGAGATGCCTTTTATGTTTCATCATATCTAAGCATGGGATCTATATTGATCCCTTGAATACTGAGGTCATACTGAACTTACCTCCTCCTTCTACGTTACGCCAACTCCAAATTTTGCATTGGAAGGAAAAAAATTTACGTCGATTCATTCCCAATTACATTGAGATGACCAAAGGTTTTACTCAACTTCTTAATAAATGAGTTCCTTTTGTCTGGGATGACATCGCTTAAAAGAAATTTGATACTTTTAAGCACACGTTAACTCATACATCAATGTTACATCCCCCAGATTACAGTCAAGATTACTTTTTGTACATTTTCTCTTCTGATAGTACCATTGCTATGGTGCTTGTCCAAGAGGATGAATTGCATGATGAGCATGTGATCTACTATTTAAGTAGGAGTCTTACTACTTCCGAAATCAAATATTCACATGTGGATAAATTGACATTGGATGTTGTTCAAGTTGTCCAACTTTTCTGTCACTATATATTATTGCATAAAACAACCATCATTTCTTATTGCAACTCCATGCAACATATTTTGACTAGATAGGTGCTAGGGGAAAATACTCCAAATCGATCATTATCCTACAAGAGTTTGATTTGGAATTTGAGAAATCCAAGTCCAATAAATCTTTGGTTTTTGTTGAGTTAACTTGTGACCTTCCCTCAATTGAAACAGAAAGTGTGGTAGAAGATTTGATTTTTGATGAATCTATTTTTTTAATCAGTTCTTCAGATCCCTGGTATGAAGACCACATAATATATCTCCAAACCCGAACTTTTCGGCCTGATTTTTCTAGTACTGAACGTCGTCGAATTTTATACCAATCTCGAAAATACAGTATTGTTGGTGATACCCTCTATCGTCATGGTGTTGATTATATTCTTAGACAGTGTTTAAAAAATAAAGTTGAGAGATATCTAAATGACTATCATGCTAGAGAATGTGGTGGTCATCTATCTAGGTATGCCACTTCCCTAAAAATTCTACGAGCCAGATATTTTGGCAGTCATTGTTGAAGGATTGCATCCTTGTGGTACAAAACTGTCATGTGTTCCAGATATAAAATCGTAAGCTACGTGTGCCTCCTACTCCTCTTCACCCTATACTTTCCACTAGTCCATTTTACAAATGGGGCATTAATTTCATGACATGTAATCCTCACTTGGTCGGGGGGCATGGGTATATTATTGTCGCCATGTATTATTTCACTAAGTGGGATGAGGCAATGCATGCATTTAATAACATTGGGAAAAGTGCAACCCTTTTCATTTTTAATCACATTATTGCTCGATTCAGTGTGCCCCAATCCATTGTCAATGATCATGGAAATCATTTTTGAAATTACATGATGACGGAATTAACCACCAAGTTGGGTTTACAGCATGAAAACTAAACTCCTTACTATCCACAGGCCAATGTCCAAGTCAAGGTCATAAACAAATTTTTGACAATTATGCTTCGTAGGATGTTAGGGATTCACAAATCGAATTGGCATACGATGTTATTTTTGGCATTATGGGTATATCAAACCTCAGTCAAAATAGCCATGGGTTTTACACCATTTCTGCTGGTATATGGTTTAGAAGTTGTGATGCCAATTGAATGCAAAATACCATCCTTGAAAATATCCATCAAATTACTTCCCAACAACACCGCCGAGGAATAATGTATTTTGTACTTGAAACGATTAGATGAAATGCGTTGTGACGTCGCTCTGGAAAATGAAACCCACAAGAAACATGTCAAATATCAATATGATAAAGCTGTTAGACCTTGTTTATTTTTTGAAGGTGACTTGGTCCTGTTATATGATCAATATCGTGAAATATTGGGGGCAGGTAAATTCGAACCCATGTAGCATGGCCATTATATCGTTACATGTGTATTAGAGAAAGGCACCTGTGAGCTAGTGTATTATGATGGGATTCCTTTGGGTGAGCCCTAGAATGGGATTTACATGGAAATGTACTATGCCTAGAGTCATTCTACATAAGTGTTTTGTATATGTTGTGCCATATTTTTGGTGTGCTATCTTTTATATTTTTTGTAAAAGATTTCTATCTTTCACTGTTTATCTTGCATTGTGCTTGATTTATAGATGTTGGTGCTCCATTTACCTTACGTTGGCTTTGTTGATGGTGCTAGACGCAGTACTCATAACCTTGTGTCTGTTGCATGGGAAATATACACACCTATCGATGAGTTGATAAGTCTACATGGTATATGCCTTGGTCATGCAACTAACAATATCATGGAATATAGTGCAGTCATTGAATTATTTACTAAAGCCATTTCACTTGTCATCCATCACTTAGTTGATTTATTGGAATCTAAACTTGTAGTACTGCAATTAAGTAACATTTATTCTATCAGAATTCCTACTCTATTATGAGTATATTTAAAGGTTCGTCTCTTGGAAAGAGAGTTTGAATATTTAGAATATCAACACATTACAAGAAATCTAAATACATTAACAGATGCTTTGCTTAATTATGTACTAGATAGACATTTTCAACATTTGTAATAAATAAAACACATAATGCATTGTAAAGAATAAGCCAATTTAGAAGTCATTTTGTATTAAGTGTTTAGCAAAAAGTTTACAAAATATGTTGAGACAACACAAATCCTATGGATTTTTAATTGATACATGTCAATGACCAAACAACTAAAAATATCATAGTCATCTCTAGGTCCATGATGCTCTTGGTAACATACTACAGCCTAAGCCACTCATCGAAGCAAATGAGCTATGCATCTGGATACTCTTGTAGTATGTCGTTGGTACTCTCGTGGCAGATCGTCGATCTAAATATACGGTATACCCAAGTTAAACCCCTTGAGGTTATTCTCAATTTCCTTGATCTCCTATATTTATCTACAATCATAAGAAAACATCATATCTTGATCGCCTCACCTTTGTATTGGAGAAGTCCCATATGGTGTATTTGGCCTAATATCTGCACGATGAAATTAGTGTCAATACAAAAAAAACACTAAAAATTTAAAATTAAAAGCAAATGGTTTCTTTTTACCTGAATCATTCAACGAGTATCCCTATGGAAGGACTAAAGATGGATCTTCTTAGAAATCCATCCTTGTATAAAGCATAGTCTTCGATCATGATTAGTTGTTTGTTCAACCATTTGAAGAACTTCTTATCATATGAAACTATTGGGCCATCTCCATGGTGTGCCATCATATCCACCCACCTCTTCATACGAGGCTCTTATGGATCATGGTTTTCATCCAACTCCATACTCTGCATATGTAACAGTGGAAATATCTCGAGGAAGAAAGATACCAAAATAGAACCATAACCAAATTGTTTCAATCGACCTGTATTACACTTGTTCAATTGGTCTTTCATACTCTCAAGAATCCCTTCACAACAGTTAAATGTCGGTGCCATACAATCAACTACATACTACATTTGAGCATTGGTAGCCAGGTGAGGAGACGCACTTCTGGTAACTTGAGTAATAGAGAAAAGGATGGTTCTTAAGGAAATATCTCCATATTTTTTTATTGGAATCTTCCTGTTGCTTTTTCTAGTACCTACAATGCAGTGTTGTGAGATATACCTTTCGGTATTCTCACCACCTACTCTAAATCCAGAAAAATAAAATCACTCTCCTCATCTTGAGATCCCAATCAAGTAGTAAATATCTTCAATTTCCAATGCTAGATCATGAACTCCAACCTTGAAAAAAATTTCATCGGGTTCCCACATCTTTACTAGGAATTCCAATAAATGAATTTGGGCCCTCATTCCATGACTTGGAATGTTTTTTCTAATCCACGCCTTAGGAGTTCCAACATGGTATTTGGATCATTGGATGCAATTTGATCTTCCATTTCATGCTATCTCTCCCTCCATTCCAAAAATTTTTCCAATGAAAATCCTACAAACAAGAATTAGAGAACTTATCTATCAACTGGCATCCAAAATTTTCAAAGCCCACAATGTAAAATGCAAAAAACAATTGAGTTTTACGGGTGTCCCATCTTGATTCTTACACACAGACCAACATGTTCTCACTTCTTGATAAGGTATGACTATGACACTCTTAAGTATTGCAGTCCTCAGTATGGGGGCCCTGTGACACTTGTGTGGTGCATTTTAGGGCTTGGAAAAGGCCCACAAACATATAAAAAATAGCTTGGAATGAAAAAATTAGACATCAAATTGAAGGAGAGAGAAGAACATATTACCTGATCGAGACGGAATTTGGAATCATCCACATATTTTTCCACAATCGTTTCCTAAAGGATTAACCAAAATGGGGGTTCTTTCACTATTGAGAGGTAAAAACACAAATGGTTAAAATAAGTTTACACTTTTCTTCTGTTTAACCTAGGATGGAATATTCTTCTTATATTATATTTCATTTTTTCCACTTTTATATAGTATCTCATTATATATAGTATCTCATTAACATGTTTTAAGCAAGAATGATGTTTTTTCCATTATAGGTCAAATTTTGATACATAAATTTATGGTCAAGCATGTTTTTTATAGTCTTTTGAAACTTTTAAACATTAGGGATTTTATTTAAGCTCTTTTCAAAACCCTATAAAAATGAAAATATTTTCAAGTAAACTTGCTTCCTTTCACACTTGTTAAAGAATTTGAAAGAGAATCTATTCAGTATTAGTTTAACCCCTTTTCGGGTTGAGTATGATTAATTATGAAAAAAGGAATACTCTAGTAAATCATGACTAGTAGAGTTCTCCTAGGTATTATTTTATAATTTTTCGGACTTGGGGGACTAAATTTACGAAAATGTCAATCATGTAGTTTCCTTTAAGTGTTTTTCAAACTCCCTAAACATGAAAAACCATTGAGTTTACTTTCTCTGGACTAAAAAAACATACATTGAAAGACCCATATGGGATTGAACCACTCCTTCCTAATGTTCGTTAAAAATACTCTGAGGGACTCATCCAAAGGATGAGATTCTAGTACAAGGATATGTTATCCTCCTCAAGATTCTGTAAAAATAAAGAGCTACTCTCCAGAAATAATGGGGGGGGGAATTGGGAAAGGAAGTTGTATAAAATCTTTATTATTTTTTTTGCAACTAGTCGCTCTTGAACATGACACTCTTTCACACCTCGTGTAAAATTGGGAAATCCACTTGTCTCTTGTTGATCATACTCTTCTCCAAATTTATATTTTGTTCTGTGATACTCCTTTTGAGTAAGTTGATCTAGGTGGATCATCTCAAAATTCGATAGAGTTAAAGTATTCAAATGGAAAAGTAAAGCTTACAAAGTGGAAGAGCTCGTCGGTAGATTTTTGGTGACATTCATTTCAGGAAAAACGACCTCCAGATGACAAAGATATCAATAGTTGAATTTTCGTCAAAGTTGGTGGAATATGGTTAGAAATGGGTTAGAAATGGTTTGAAAAAAAAAGGGTGGTCAAGGGTCTAGCCCTTGACCTTGCCAACACCAAGGACCCCTTGGTATTAAAAACATGCTATATAGCCAAATATTATATGTATTAAAAAACCCACAAAAAGCGCCAACCATAATATATATACCATGTCATATATTAAAACCCAAAAATCACGCGCCAACCATAATATATAAACCATGTGATGTGTTAAAACAAACATATACCAAATCGCGCCAAGGAGGGGAAGCCCACGGGTTTGACCCCAGGACTTCTGTGCTCTTAACCACTAAAGCTACCAATGCGCCACCGCCATGGGACGTGACAAGTAATGGCACAAAAAACTTAAAAGATGTAGAGATTTGGGGGATTTCGGAGGGCGCGTGGCCCATAGATTGTGCCTCCCCAAAAACCATTGTTTTTTTTATTATTTAAATGAGGCATGGGAACGAATTATGAGGGGGGAAAGGAGTTTTGATGCAGGCAGAGATAGGCATGTAGATCGAGGTGATGTTGCACAATGACCGAAGTGAATTTTCACACAGATCGAGGTGGTATTTTCATGCAGTTCAAGGTGGTACAGAATCGGCACGCATCCTGAGGTCGTACAAACTGTACAATCAGGAGCAGATTTGGGAATTATGCCAAGAAGGGCATTCGGAGTCCAGTTTCAGAAATATGTCGAGTTTATACTCAAAAGTTTCAGTTTTTCACAAGGATTCCAGATCCAGCTTCATTTTTTGCATTCAGGCATCCAGATAGAAAAGTGCTCACAGAACCTTCCAGATACACAAAAAAGTATCCATGTTTATACTTAAAAGTCTCAGAATTTCATCTTGCAGCTGTTGTTGAAGTTTGTTATTGTATATGACAAACAATAATCAAAATTCACTTTGTAAGCATTTGAATACTTAATCTATCGGCCTTCCCATTTGGAAAGTGGCCCGGAGACATAGCCAGGAAGTCTGGCGAACTATGTTACCAACTCTTGTTCATAGATAGTTTGCTTACATGTTTATGTGATCAAGTGCTTGATGAATGTTCTTTAATTTTGCAATTATAAAGGTGGTTAACAGTTAAAAATTCACATGCAAGTAATGGTTAAAGATCAAGTTAAATTTCAGATCAAGTTGGTATCAAAGTGAGGTTAACCATTTGTTTTGTGAGTTGATGTTAACAAGATCCAAGCTTCAGCGTGGTGAAGGAGAACTTAAAGAGTTCGATCCAGAGATTGGATCAAGGAGAAGAAGGATGTCCTCACCAAAAGGAGAAGAAGAAGCTTCGTCTATCCCTTCTGAAGGGGAATTTCTGAAAGCTTTCATGAGAATGCAAACGATGGTAGAGGAGCTCTATCAAGATCGAAAGAAAGGTGAACAAGGTGGACCATATCATATAGAAGATAAGAAAAAAGGAGGTGATGAGGACCCCCCTAAAACCCCACCAACTTCTCCATCTCTTCTTTATGGTTCTATTCCTTCTCCATTTGACAAGCAAAAAACAAAAGTTGATATTAATATGCCTCATTTAAAGCTTTATATTAAGTTTGATTTACCTATGTATAATGGAGAACTTAATGCTGAAAAATTGGACAATTGGATCCGTCAAATTGAAGTTTATTGTAGGGTTAAAAAGTTTACTAAAGATGTTGTTAAAATTTAGTTGGTTGCTCTCCGACTTGGAGGGACTGCTCTCATTTGGTGAGAAAGTAGATCTCAAGAGGATCTTGCCACAAAAGGAAAAATCGTTTCCTCTTGGTACGAGTTCACTTCAGCACTTAAAAAACAATTTTATCCATTAGGGTATATGCAGCAAGCTATGATGGATTGGCAAAATTTGAGGCAAGGTAAGGGACAAAGTGTGCAAGAATACACACAAGAATTTTGTAAAAGAGCATTGGTACTTGGTATACCTCTCTACACCCAGGAAACTCTTCTTAAGTATATAGGAGGATTGCATAGTTATTTACATCATATGATATTGATGTTTAATCTGACTAACCTTGATGAGGTGTGTGTTCAAGCAACTCACATAGAGACAAAGGGGAAGAATACCAAAGAGAACTTTTCCAAGAAATCTTTCAAACCTGATGGAAATAAGTTTAAAGGTAAATGGAAAAGTAAACACACAGCTACTTTGAAGAAAGAAGGAGATAAGCCTACATGTACTCATTTTCAGAAGAAGGGTCATGATGCTTCCAAATGTTGGAAACTTCATCCGGAGCTCAAGCCAGAAAAGTTTTGGAAGAAAGAAGACAAAAAGACTACTGCAGCAGTAATCCAACATGATTTGGGATCAGACTCTGGGGATGAAACTAAGGTGATTGCAAGCATCCAAGGTAATATTCCTTCTTGTTATGTTTCAAGAAATGAACCTGTTATTGATGAAAGAAAGAGGAGTGAGTTATTTCATATTAGAGTTATCTCTAAGCATACAAAAATTGAAACTCTTTTTGATAGTGGATCACAAGCAAACCTCATTTCAGAAGAAATTGTTAAAAACTTACAATTGGAAACTAAGTTACACCCTAAGCCATATCCACTTGGATGGGTATGTGATAATGCACGATTACAAGTTACAAAACAGTGTAGACTTAGGTTTGCCATCACTTCTGGATTTGTGTATGAGGTAGATCTAGATGTGGTTCCATTGGATATATGTGGTATTGTGTTGGGTAGTCCATATCTGTATGATAGGAAGGCTATATTTTACAGGGAAGATAACAGGTATCAACTCACTAAGGATGGTGTTGAATATATTGTTCCATCGCATGAAAACTAATCTTTCTTTAGTTTTTGCAAATCAAATGAAGAGGTTAATAAATGCAAGTAAGAACTTTGTGCTTATGATAGTCAAAGCAAAAGATGTTGAACAAACTGAATCCTTTAAAGGTTGTGATCCTAAACTTAAAAAGGACTTGATAAAGGTGGTATCTAATTATGATATTTTTTTTCAAGAACCTGAAGGTTTACCTCTTAAAAGGGAAATTCAACATGAAATACATTTGCAGCAGGATGCACCTCTTCCTAATGTTGGTATGTACAAGTATTCTATTATTGAGAATGCAGAGATAAAGAAATAGGTTCAGGAGTTAATTGAAAAAGGGGCCATTCGTCCAAGTTCCTCGCCATGTGGTTCACCAATTGTTTTGGTACCAAAAAAAGATGGCACATGGCATATGTGTGTTGATTACAGGGCATTGAATAGAATCACAATAAAGAACAAGTATCCTCTTCCTCGAATTGACAATATTTTAGATCAATTAAAGAATGCAATCTTTTTCACTGAGTTAGACTTAAGAAGTGGCTATCATCAAATCCGTATTCATGACAATGATATTTGGAAAACAGCTTTTAAAACCAAACAAGGATTGTATGAATGGATGGTAATTCCATTTAGGCTATGTAATGCACCTGCAACATTTATGAGGGTGATGAATGATGTGTTTAGAGCCTTCATTGATGATTTCGTTATAGTCTACTTAGATGATATTTTGATTTTCAGTCGAACTTGGGAAGAGCATGTCAAGCATGTTAAACAGGTATTGGATATACTTGTAAGGGAAAAATTGTATTTAAAGATGTTTAAATGTGAATTTGGAAAGACATCTTTTAGTATATCTAGGTTACATTGTAAGAGGAGGTGAATTCAAGATTGATCCCTCTAAAGTTGAGGTCATTGTAAATTGTCCTAAGCCAAATAATGTAATAGATGTAAGAAGCTTTTTGGGAGCAACCCAATATTGGAGGAAGTTCATTGTGAACTTCTCCTTCATAGCTTCTCCCTTACATGCTTTGACAGGTTTGAACAAAGTCTTTCAGTGGGAAGGAAAGGCACAGAAAGCCTTTGACACACTAAAAGAAAAGATCAGCAAAGCTCCAGTACTTGCACTACCAGATCTACAACAACCGTTTGAGATAGAAACTGATGCTAGTGGTTATGCAATGGGGGCAGTTTTAATACAACATAAAAAACCAATATGCTATCATTCTGAAACTTTCTCTAAAACAATAATCAACTATCCAACCTATGACAAAGAGTTGTATGCATTATTACAAAGTGTTAAAAAGTGGAAACATTACCTAATGGGTAAAGAAACAATCATACATATTGATCATCAACCACTACAATATTTACAATCACAAACTAAGCTACAACAATCAAGGCATTTCAGATGGATGGGGTTTTTACAACAATTTCATTTGGTTATAAAGTATAAGAAAGGAATTCAGAACAAAGTTGCAGATATGTTATCTAGACCTCTAACAAATGCTTCTATTGTTATTCAACAAAGTCCTTTAGTTCATGCAAGCTATGTTGAACAATATACTAAGGATGAATATTTCAAAGAAGTTTATGAATCACTAAGGCATGGTTATCAGAATGAAGAATTGAATTATCATATCGATGACAAGTTGTTGTATCATCTTGGTAAAATCTGTATTCCACAAAGTGAAAGAGTGCATGTGATAAGAGAAGCTCACACTTCTCTCATTTCAGGTCATTTTGGAGTAGGTAAAACCATAGCACAATTACAAAAATTCTGTTATTGGCCTCGAATGAATGAAACAGTGTCCAAATATGTAAAATGTTGTGTCATGTGTGCAACAAGAAAACCAAGTAACAGAAAGTTAGGCTTGTACACTCCACTTCCAGTTCCTTCTCGTCCATGGGAAAGTGTTTCAATGGATTTTGTAGGAGGTTTACAAATGTCTAGAAAAGGACATGACTATCTATATGTTGTTGTGGATCGATTCAATAAAATGTGTATACACATGCCTTGTAAAAAGTAGTTCACAGCTAAGATGACTGCTCATTTGTTCTTCCAAAATGTATGGTCCATTTTGGACTTCCTACTTCTATTATTTCTGATCGATATTCCCGATTTCTTAGGAAATTTTGGTCATCATTATGGGAACTTATGGACACAAAGTTGAAGAAAAGCACAGCATTTCATCCACAAACCGATGGTCAAACTAAAGTGGTCAACAGGACTGTGGTACATCTTCTTCGAGGTTATTGTGCTAAGCATCCAAAGCTTTGGAATGAACAATTGCATTATGTACAACATGCCTACAACAGAGCTATACACTCTTCTACTCAAAAGTCTCCTTTCGAGACATGTTTTGGGTACTTGCCAAAGTCTCCTTTAGACTTCATTTTTGGAAAAGATATAGTGGAATGTGAATAGGTTGATGCAGATAAAGCTCGAAGGCTTATTTAGCAGATTCAGGTAATTCATCAAGCAGTGCAGGAACAGTTGGAATCAAGTCAGGCCAAATACAAAAAAAGACATAACAAGCATCGCATAGATCATCATTTTCAAATTGGTGATCAAGTATGGCTTCATATCAGCAAAGATCGACTTCAAGGTGAAGGTAGAAAGTTGAAACCTATCAGGTATGGACCCTTTACAATTTTGGACAAAGTCGGTAATAATGCTTTCCAGTTAGAATTGTCTCCTTATATGAAAATGTATTCAGTTGTTAATGTCGAAAACATGAAATTGTATGAGTCGCCTATGATTATAGACCAAGATGTACAAGTTCAAGTACCTTCTGTGGATGAGTTTGCTCCTGAGTATCTTAATGAACTTTAGGAAGATGTAACACTGGACAAGAAGGTCAGATCGTCATGAAGAGGAGACATGGAGTTTCTTCGAGTGGTGTTAAAAGGAATGCATCCAAGCAAAGCAAGGTGGATAGAGACTGGAAGAGTGAGGGAATTATACCCTCACTTATTTTCTGAATGATTTCATACTTTTTGTGGCCAAAAAGCTTTCCAATGGGAAGGTTTGATCTAGGTGGATCATCTCAAAATTTGATAGAGTTAAAGTATTCAAATGGAAAATTAAAGATTACAAAGTGCAATATCTCGTCATTAGCTTTCCGGTGACATTCGTTTCAAGAAAAACGACCTCCATATGACAAAGATATCAGCAGTTGAAGTTTCGTCAAAGTTGGTGGAATATGGTTAGAAATGGGTTAAAAATGGTTTGAAAAGAAAAGGGGTGGTCAAGGGTCTAGCTCTTGACCTTGCCAACACTAAGGCCCCCTTGGTATTAAAAACATTTCATATAGAAAAATATAATATGTATTAAAAAACCCACAAAAGGCGCCAACCATAATATATATACCATGTCATATATTAAAACCAAAAAATCGCGTGCCAACCATAATATATAAACCATGTGATATGTTAAAACAAACATATACCAAATCGCACCAAGGAGGGGAAGCCCATGGGTTTGACCCCGGGACTTCTACCCTCTCAACCACTAAAGCTACCAATGCGCCACCGCCATAGGACGTGGCAAGTAATGGCACGAAAAACTTAAAAGATGCAGAGATTTGGGTGATTTCGGAGGGCGCGTGGCCCATAGCTCGTGCCTCCCCAAAAACCATTATTTTTTTTATTATTTAAATGAGGCATGGGCATGAATTCCAACGGGGAGAAGGATTTTTGATGCAGGTAGAGACAGGCACGTAGATCGAGGTGATGTTGCACAGTGACTGAAGTGAATTTGCACGTAGACCGAGGTGGTGTTTGCACACAGTTTGAGGTGGTACAGAATTGGCATGCATCACGAGGCCATACGGATTGTACAATTAGGGGCAAATTTGAGAATTGTGCCAAGAAGGGCATTCGGAGTCCAGTTTCAGAAATATATCGAGTTTATACTCAAAAGTCCCAGTTTTTCGCAAGGATTCCAGATCCATCTTCAGTTTTTGCATTAAGGCATCGAGACAGAAAAGTGCTCACAGAACCTTCCAGATACACAGAAAGGTATCCATGTTTATACTTAAAAGTCTCATAATTTCATCTTGCAGTTGTTGTTGAAGTATGTTACCGTATATGATAGACAGAAATCAAAAGTCACTTTGTAAGCATTTGAATACTTAATCTATCGGCCTTCCCATTTGGAAAGTGGCCCGGAGATGTAGCCAGGAAGTCTGGTGAACTTCGTTACCAAATCTTGTTCATAGATAGTTTGCTTACATGTTTAAGTGCTCAAGTGCTTGATGATTGTTCTTTAATTTTGCAATTATAAAGGTGGTTAACAGTTAAAAATTCACATGCAAGTAATGGTTAAAGATCAAGTTAAATTTCAAATCATCAGTGCTACCAAGACAATTGTTATGTCATCAATATGTTCAATAGAAGTCCAATCGAAAAATTCTTCTATCGCGTCGGTCATTTCTACAATCTTTAATCCTTTTACAGTATCGTCCATCCCTGAGTCAATCCTAAATGACTCTATACTCTGATCTAGATCAAATATTTGTACCTGTTTCTCATCATTGATGGGGGATACATCAAAGCCCTCCTATGATGAATCACTTCCTACCGACTTCAGCACATTATCTAGGAAGTTGGTTTAGAAACTCTATAGTACCTTGGGACTTGCATGCCTCAATGGAAAGTTTCCTTGCTTTCAATGATAGGTTTTCATCATTGACCTTCGATCAAATTATTTTATGAGTGCTTTACTTCAACTCATCTATTCACATTCAATAGAATGTACTTATGTACCTTAAGGGCCATCATCATCATTAATGGTTCCTTTTGCATCTGTTAATGGTTTTCAACATTGACCAGTAATCAGATGATTTCTACCATGTTCAACTTCGACACCTTTATTCACATGGTTATATTTGCACTATGGAATGGTGGGGATGAAGACCCTGGATTATATATGATAGATCCAGGCTGTGATGGCGTATTTTGAGTATGTACTATTGCATAGATCCACAGTGTATGTTTTATGGCTAAGTTCAAATTTGAGTCTTCAGACATAGATCCATAGTGTATCTTTAGTGTCTATGTTCAAATTTGAGACACAATGGCATGGATCCATGGTGTATCTTTGATGGCCATGACCTATCATACTTAACATGGATATTTGTATGTAAGCACTTATACTTTGAGTTATTTTTATTTTGAGTATTGGAATGCCTACCTCAGTAATGATATCTTAATTCCTTGTTTTTTGTTGACAACTCTCCAGCCAATGTGTTATTTGTTTAAATACCCACGTGGAAAATTATTTCGGCTATCACCTCTTTCTAGCTTCATACTTTGGTGGGAATTATATTACACATTATTTTGTCACAACTGATAATGTTCACCTACTTTCCATTATCCAAATCTTAAAATCCATGATCACTAAAGAAAGACCTTTCCTTGAAAGAAGTCGGAATGTATTTAAAAAACACTTTTTGTGAAAGTGTCACATGTTTCACTACTACAGCATGTGACACTCTTAAGTGTCACATATTTCACCACAACAGCATGCGACAATGTCTAATGTTTCTAGTTCACAGAGTGTGATATTGTTTGAAAGGGAGGAAAAAGAAGAAATTCATGAAGTTTCTATAAGAGAATCTTTGGATATGAGTTTTCCTCTTATCAGTTTGGATCTCACATGTACTCTTGATTTAGGGAGATCCTAACCTCCTATTCAATCTATAAAAGGATAGTTTTCTCATGAGAAAAGGTTAATAGCTAATGGAGAATAACTAGTAGTGAATAGTGGTTGATAGCTTTAGCTTCTGATTTTTTATTAGAAGATTGTTCTTTGGCCTTGAGAGATTCTTGTGTCAAAGTATTCAGTTGATGTTGATGGAACTCATGGAAGCAATGTGGGTATTAGAGCAATGGAGCATTGGAAAGAGACTCACAACATCAAGGAATTGGGTGTAACTCTTCCATTATTATTAATGTAGTAACATGTTTCCTTTCCTATAAAGATTGTTCATTGTAAACTATCTTTCTTACATTTCTCCTTGGTCATTTGTATAGATTTGTGAAAGTACTATTGTTTCTTTCACTAGTTATGTTGGTTTCTTACACAGGTTTCCATTCAAAAACCTTTGAATCAATCTAGGAGCTACAATTAGCAAGGGAAATCGTCTATAAAAAGGTATGAGTCCTTAATTATCAGTATTTCGATTGTATGAATCTAAAGAAAGTAATATGTTTTGTGTTGTTTTGTTCTAGATTTTAGATCCCAAGCTAGGGATATTGGTATGTGTTTGCATTGATTAATTTATATAATAACACATATCTTGGGAATATTAGCTCTATTTTATATTTTTTTAAATGTTGGATGAAGCTGACACATAGGGATATTCAGTGAGAATACAGACACAAGCAATTTCCTTTTTTTAGTTTATTTTTATTTTCTTCTCTTTTGTTCAAAAGAGAAACCATATATATTATCCTTTCATGATGAAGAACTACAATATTGAAGCTGATTTAAAACTTGTTGGGTCTTCATGGTCAATAGGTGAGGGGTATTTGGCACTTTCCAAATTTGAAAAAAAAAATTGGTCTCCATTTGAAAGAAACATACGTTCACATATTTACCCCAATCACTTAGTTGATGGGTGTCAAGAAAATACATCAACATTTGGCTCCAACTATGGGAAAGTGACCCCCAATGGGTTGTTGATAACTCAGAACAAGACTAACTCCCTTTATCCATTGGGTTATAAAGTCATCCCCAAACCATTATCTAGATCCAGAAAATTCTTATTAGGAAAACTTTACTAAAAGAAAAAATTGTATACATGAGAAAATAAAAATTTACTTTTTCTAAGCTACTTGGAGAGAAGCGATACTTTCATGTGTAATTAGACTTCCATTGTAGCCATGTACATAACCAAATAATTCGATTACTCTCATCCCTAATTGAGAATGTTAGTTCAATGGCAATGCTCTGAAGATATTATCCCCCCATACAATGCCCATGCTACCATGGTGAGGCTACAAGAATAAATTGTTGTTGAACATCTATGGAGAACAGTAGGGTTGTCTTTTTTTGTTCACCAACAATAAAATACACCACCCATGGAACCTCTTGTTGCAAATTCCCTTCTCCTTTTGATGCTTGGAAGATATATTCTTCATTAAAATCTTCTCCAAATGAGCAATCAACATCATGAAATTTTGATGTAAAGTGATGAATTTTATCATTACTTATCTTGATCCCATGCTAACAATTGTATAAATTGGTTGTGTCCATTGAGAACCCATAGCAACATTTTCAGCATGATTATATTGAATGAAATATTTATGTGCATCTAGTAGAGGTTCATCAAATCCATCCTTGTATTCATTGTAATCGTCACTCTCAAATAAAGCATATGAGAAGTAAAAATTTCCCTCCCATGGAGCATGTGGAAGATATTATTCTTCTTGAATTGAGACATTAGGGTTATGACTTTCAATTTCAGGAACAAAATCCGTTGTAAAAAACAAATCACATATTTCATCATATTTTTCTTCTAAATCCTTTCATCCATTGTATTGGAACAATATTGGGAAGTTTAAGATATTAGCATCGATTTCATGAATATTTATTTCAATGACTTGAGCTCACTGCATTAACTCGTTCTAGCTACACTTTCCCTCTTGCTTCAATAAAAATCTCAAATTCATGGGAAAGGAATTTTTCATAACAACCAAAAATGATGACATCATTTGGAAACATTTCTTGAGGAATCTCATGAAGGAATTTCATAAATATGAAAGTGAAATATTTGATTGTTTCTTCCTCATTCATCTGGATTTCAATCAACTTCAAGAAAAGAGAATATGGACTGTTCCTTAGGAAATAATTCTTGACAAATAAATTTTCTATTGCATCCCAACTAGTGATGGTTCTAGGAAACAATGAATAAAACCATTCACAAGCATTTCCTTTTAGAGTTAATACAAAGAATCAGTAAGCAATGTCATCTTCAACCACATTGTAAATATCAAAAATACTATCAAAATTAATAAAATGCTTCTCTTCATCCTTTGAAGTATTTTCAAAGAACATGGGAAAATTTTCCCTGGAAATCATTGGCATGGGATAAACCTTTTCTTGCAAATTGAGTGGACCTATGTGAAACCATTTATTTATTTGGGTACCTTCTCCCTTTATTGTAACTTGAAAAAAAATTGTTGGGCTTAGTGGGGAAGGAAAATTATCATCACAAAATGGATGAAACTCTTTGGTTGAGTCGACATATATATCTTCTTGAAATTCCAAAATATTTTTAGTGGAGTCGCCAGGACATATTTCTTAAAAATACAAAGTTTCAATAATGGAGTCACCAAGAAGCTCATCCTCCTAAATCTTGGATGGTTCTTTGATTCTCCAAAAATTGGCATAACTAACTTGTGCCTAAAACTTCAATAACATTTCTTCAAGGCCATCTGATGCTTCTTGAACAAGGTTTTCAAGAACCCAATTCTTCTTAAGCCATTCATCTACAAATCTACCAAATATGTTTCCAAGTCTTGAACCATGAATCTTCTAGTTTATCAATAATATTTGATCCTAAAAAGTATCAAATTTCTCGAAAACATATCGTTCCAATTTCTAGTCTATGAAACCAGCCTTTTGTTTTTCCCCAGTATCATCACCAAAAATGTTGATCAAAAAGACATTTTTAAGGTCTTTAAGATAATATCATGAGGATAAATCCCCCTACATTTTTATAGAGGCGGTGCTCCTCTTTCTTGATATATGGAATATTTTTCTTCTGAATAGTTGACGTTTGAATCTATTAGGTTCAGCTCTGGTAGCTTTAACATTTTCTTGAAGACTGAAGGCGCCAATGAAGCAGGAGAGCCATTTTGTAGAGGAATGGTTCTTCTATTCTGGATGAATTTGTCAATGCATCAGGTGACGATATATTTACATTCGAAAACCTCAGGGACAAAACCATCGATATATATTATGGATGTCCACAATTTGTTACTATTTATGTTTGGAAGAATTTAATAATACCAATATGCCCTCGAATAGTGATAATTGGGATCCTCTCTGAAGAGTGTATTTAATTTATCCTCATAGAAATGTTGTCTTCTTGTGGCCATATTCTACAAATTGACAAAATTCTCCATAACAGTGATCGAAACAGTAAAATAATTGTTTACGTTAGATCTTTGATTGATAAAAATAACCTGGAATAAATGAGATTTTCCTCGATAGAAACATCATTAATAACGGCCTTTTCATAATTTAATTTAGCAGTTGAGTTCGTAGAATAAGCATTTAATTTGACTCGAGAAATATGAAGAGGTGGGACATGTCATGGTTGGGCGGTGGAGTGGGAAATTTCAAATGAGAATGGGAGTTTGTGATTCCACCGTGATAGAAAGAATGGCTAAGTATGGATGCTTTCTATATGGACTTCTGAGAACAGGATATACAAATAAATGAAAATATGAGTCCACAAGTCCACAAACCCATGAAATGAAAAATAGACTAAGTGTTGGGAAGAGGTGAAGAGAGAAAAGTGATATGTTTTAATTCCATGATTCCACCAACCCACGAATGAAAAATAAGCTAAGTATGGAAAGGTTGTAAGTCATGGGGGTAATATATGGCAATGAAAGTCAATGAAAGGGAAACATACTAAGGAAAAAAAGGGGAAAATACAATTGCAGAATAATAAAAAGGAGGAAGAAGTTATAGGGTTCAATAATTGCCTCCAACTGTGGGATGATAACCCCCTTTGGGTTATCAAGCATCCAAAATCTCAAGACCAGATGTCTTATTGGTTAGGTGATGGAGTCGAGATAGTGAGAATATATAAAATAAAAATAAAAATTATGTACAAAGAGAAAATAAAATATTAAGCAAAGAAACTCTTCAAGTGTTTCTCGTTGACAGAAAAATCAACATCTTTCTCTTCATATCTTTTAGCATGCATGAGTTGAAACCCAAAAATTTCTCAATAAGATAAGACCCAATCCAAAGTGCTTCGAACATTGTATGCATTGATGACTTCTCTTTTTCCTTGTTCCAAAGTAATACCAATTCACATTTTTGAAAGTTCTTAATTGTTACACTTTTATCGAAATATTTTTTAACATTTTGTTGCCTCTGTGATATTTTCTTCAATTCTTCATTTCTTTCTTCCTCCAATTTCAATAATTGGTTCAATCTCATATGCAAAGGGGAAGTATCTTTTGAATTCTCAACGTTTACTGCATAATCCAAAGCATTCAATTCAAGGTTGAGTGGAATTTTGGATTCTTTTCCATAAACCAATACATAAGGGGAGATTCCAATGTTGTCTTTTGGTGTCATCTTGCTTTCCCACAAAGAATCTAACAACTTCACATGCCAATTTTTCTGATTTTGGTCAATTGTCTTCTTCAGAATCTGGATCAGTGTCTTGTTTGTAGATTCAGCAAGCCCATTTCCTTGTGGATAGTAATTCGATGATTACCCCATTACAATACCATACTCCCCACAAAATTCAGTGAATTTTGATCCAATGAAAAATGAGCCATTGTCTGTGATAAAATTCTCATGTATTCCAAATATTGAAAAAATATTATCTTTGAGAAATTTAATCAACTCCTCGAAATCATCCTTTTTTAGTGCCACTGCTTCCTTCCATTTTGTGAAGTAGTATATGGAGGTGAGAATATACATATTCCATTTACTTGATTTTGGATTTATTGGACTGATGACATCCATCCCCCATTGTGTGAATGGTTCTTCTACCAATATAGGTTGCAAAGGCATTGCATACCTCTTCATCTTTCCTGAGAGTTTTTTACAGGAAAGTAATCTTCTTACCATTGCATATGAATTCTTGAAAATTGACGGCCAATAATATCTTGCCCTTATTATCTTATGCATTGTAGCAGTTGGTTTGAAATTCCCTCCACATATTCCTGTGAAACTCCTTTATCAATTCTTGGGCCTTATTTTCATCTACACATCTTAATAGCATGCCATCATAATTTCTTCTAAATAATATCTCAAAAACCAACACATACTGATTCGACTTCATCTTCAAATTTATTCTTTCCTTTGGAGTCATTGTGATCAGAAATTTCTTAGATCTTAAATAAAAGGCAATGTCTTTATACGATTCTACACCAGATTGGATTTTCCAAGTGATATTGAAACCACTCCATTTAAGGCATTACTATATGCAATTATTTTACACAATCCTTGTCCTTTGAATTCCTTCAAAGGCTTGATTTCAACATCATACTCCTAAATTTATCTATCCAATTCTCCCACTTGCCTTCTCTTAATTGTTGATTCAAGATCATTTTTACTGGTGAGGATGGAACATATGCTATGACATGAGAGTTCAAATTGTAAGTCTAAAATTGCGCTACTGCCTTTACAAGAGATAAAGCCTATTTCTCAATTTTTGAATATCTAAGTTCATAGTCATGGATGGTTTTACTCATAAAACTTATCGGTAAATATTCACCTTTAGCATTTCTATGCATGATGACTGATGCCACAACATTTTCTGTAGCAAAGAAATATATGATAAAATCTCACTTGAAATCTGGACTAATAATTACATTCACAGTAGTGATTGCTCGTTTGATATTATTAAAGGCATTTTGAGTATCTGAAGTCCACTCAAATATTTCATCCATTTTTAACAATAGATTTATCGGTTTGACAATACTTGCATAATAAAGTACAAATATTCTCATGAAGTTTATTTTCCCAAAGAATTATAGTACCCCTTTTTTGAAGACAGAGTATTGAGTTCGTTGATAGCCTTGATTCTTTACGGATCAATGAAAATTCCTTGTTTTTTGACATTGTGTCCCAACAACTTCCCTTCATATACAACAAAAAAACATTTCTTTGGATTTAGAGAGATCCCATATGACCTACACCTTTAAAAATATGGCCTAGAATGATGAATATGTTCTTCTCTTGCTTTTGAATGAACAGTTAGATCATCCTAGTAATACACCATAAATCTCCCTATCAATTATTTGAATGCGTGATCCATATCCCTTTGAAAAGTAGCTCCAACCTTTTTTAAACCAAAAGGCATGTGGGCATACACATATGTCTCCCAAGGTGTTATAAAAATCGTTGTAGGCATATCTTCTTCTACAACTAAAACTTGATTATACCCAGAAACACCATCTAACATGGACATACACGCAGACCCAGTAACTTGTTAAAGAAGAAATTCCATGTTAGAAAGAGGATAGTTATATTTTATGCTTGATTTATTTAAATCTCTAAAATCAACACACAGTCAAATTTCTCCAATATTTTTCCTCGCCACTATTGGATTTGAGAGCCAATATGAATGTCTAATGGGATATATAATTCCATCATTTTTTAATTTCTCCAACTCCTCTTTTATCAATGGATTCAACTTGGGATTCATCATTCTAATTTTATTCTTGAAAGGGTTTGTCCCTTCTCTTAATGGTATAATATGTTGTGTTAGCACTGAGTAGATTGTTTTGGCTAAGGAAACGACTTACAAAGGTAACCTACAAACCAACTTTAAGACTGGAAGATATCCCTTCCAATATAGAGGAGGCTCTCTCTTGTCACTTAATATCTGATAGACAGTTTTTATTGATAGAACAATGGCTAGATTTTCAAGGTTTGAGTAGATTTGATAAAGTGTTTTTGGCAAGGAGGAGAAGGATTCTTTTAGGGCTATGGAGTCAAATCTTGAAAAAAAATGAAGCTAATGTCTTGGTAATAGAGCCTCACAGAGAAACAGAGGATAAATTTGGTGGGTGAAACCTTCAATTTTTGGATTTAGTTATAGAGGGTGAAAGAGGAAGAAAGCAACAAATAACAACATCAGAGCACCACATAGATGAATTCTGACCTAGTTAGGAAGAAAAGGACAAAGTTTGAATTCCTTGAGTTTAGAGCACCTTTTATATGAATTCTAACTCTTAAAAATCAATTCAATCAGAGGAAAAATGAGATGTAAATAGAGATACAAGATATACATACACAAAGATAAGAAACACATTGTCAGCTCATCACCATTAAAATCTCTTTAATGAAGGTTCGGGACTTCTGCATTTCATTCCATTCAGATTCAAATATTTTACAATGAAAGTAAAAAATTCTACAGTTCTACCAACTCGCCCCCTTGAACACCTTCAAAATTCTCCAATATATAGATAATATCCCTCACTAAGCTAAACAAGTCGAAATCCCATGCTATCCTATGATTTTGGATCTGATTACATCAAAAAGAAGACAATTTATAAACTACTTGCTAAAAATAGCAAATTCGTTTTTTCTGGAAAATAGGGGTCAAAGATAACATAATATATCTCGAATCACAATAGATGTTACAAAATGGGGAGAGGTTTTTGGAGATGAACCCGTTATAGAGAAAACCCTCTTCCATATTTTGAAAATTATTCTCCATATTCTCGATATTCATGCCCAAAAATGATGACTAAAACAGGAAAACATTAAATGCGAAATTATGAAAAAAATGAATTGTAAAGATTCACTTGAATCTCTCAAAATATGACACCTGTGTAAAAAGTGAGTGATTTTTTTGTTATTGAGATAATTCTTGAAAAAATACATAGCCACGGAAGAGTAAGAGAACAATCAGCATTATATGTTTATTCCTCCTAGAAATGACAATGCCAAGACCTATTCCTAGCAAATCTGTTATGTTACTAATGTGTTCTCTTTTAGCAGTAATTTCCCCGATGTTTTCTCTAATTGCAAAAGATTTGTAAATAGGAGTATGAGTTTTTGTTTAGCATACTGTAGAAATATTCTTCACCACATTTGTCACACATGCAAGTGGTAGAAAAAGAGATGGAACTATTGCAGTCACAAATTCCACTAAAGAACCCACCTCCATTAGAATATGTCTTGTTTCAGGTCACAATCAAACTTTTTCCCATTTATTTAAAATAGTAACTTTCCAATCCTTTCTTTCTCCATCCTTTATCACCCAATTAATGGCTAGAGAATTAATTCCCCTTTTTGAGAATCCCAATGAATGAAGCAAGGACTATGTTGTAAAAACGCCAATGGCACCTCCAAATAAATGGGATTAACATGAAATTTATGGAGTGCCAAGATTGGCTCCAACTGAGGATGTTATCCTCCATGTTAGGTAGCAAAGAATAGTAGACCAGGTGCCTGATCCATTGGGCTATTCCCAACCTCCTACTTGCATCTTGTAAACTGTGACTTGTGACCTTCAAACTGTGACCTCTTGTAGATTCCCTTTTCCAGACCTTCATTGCACAACTGAAAACTGTACTAAAAAATTGTTGCAAACTGAAATTGTTAAAACCAAAATGAAACATACCGAAAACTAAATTAAATTGTTGAAAATGATGCTTGGCCAGCAAGCTTATTTACACACCTCTATCTACTCTAAAACTATTGAAATGAATACTCAATCAAGTGATGCTAAAATGCCAATGCAGCCAATCAAGCAATTAGCTTTCTGATTTTCCTCTACTCACATTTTTCTTAAGAAGACAGAAAAATGTAAAAGATGGCAATTGAAAAAAAAAATTGAATCCAAAACCTGGGCTTATGAATGAAACAAATTCCACCTTCACTGATGGCTGCAATAGGATGGCCATAGTATCTTGAAAATCATGAAAAATCATTTCTTCTTGATGAACAAAAACATAAATACAAACCTCATTCATAAGTGTTGGTTTTTCTTGCCCTATTTCTTCAGTTCTGAGAACATTGTCAAATGAAATGGCAACAATAGTTTTGTCTACTCTTTCATTCCTCTCACCAAAAACATTCATACATCCTTGAACATCATCAAATATGAATGCCATATTATGTGCATCAAGGCTATCCTCTTGTTCATCAAACAATTTTGGTTTGGTTTTATTAATCTTTCGGAACTTTTCTTGAAGATTGTCATTTTGACTTTCAAATGAATGAAGGGAAATAATCTCTTGTACATAATATTCTTACAAATGTGAAAATATACCAACATGAACTATTTCAAGGTCTATAGCTCCCATGGATGCATTTTCAAAACCATTATTTTCAAAGGAGTCAAATAAAACAACTGCCTCTTCATTGTCTTCTTGTATCTCTGATTGAAAAGTGGCATACACTATTTTTTTTCTTTCCTCAAATTCTATGTCACTTGTTGGTTTATTGCTTGAAGTATCCATAGATGCAATTTTAGAACCCTCATCCCTATCTAAGACACTTAAAATTTGAACAACCACATCATTCTCAAGGGAAGAAAGATAACTTTGAATTACTTTATCCTGTTGGAAATCTCGTTGAATATCTTCATAAAGTTTATGAGAAGGAAAATCACTTTCAGCAACAAGTTCTTGATCAGCTTCATCTTTAGTCAAAGGAGGATCTACTATTTGTTGTTGGGATAAATATTCATAAATGGCTTCTATGATTTCATCATTCATACTCTCTTCATCACCAAAAACATTTTCAAGGTACTTAATGAAATGTTCACAAAATTTACAACAATCTTCAAACACTAAGAAGGAAGGATCAAATTCTCCATAATACTCAAAGAATGTTGTGTGAAAATATTTAAGAGAGTATAGTCTACCTGGTTTTAACCCTTCGTACCATGATCTTTCTTTCCCTTCTAGGGTAGCCATAAACATTTTCATCATACAATCCGCATGAAACTTAATCTCAAGTTTGTGTTTATGAAAATGAAACTTTGTTAAATGCAGAACAACATCATCCCTGTTCTGATCTCTAAATTTTGGAAAATAATTTTTTCAATCTACACAAGGCATGTGATTCGAAAACCCAGGAATGTGAGAGTGATTCATAGGAGCATAACTTGCAGATATTTAACTCATCTTCGGACAGTGAAGTCACCAATGATACTTTGAAATATGGATTATGCATTGAGAGTGGAGTCACCAAGGTAAATTTAGTTCAGCCAATAAAGGTGTCTAATTCACAGTTACCCTCAGGAATTATATCTAAATTTTTTATTCATTATTTCCCATGGAAAATTTTCAATTTTGTCCCTGCCAACGACGCCAAAATGTTCACTGAGTAGATTGTTTTGGTTGAGGAAAAAACTTACAAAGGTAACCTACAAACCAACTTTAAGACTGGAAGCTATCCCTTCCAATCTAGAGGTGGCTCTCTCTTGTCACTTAATCTCTGATAGACAATTTTTCTTGATAGAACAATGGCTAGGGTTTCAAGGTTTGAGTGGATTTGATAAAGTGTTGTTGGAAAAGAGGAGAAGGATGTTTTTTGGGCTATGGATTCAAATATTGAAAACAAATGAAAC
Source organism: Picea mariana (assembly GCA_032191745.1). Lineage (NCBI taxonomy): Eukaryota > Viridiplantae > Streptophyta > Pinopsida > Pinales > Pinaceae > Picea > Picea mariana. Next base: position 156,816 of record JASDQU010737970.1, read on the forward strand.
TAATGTCTTGGTAATAGAACCTCACAGAGGAACAGAGGCTAAATTTGGTGGGTGAAACCTTCAGTTTTTGGATTTAGTTATAGAGGGTGAAAGAGGAAGAAAGCAACAAATAACAGCATCATAGCACCACATAGATGAATTTTGACCTAGTTAGGAAGAAAAGGAAAAAGTTTGAATTCCTTGAGTTTAGAGAACCTTTTAGATGAATTCTAACTCCTAAAAATCAATTCAAACAGAGGGAAAATGAGATGTAAGGATATATACAAGAGATACATACACAAAGAAAAGAAACACACTATCAGATCATCACCATTAGAATATCTTTCATTAAGGTTCAGGACTTCTGCATTTAATTACATTCACATTCAAATATTTTACAATGAAACTAAAAAATGTTATATTTCTGCCAACTCGCCCCCTTGAACACCTTCAAAATGCTCCAATATATAGATAAACACCCTCACTAAGCTAAATAAGTCGAACTCCCCTGCTATCCTATGATTTTGGATCTGATTACATCAAAAAGAAGACAATTTGTAAACTACTTGCTAAAAATAGCAAATTCGTTTTGTTCGAAAATAGGGGTCAAAGATAACATCATATCTCTCAAATAACAATAGTTGTTACAAAATGGGGATAGGTTTTGGATATGAACCCACACTTGAGAAAAATATCTTCCCATTTTTTAAAATTCTTCTCCATATTCTCGGGATCCGAGCCCAAAAATGATGACTAAAACAAGAAAACATTAAATGCGGAATTTTGAAAACATGGACCGTAAAGATTCATTTGAATCTCTCAAAATATGACACATGTGTAAAAAGTGAGAGAGGTTTTTTTTATTAATTTCATTCTTGACAATACCCTCTCTAGGTTTTTCCAAACTCCTCTCCAATTGTTCATAATGTGATCTTGAAGTTGACTACAAAAATAGTCATTCCCAAAACTTGCGTAGTGCACCCTATAGACTTTGCGTAGCACATTAGGATTTCTTAAAATTTGTGCAGGTTCAGGTGGAAACCATTGATACAAAACCTTTATTTTAAATCCAATGTGGTATACACAACCTTTGATGTTGTCATTTTCATTTATATATGACTACAACATTTGTGTAGCGTTGGTGCGCTACGCAAGTGCTATTTGTGCATGCCTTATCAGTCAAAATTTGTAGCTGCTCAAAAAGGGTGATTCACATTGTCATCTTTGTTTAAATTAGGGGCATAGGGATTTCAAAAAATATTTTTCTTATAGAATATCTTGAACCTGACCTATCTTGAGAAGATATTGAACTCCCACTACAAATGGTACTTGGTTCAAGGTGGGCAGTGTCACATATTTTACCTCCCAATATGAAAAAAAGACAATGCCACAGAAGAGTAAGAGAAAAATCAGTAGTATATATTTATTCCTCCTAGAAATGACAATGCCAAGACCTATTCCTAGTAAATCTGCTATGTTACTAGTGCATTCCTTTAGCAGTAATGTCCCCAATGTTTTCTCTAATTGCAAAATCTTTGTAAATAGGAGTACGAGTTTTTGTTGAGGATACTGCAACAATATTCTTCACCACATAATTGCCACACATGAAAGTGGTAGAAAAAGAGATGGAACTATTGCAGTCACAAGTTCCACTAAAGCACCCACCTTTATTAGAATATTCCATGTTTCGGGTCACAATCAAACTTTTTCCCCTTTCTTGCAAATAGTAACTTTCCAATCCTTTCCTGCTCCATCCTTTATCACCCAATTAATGGCAAGGAAATTATTTCCCTTTCTTGAGAAACCCAATGCATGAACCAAGGAATATGTTGTAAAAATGTCAATGGCACCTCCAAATAAATGGGATTAACATGAAATTTATGGAGTGCCAACATTGTCTCCAACTGGGAATGTTATCCTCCCTGTGAGGTAGCAAAGAATAGTAGACCAGGTGCCTGATCCATTGGACTCTTCCCAACCTCCAACTTGCATCTTGTAAACTATGACCTGTGACATTCAAATTGTGACCTCTTGTACCTTCCCTTTTCCATACCTTCAATGCACAACTGCAAACTGAAAACTTGCTACAAACTGAAACTGTTAAAACTAAACTGTAACATACTAAAAACTGAATTAAATTGTTGAAAATGATGCTTGACGAGCAAGATTATTTTCACACCTCTATCTACTCTAAAACTGTTGAAATGAATACTCAATCAAGTGATGTTAAAATTCCAATGCAGCCAATCAAGCAATTGGCTTCCCAATTTTCATCCTCACACTTTTCTTAAGCACGCAGACAAATGTAAAATATGGCAACTGAAAAAAATAATAATAAATAAATAAATAAAATACAAATATAAATAAATAAAAAACCTTGGCCTATGAATGAAACAAATTCCACCTTTGTTGATTAATGCAATAGGATGTCCACAGAATCTTGAAAATCATGAAAAATAATTTCTTCTTGATGAACAAAAACAGAAAGAGAAGACTCATTCATAAGTGTTGGTTGTTCTTGCCCTATTTCTTCAGTTCTAAGAATGTTATCAAATGAAATGGTAACAATAGGTTTGTCTACTCTTTCATGCATATCAAAAAAAAACATTCATGCATCCTTGAACATCTTCAAATATGACAGCCATATTATGTGCATCAAGGCTATTCTCTTGTTCATCAAACAATTCTGATTTGGTTTTATTAATATTCAGGAACTTTTCTTGAGGATTGTCATTTTGAATTTCAAATGAATGAAGGGAAATAAGTTCTTGCACATAATATTCTTGAAAATTTGAAAAGATACCAACATGAACTATTTCACGGTCTAGACTTCCCATAGATTCATTTTCAAAACCATGATTTTCAAAGGAGTCAAATAAAACAATTGCCTCTTCATTGTCTTCCTATATTTTTTATTGCAAAGTGGCATACATTGTTTTGTTTCTTTCCTAAAACTCTATGTCATTTGTCGGTTTACTACTTGAAGTATCCATAGATGTAATTTCAGAACCCTCATCCCTGTCTAAGCCACTTAAAATTTGAACAACAACATCATTCTCAGCGGAAGAAAGATAACTTTGAATCACTTTATCCTGCTGAAAATCTCGTTGAATATCTTCATAAAGTTTAGGAGAAAGAAAATGACTTTCAGCAACAAGTTCTTGATCAGTTTCATCTTTAGCCAAAGGAGGAGCTACTATTTGTTGTTGTGATAAATATTCATAAAGGGCTTATATGATTTCATCATTCATACACTCTTCATCACCAAAAACAGTTTCAAGGTACTTAATGAAATGTTCACAAAATTTACAACAATCTTCAAACACTAAGAAGGAAGGATCGCATTCTCCATAATACTCAAAGAATGTTGTATGAAAATCTTTAAGAGAGTATAGGCTACCTATTTTTAACCCTGCATACCATGATCTTGCTTTGCCTTCTAGGGTAGCCATAAAAATTTTTATCATATAATTCTCATGAAACTTAATCTCAATCTTGTGTATATGCAAACAAAACTTTATTAAATGCAGAACAACATCATCCCTGTTCAGATCTCGGAATTTTGGAAAATAAGTTTGCCAATCTACACAAGGCATGTGATTCAGAAAGTTGGGAATGTGAGAGCGATTCATGGGAGCATACCTTGAATATATTGAACTCATCTTCGAACAATGGAATCACCAACGATGCTTTGAAATATGGATTTTTCATTGAGAGTGGAGTCACCAGAGTATATTTAGTTCATCCAATAAAGGTGTATGATTCACTATTACCCTCAGGAATCAAATCTAAAGATTTTATTCGCTCTTTCCTAGGAAATATTTTCAATTTAGTCCCCGGAAACGACGCCAAAACGTTAGCACTGAGTAGATTTTTTTGGCTGAGGAAACAACTTACAAAGGTAACCTACAAACCAATTTTAAGACTGGAAGCTAGCCCTTCCAATCTAGAGGGGGCTCTCTCTTTTCAATTAATATATGATAGATAGTTTTTCTTGATATAACAATGGCTAGGGTTTCAATGTTTGAGTGGATTTGATAAAGTGTTGTTGGCAAGGAGGAGAAGGATTATTTTTGGGCTATGGAATCATATCTTGAAAACAAATGAAACTAGTGTCTTGGTAATAGAACCTCACAGAGGAATAGAGGCTAAATTTGGTGGGTGAAACATTCAGTTTTTGGATTTAGTTATAGATGGTGAAAGAGGATTAAAGCAACAAATAACAGCATTAGAGCACCACATAGATGAATTCTGACCTAGTTAGGAAGAAAAGGACAAAGTTTGAATTCCTTGAGTTTAGAGCACCTTTTAGATGAATTCTAACTCTTAAAAATCAATTCAAATGGAGGGGAAATGAGATGTAAATAAATATACAAGAGATACATACACAAAGACAAGAAATACATTGTCATCTCATCACCGTTAGAATCTTTTTCGTGAAGGTTCAGGACTTCTGCATTTCATTCCATTCAGATTCAAAGATTTTACATTGAAAGTAAAAAATGTTATAGTTCTGCCAACTCACCCCCTTGAACACCTTCAAAATGATCCAATATATAGATAAACACCCTCACTAAGATAAATAAGTCGAACTCCCCTACTATCCTATGATTTTGGATCTGATTACATCAAAAAGAAGACAATTTGTAAACTACTTGTTAAAATAGCAAATTCGTTTTGTTGGAAAATAGGGGTCAAAGATAACATCATATTTTTTGAATCACAATAGATGTTACAAAACGAGGAGAGGTTTTTGGATATTAAGTCATTATTGAGAAAAACCTCTTCAAGTTTTTGAAAATTATTCTCCATATTCTCTGGATTTGCGCTCGAAATTGATGACTAAAATAGGAAAACATTAAATGCGAAAAATATGACATTTTTGTAAACCGTGAGATAGGTTCTTGTTATTTAGCTCATTCTTGACAAAAAAATATTTGGGATTTTCCAAAAACCTCTCCATTTATTCGTAATTTGATCTTGAAGTTGACTGGAAAAACATTCATTCCTATAACTTGTGTAGTGCACCCTACAAACTTTGCGTAGCGCTTTGGGATTTCTTGAAATTTGTGTAGGTCCAGGTGGCAGCTGTTAGAAAAAACAAGACGCGGAGCAATAAAATAAAACAAATGCGGAAACAAAACACAAAAGATACACAATAGAAGAGAGACACATATTTACGTGGTTCACCCAGTGTGGGCTACGTCCACCAGAGAAATTGCCAGGTCCTTTCTTTATTATTATCCAGCAAAATGAAAGGATACAACCTATAGAAAAACCCATTGTAACTTCCTCTTATTTCTCTCATAGTCTCCTCTCTCAGAATACAATACTCACCAACATACATAGCCGCAATACATTTCCCTCATAAAAGAGGGTTGCCTTCTAGGGAAAAAAAAAAAAACCCTAACATAATCTCTATCGTTAGATCTGCGACCTTATAATGAATGGTCCAGATTTACAATGAAATTACAATATACTTTTACAAGGCAATTTTTTCTTCAGGGGCTTCACCCCTGAACCCCTACTTTCCCCCAGACTCCCTAGCCGGAGGGATAGCCCCCCCGAACCCCGCAGAGGGGGTACCCCCCCTCTGCACTCCCCCGCGTGGAAGAGTGTACATACTTATGGGGTGTAAATACTTCATGGGGTATAAACACGACTAAAAGTAAAAAGACCTCTAAATCAGGAAGATAATCAGGCTCCACAACCAACAATCTCCCACTTGGAGACTAATCTCAACAACTCCACCGTTGTTGTATATGTTGGACTCTGAACCTTCTTGGACCTGGAAAATTTCTCATCTTCATCTTCATTCTTGAAGACCAACTGAAATTGAGAAAGAACTCAGTTTCTCCCTGGTTACTCCCTTTGTTAACATGTCTGCAGG